>CM035841.1:314839579-315289579 GCA_020510985.1 Pholidichthys leucotaenia
GGCTCCTTTCAATGTGGAGGAGCAATGGTTCTACTCTGAGCTTCTCCTAGATGACTGAGTTCCTTACCCTATCTTTAAGGGTGAGTCCAACAACCCTACAGAGAAAGCTCATTTCAGCCACTTGTATCCGCAATTTTGTTTTTTCAATCATAACATAAACCTCATGACCACATGCAAGGGTAGGAACATAGATTGACTAATTAATTAAATAAATTAACAGCTTTGCTTTAGAGCTTAACTTCCTCTTCACCAAAACAGACCAGTACAATGTCCGCATCACTGCAGATGCTGCTCCGATCCATCTGTCAGTCTCTTGCTCCATTCTTCCCTCACTCGTGAATAAGACTCCAAGATACTTAAACTCCTCCACCTGGGGCAGAAGCTCGTCCCTGACCCAGAGAGGACAAGCCACCCTTTTCCAGCTGAGCACCATGGATTCACACTTGGAGATGATGATTCTCATCTCAGCTGCTTCACACTCAACAGCAAACCGTCCCAATCAGACCTGTAGATCATTGTTCAATGAAGCCAACAGGACAACACCATCTGCAAACAGCAGAGATGAGATCCTGTGGTCACTGAACATGACGCCCTCCATTCCTTGGCTGCACCCAGAAATCCTGCCCATAAAAATTATGAACAGGATAGGTGACAAAGGGCAGCCCTTGTAGAGTCCAACTCTCACTGGAAATGAGTTCAACTGAGTGTTGGTAATACAAACCAAACTCTAACAATGGTCATATAGAGACTAGATAGCTCATAGCAACAAGCCCAATACCCCATACTCCTGCAGCACCCCCCGCAAGAGACCACAGGGAACATGGTCTAAGGATTTTGCTAAGTCCACAAAACACATGTAGACTGGTTGGTCAAACTCCCATGAACACCTCAAGGATTTGCGAGAGGGTAAAGAGCTGGTCCGATGTACCATGATGGAGATGAAAACCACATTGCTCCTCCTGAATCTGAGATTTGACCAATGGCCGGACTCTCCTCTCCAATACCCTGGCATAGACCTTCCCAGGGAGGCTGAGAAGTGTGATCCCCCCCTAAAGTTGGAACACAACCTCCAGTCCCCCTTCTTACAGAGAGGAACCATCACCCGAGTTTGTCATGCCAAGGGCACTGCCCTCAACCACCACACAATGTTGCAGAGGTATGTTAACCATGACAGCCCTACGGCATCCAGGGCCTTGAGATACTCAGGGCTAATCTCATCCACCCCTGGGGGCTGGCCACAAAAGAGTTTTTTAACCACTTCAGCAATCTCAGCCCCTGTGATGGGTGAGTCATTCCCCTTCAAGCTCTGCTTCTTCTGTGAAAGGTGTGGTAGTATAATTGAGGAGATCCTCGAAAAATTCCTTCCACCGCCTGGCGATGTCCCCAAAGTCAGCAGCACCCCATCCGCACCATACACAGTGTGGACAGGGAGCCATTTCCCCCTCCTGCTTCAATGGACAGTTTGCCAGAATCTTTTCAAGGCTGACCAAGAGTCTTGTTCCATGGCCTCACCAAACTCACTCCTACACCCAAGTTTTTGCTTTAGCAATCACCTGAGCTGCACTACACTTGGCCTGTCAGTACACCTCAGCTGCTCTGGGAGTCCCACAAGCCAACTAAGCATGATAGAACTCCTTCTTCAGTTTGATGACTGCCTTCACCACTGGTGTCCACCACTGGTGTTTGGGGGTTGTCACCATGAGATGCACCAACAACCCTGCAGCCACAGCTCTGAGCAGCTTCTTCAACAATGGAGGTGGAGAACATGGCCATTCAGACTCCATGTCTCCAGACTCCCTCAGAATATGGTCAAAGTTCTTCTGGAGTTGAGAGTTGAAGAACTCTTAGACAGGGGCCTCAGTCAGTCGTTCCCAGCACACCCTCACTATACATTTATGTCTACTGGGTTTGAGTGGCATCCACCCCTGCTATCGGATCCAACTCACCACCAGGTGGTGATCAGTTGACAGCTCTGCACCTTTCTTTACCTAAGTGTCCAAGACATGGTTGCAGGTCTGATAACATAACAAAATCGATCATGGACCTTTGACCTAGGGTGGCCTGGTGCCAGGTGCACATATGGACACCCTTATGCTTGAACATGGTGCTCATTATGGACAAACTGTGGTTGGCATAGAAGTCCAATAACTGAACACCACTCGGGTTCAGATTGGGCAGGCCGTTCCTCCCAATCACGCCCCTCCATGTTTCACCATCATTGCCCACGTGCGCATTGAAGTCCCCCAGTAGAACAATGACATCTCCAAGATAAGCACTTTCCAGCACCACGGTCAGAGACTCCAAAAAGTGTGGATACTCTGAACCATCATTTGGTGCATAGGCACAAATGATGGTTAGTGCCTGTTTCCCAACCCGAAAGAGCAGGGAAACTACCCTTTCATCCACTGGAGAGAACTCCAATGTAGAGGCAGCGAGGCAGAGGGATTCTAGAATACCTACCCCTGCTTGCACCTCTCACTCGGGGCAACTCCAAAGTAGGCCAAGCTCCAGCCCCTCTCCAGGAAACTGGTTCCAGAATCAGAGCTGTGCATTGAGCTGAGCCCAACTATATCTGGCCGGTATCTCCCAATCTCGTGCACCAGCTCAAGCTCCTTTCCCACCAGAGAGGTGACGTTCCACATCCCAAAAGCCAGTTTACAAAGCCGGAGATCAGACTGCCAAGGTCTCTGCCTTCGACCGCCACCTGATCCATATAGCACCGGACCCCCATAGTCCCTCCTGCAGCTGGTGAGTCCACTGGGGGGCCGACCCATGTAGCTCCTTTGGGCTGAGTCTGGCCAGGTCCCATAAGCAGAAACTTGGCCACCAGATGCTTAACATCAAGCCTCTCCCCCAGGCCTGGCTGTAGGGCAGGGCTCCAGTAAACCCATACAGGGTGGAGTACACTGGATCCTTGGTTTTTCATTCAACATGGGAGTCTACTGGATCCATCTTAGTCTGGCTCTTCACCTAGGACCAGTTTGTACTGGGAGAACCTGCCAGAGGCAAATTGCCCTGGACGACATGGCTCCTTGGATCACGAGGGCACGCAAACCCCCCACCACAACAAAGGTGATGATCCATTGGGGGTGCTGTAGCTCTATTATGAGGAAAAAGACATGCAGGAATTGTTGAGTGTCATCTGCATATTTATGATTTTCAGATCCTCTCTGTTCTCATACAAGGGGTGTAATATTGTTACTTTGTCTCAGCGGTCAGTGTTTTGGACATCTGTGGAATGTGCCCATCAGTATAAGATGTGTAGTGCTTTGGGTTTACAATACTTTCCAGTACAAATCCTCCAAGCTTAAAACAATAATCCTCAATTTTTAAACAAGATATAAAGTCCTTTAAAGGAGGGATGGCCTAAATCTGTGTCACGAAGAAAGCATGAGTTTGGTTCCCAGATTGTTTACTCCCCAACCACTTTATTTAACCCCAAGTTCCAACTTCTGCTTCTACTTCAACTCTGTGGTTAAGCTGAGGCACTGAGCAAATGCTTTATTAGGCTTGGTTCTCACTTGATTAAGGAAGGGATTCTCATTTTTATGTGGCACCTTTTGGACTACATTACTCATATCACAACCTGATGTGTTACTATGTTAAGCAAAAGGGAACCTTTGCTGTGTATACTTAGATCAAGGGGGCTCACAAAACCGCAGTATCTTATGTGCCCAGAGTGAGAACAGGCTGTTGAATCCATTTGTCCCTCTGGATGTAACTGCCAGCCATTAAAATTTCCAACAAAACTCTTAATTACTATTTTTGAAGGGTAAAAAATTATAGAGTAATATGACATTGCACTGTGAGATAAATTTTCTATATTAAACTTATTTATTATCAAACTTAAAATACATTTTGATGAACCATAAGGGATAATGTTTTCAAAGTTTTCTTTCACTGCATGTGGACCTGACCTGGATAGATTTCTTTAAATTATGCCTCGCAAGTCAGACAAACTGTCCTGAGCTGACATTGCAGCCAAGCTACTTTCCCATAAATCTATGGAGAAAGATTACTTACTGATATGAAAAGACAGTTCTTATACCTCTTACACTTATCATTTTTCTCCTCCATCTCACTTTATAATCTTTTCTCCAAAAGAACCAAGGTTTAGTAAATATTAAAGACATTGTAAGAAAGATTTGTTGTCTCACACGCACAGACTGGGTGCAAATAAAAAAAAAAAAAAGGTCTATGGTTGCTCTTCACACTGTTATAAACTGTTATGTCACTATGGCTTTAGCGACCTTGTCAACCACTCTAAAGCTATACAGAGACAAAATACCCAGTGCTTTTCAATAATCCTGTAATATATGTTAGGGCTCAGTTCTGGTCACTTGTTCCCTTTTATGAAAACAAAGTCAAGTAGACTAGTGATAAAGGCCAACTCAAGCATAGCAATCCTTACATATTTACTTTTTTTTAAGGAAATTGGTCACAGAAGTTGGCATTTCTTAAATCACAGATCCAAATTATTGTCCATATTTTTCACTGTCTTCATAAGTCAACAGTTTCATTCACTGTTAAGGGATGGTACTTTTTTAAAATCAATAATATTAAAATTATCTTATAAATGTAAACTTAGATTTAGAGAAAATGTAATTTCTCTGAGCTTAATTTCAGAAATTTGAAGTAAAAGGGTGTCCTCATGTCCAGGTCATGAGGACCTAAGAGCTGTCTTTACCTTTCAACCAGCTGCCCATATCAATGCTTATTCTCACTGTTTAGTTACTTAATCGACATTCTGAATTAAAAAAAAAAAATCACCAAGATATTTAAAGTGATTAATTATCTGTTAAGTGTCTTACCTTTTTAAATGCATGAAAAATATGTCCATAATGTATGAAATGCTTCACCTTGACTATACAGGATTACTTAGTAGGGCACATAGAAAACTAAAATGCACAAATAAAACTGTATGTTCTGTTAAATCCTTGCATCACAACATTGGTGTCCTTTTGACAAAACAAACAGGTACTTAAATAGCCGACATTAATCACAGTTACTTTCCCTCGGAGACCCCATCCAAACTGGCCAGGCTCTCCAGTGGTTATTGCTGGGCACCTTGAGGAAACTATTCTTTGCCGTTTCCAGATGCTTAGTTCTGCTCCATTTCACTTTTCTCCAAGTTTTAGATCAAGCCTTGACTTCATTACACTCTGGTGTATGATTTTTGAGGAACCATGAAAAGTGAAGCTGCCAGTGCTGTTTCAGTGGCTCCATTTGTTTCATTTTTTGCCCTTTATGGTTTTTGCATATAGAGTAAAGGACATCAGGCCCTTCATGGCATACAGAGAATGTATTAATGTAAGATTCTTTTTCAGCAAAGGTACATTGTATTAGCAAAAATCTAGCTTTCCCTATTGTGTCTTTGATTGCATTTGAGAAGTGGCAAGTGACAGAAGCATGGATTGCTTGGTTGCATGAGCAATTTCTCTGCAGCTCGTAATTGCGCTATATTGATGTGGGTGGGGATGGGGTGTTCATTTCATATCTTACAATTCCACAGTTGGCTGATGAAAATGGGCCACTGTGCTCTTTGTGAGCCATGACAATCTCCTCCTGTAGAACAGCCTGCCTTGCCTTTTTTATATGTGTGGAAAGTGCCAAATTTAGTATTGTGTTGCAAAGATGCATGATAGCATTCCTGATTAGACTGCATATGCCTTTTTATATTTCCAGCACAGATGAAAACTAAACTCCTCAACATGCTATGTTGCGGGGGGGGGGGGGGGGGGTCCATCAGTCTTCACAGCAAAGGATCAAATGAAAATGTGACAGAAATACTAAAAACAAAAGGGGACAAATACTGCATGAATCCTACACACGTGCATGATAATATATATGTATATACAGTATATATACATGTGTGTGTGTGTACATACAGTGGTGTGAAAAGGTTTTTGCTCCCTTCCTGATTTCTCATTTTTTTTGTATGTTTTTCCACACTTAAATGTTTCAGATCAAACAAATTTAAATATTAGACAAAGATAACACAAGTAAACACAAAATGCAGTTTTTAAATGAAGGTGTTTATTATTAAGGGGGAAAAAAAACAAACCTTCATGGCCCTGTGTGAAAAAGTGATTGCCCCCTAAACCTAAAAACTGGTTGGGCCACCCTTAGCAGCAACAATTGCAATCAAGCGTTTGTGATAACTGGCAATTCGTCTTTTACAGCACTGTGGAGGAATTTTGGCCCACTCATCTTTGCAGAATTGTTGTATTTCAGCCACATTGGAGGGTTTTTGAGCATGAACCGCCTTTTTAAGGTCATGCCACAGCGTCTCAATTGGATTCAGCTCAGGAGTTTGATTAGGCCACTCCAAAGTTTTCATTTTGTTTTTCTTAAGCCATTCAGAGGTGGAATTGCTGATGTATTTTGGATCATTGTCCTGCTGCAGAGCCCAAGTGCGCTTGAGCTTGAGGTCACGAACAGGTGGCCAAACATTCTCCTTCAGGATTTTTTTGGTGGGCAGCAGAATTCATGGTTCCATTGATCACAGCAAGTCTTCCAGGTCCTGTAGCGGCAAAACAGCCCCCGACCATCACACTACCACCACCATATTTTACTGTTGGTATGATGTTCCTTTTCTGAAATGCTGTTACTTTTATGCCAGATGTAATGGGACACACACCTTCCAAAAAGTTCACCTTTTGTCTCGTCAGTCCACAGAGTATTTTCCCAAAAGTCTCAGGGATCATTAAGATGTTTTCTGGCAAACCTGAGAGGAGTCTTTATGATTTTTTTGCTCAGCAGTGGTTTTCGTCTTGGAACTCTGCCATGCAGGCCGTTTAACATACCAAAAAATAAGAAATCAGAAAGGGGGCAAACACTTTTTCACACGTATGTATGCATGTGTGTGTGTGTGTGTGTGTGTGTAAATTGTTGATGACATTATTTAAACCCAATGGTGTGTTTTTTAAGAAATCAACAAAACTGATTGAAGTTGCTTAAAAGCAATGTCATAAAAGCATTTTATTTGACTCTCCATTTTGCTCTTTAATTTTTGTTCTACTTAACTCTGTTTAAATGCAGGATTCCAGCTGTTTTATTCCATGTTGCTTTTAATGACATGTTAATTACTATCATGTCTTGTTACATGTCAGTAATGGCAGCTCACAAGTATGAGGAAATTAAACTAACATGCTACCTACAGTCACTGTGACCCTTCATAGCAGGTTAAAGAGTAAATTATTGTAATTTTCAACCACACTGTTACACTTACTGTCATGTGACTTACATGAGGTGGGAAAAAAGGTTTCAACAAAGTATGCAATTATTCAAGTATGTTGTAGAGGAGAAGTAGTTAAGGAGTAAATTTGATGATGTTCAAGACTTTTTAAAGTGAGTGTTTTGCATATTTTCAGAACGCTTAATGGTAGTGCAATAGCCTACTATAAATAAGTACTATAGTTACGATTGCCCTTAGCTGTGAGCACCACGTGATCAGCAGTCATGGCGAGCAGCTGCTACAAGCCATATGGCCTTTTGAGCTGTAGAGGAAGCATCCCCTTGTCCTCATTAAACAGCTCATGGACCACTGGCCCAAAGACCTGGCTGCTTCTAGGACTGATCTGCATGATCCCTGATTGATTCTTAGAAAGTGCTACATCTCCTTATTTTAAGGAAGTAGTCAACTACAATACATTTCATAGTGCCATATAAATGTGAAATAAAGTTTTGATGTTGCAACAGACAATATTTCATTTATTTTACATTTATATCACCAAATGTACAAATGAAATTATTTGTTCAGTAGCTGCAGTGGCACATTATAAAATTAAATTACCCCAGACTTTAGTCCATAAACTGTTTCAAGACCATGCGGCTATGTTTAAGAATAAATAAACTGGGTAATTTGGTTTTAAATTTGGCTTAATTTGTCAAGACAAAAATGTTACAAAACAATTTGTAACCCCAATTTCAAACTATCCTCTCAACTGTTTTCATTTAGCTCACGTTAGACTCTAATTTAGATTTTTGTGTCCTTGGAGCAACATTGGGCAAATTGCCTTTTCGTTTTCTCAGTGTTCAGCGAAGACACGATTTGTCAGAAGCTCATTGATATTCAGCGGCATGTTGACCAGTGAAGTGACAACGCATAACAATGAGCTCAATTAAGTTTTCATGTTTTCAGTAATCAAACTCGATGCAAAGTGAAAGTGGTGTATTCTCACTTGAATTTTGAGGAGATCTTGGCCAGATACTTTCAACTGGAGCATCACAATTGAAAAACATGAGGGCAAATGAAGAGGACTGAGTTAATATACATTATTCACAAAAAGTCAGGGATATTTGGCTTTCGGGTGAAATTTCAGGATGAACCTAAAATGCACTATAACCTTTCCAGGAGAACTTAATTTGACCTTCTCTAACCGTTTGAATGCACATGTCCAACTGTTCAGTGTTCAGTACTTTTTGCATAACTTGCTGTTCTCTAACAAAGTGTTTAATGGCAAAATTCACAACAGGTGCTTGATCCATGAATCGACCAATAAATTTTCTGGTTCAATTAGAATTGGTAGTTAAACAGTCCTCTTCATCATGCTGTTCACATTTTGACATCATGAGACCAAGATGACACCTAACAATTTATCAACAGTACCTCGCCATTGCGAGGCTTCAAACAGGATGTTCTCAGAGGAGAGTGGCCACTGAGCTTAGAGTGTCACAGTGTCATCAGCAGGTTGCAACAGAGATACAGAGAGACTGGAAGAATCACAGAAAGGCATAGAAGTGGACGTCCTTTGGCCACATCCTGCGCTGATGACTGCTTCATTTTGAACAGCGCCCTGCAGAACCAGATGATGAATGCTACTCCATGGGCAGCATTAAAGCGTACCTCTGGTGGTCGTGAAGACGCATTTAACTTGAAAACATTATGAAAAAGTATTTCTTATTTTGGTAAATAATTCTTGCCAGCCATATACCACCAGACATATATTCAAATAGGACCTTGGCCATGGGCAGCCAATGAAAACTGGGGGCGCAGCCATGACACTTGCGGATGTGACGTCACTTCGTGGATACGAAAAGACAATAATCAGCGTTTCCCCACAATTACGGTGCTGTTGTCCGTTGTTTTTGTTCTATTATGGCCAAATTTTCTGACTGTGCGGAAGAATTCGGGCGACATGGCTACATGTTTGAGCCAGAAAGGTCTTCTGAGGGTTAAAGTGACGAAGTGGTCCTCACACACAACGCAATTTCGTCTGAAATTATTCGTCTGTGCCCTGTTTCCACTCCGATCTTCTGACAAGGTGAGCTGGGTTTGGGTACACAAAAAAAGTGTTTCTTTGTTTTTTTTGCTTATTATTCAGACATCCAAAGGCTTTACATTCCGCCATGTTGCGATATCCATATCGCATTGTATGTTTTTGTTTTTACAAGACCACCGAGTGTCTGCTGCTCTGTATTTAGTTTTAGAATCATCTTCCATGTTGCGGCAGTTAGGAGCTCAGATCAGATGAGACAAGCCGCTGAATTTAAGCATTTATTTATTTATTTATCTACTCGTTTCAGTTCTGCGTTTAATATGAACCCTGAGTTTGAAATAAACGTTTGAATTTGAATATCCCCGAAGCCGCTGCACATCCGGGTACTCGGATCGCATAGTTTTAGAATCATCGGCCTTTACGAGCTCAGATCAGAAAAGTTGGCCCGCTGAATTTAAGCATTTATTTATTTATTTTCTACTCGTCTTAGTTCTGCATTTAATATGAACCCTGAGTTTGAAATAAACGTTTGAATTTGAATATCCCCGAAGCCGCTGCACATCCGGGTACTCGGATCGCATAGTTTTTGAATCATCAGCCTTTACGATCTCAGATCAGAAAAGTCAGCCCGCTGAATTTAAGCATTTATTTATTTTCTACTCGTTTTAGTTCTGCATTTAATATGAACTCTGAGTTTGAAATAAACATTTGAATTTGAATTTGAATATCCCCAATGCCGCTGCACATCCGGGTACTCGAGGCTCAGCCAATACTGATCCAGATCGCGGTAGCCACAAAATTACGTTACAGGAAGCGTCCTGGAAGTCCATGTAGCCGCTAGTATGGCTGTACCCATGTTTTGCTGACATAGCTGAACCAGCACATCAGCAATGGATTTATATCAAATTGCTTTGAACGTGAATTTCAACTTAAACTTGAACTAGAACGTGAGACAGGGGCTCAATATAATATCTTTTTTTTCACGACCACCATAGGTACGCTTTAAGCCTTTTTTAGGGGTGTTGTAGCACCCTTAAATTTAAACTCAGCACCTCCTAAAAACTGGAGTGAGAAAAGTTGTGATTATAAAATTTTAGTCTTTGACAAGCTGAAATTACATCCAAAATATATTCAGTAGTTTGTCGTTTAAATTTTTTAAAAATACCCCTCCCCCCTCCGCCACACAAACAGTATGATCCCTCCTTTCACACACACATTCTCTCCCCTGTACCTGAACACACTGCACTGGAGCCCTGGCGCGCACACACAGAGAGGTCTCTCCCTATTCTAACAGCAGGAGGCTGCTGCAGCTTTTCTGCAGGTAAGCTCATAGTGATGTATAATGCCAGCCTCAGCTGGAATATTTTGCAATGTTTTGAATAGTTTTTGGGTCTGTCTCAATGTATTCACTATGAGGATGAAGCACACCTGAAAATATCTAGGTTTCAAAGTACAGTGGTGGGGAAAAAGTGTTTGCCCCCTTCTTGATTTCTCTTTTTTGTTTGTCACAATTAAATGTTTCAGATCATCAAACAAATTTAAATATTAGACAAAGATAACACAAGTAAACACAAAATGTAGTTTTTAAATGAAGGTGTTTATTATTAAGGGGAAAAAAATCCAAACCTACATGGCCCTGTGTGAAAAAGTGATTGCCCCCTAAACCTAAAAACTGATTGGGCCACCCTTAGCAGCAACAACTGCAATCAAGCATTTGTGATAACTGGCAATTAGTCTTCTACAACTCAGTGGAGGAATTTTGGCCCCCTCATCTTTGCAGAATTGTTGTATTTCAGCCACATTGGAGGGTTTTTTAGCATGAACCGCCTTTTTAAGGTCATGTCACAGCATCTCAATCGGATTTAGCTCAGGACTTTGATGAGGCCACGCCAAAGTCTTCATTTTGTTTTCTTAAGCCATTCAGAGATGGAATTGCTGGTGGAATTTGGATCATTGTCCTGCTGCAGAACCCAAGTGTGCTTCAGCTTGAGTTCACGAACAGATGGCTGAACATTTTCCTTCAGGATTTTTTTGGTGGGCAGCAGAATTCATGGTTCCATTGACCACAGCAAGTCTTCCAGGTCCTGTAGCGACAGAACAGCCCCCGACCATCACATACCACCACCATATTTTACTGTTGGTATGATGTTCCTTTTCTGAAATGCTGTGTTACTTTTATGCCGGATATAATGGGACACACACCTTCCAAAAAGTTCACCTTTTGTCTCGTCAGTCCACAGAGTATTTTCCCAAAAGTCTCAGGGATCATTAAGATGTTTTCTGGCAAACCTGAGAGGAGCCTTTATGATTTTTTTGCTCAGCAGTGGTTTTCATCTTGGAACTCTGCCATGCAGGCCGTTTAACACACCAAAATATAAGAAATCAGAAAGGGGGCAAACACTTTTTTCACACCACTGTATGTATGTATGTGTGTGTGTGTACAGTATATACTGTATGTATGTATGTATGTATGTATGTGTGTGTATATACTGTATGTATAAATTTTTGATGACATTATTTAAACCCAATGGCGTGTTTTTTAAGAAATCAACAAAACTGATTGAAGTTGCTTAAAAGCAAGCATCTTATTTTACTCTCCATTTTGCTCTTTTTGTTCTACTTAACTCTGTTTAAATGCAGGATTCCAGCTGTTTTATTCCATGTTGGCTTTAATGACATGTTAATTACTATTGTCTTGTTACATGTCAGTAATGGCAGCTCACAAGTATGAGGAAATTAAACTAACATGCTACCTACTGTCACTATGACCCTTCATAGCAGGTTAAAGAGTAAATTATTGTAATTTTCAACCACACTGTTACATTTACTGTCATGTGACTTACATGAGGTGGGGAAAAAAGGTTTCAACAAAGTATACAATTATACAAGTATGTTGTAGAAGAGAAGTAGTTAAGGAGTACGTTTGATGATGCTCAGACTTTTTAAAGTGAGTGTTTTGCATATTTTCAGAACACTTAATGGTAGTGCAATAGCCTACTATAAATAAGTACTATAGTTACGATTGCCCTTAGCTGTGAGCACCACATGTGATCAGCAGTCATGGCGAGCAGCTGCTACAAGCCATATGGCCTTTTGAGCTGTAGAGGAAGCATCCCCTTGTCCTCATTAAACAGCTCATGGACCACTGGTCCAAAGACCTGGCTGCTTCTAGGACTGATCTGCATGATCCCTGATTCTTTGCAGAATTGTTATAATTCAGCCACATTGGAAGGTTTTCAAGCATGAAATGCCCTTTTAAGGTCATGCCACAACATCTTAATCGGATTCAGCTCAGGACTTTGACTAGGCCACTCCAAAGTCTTCAATGAAGCCCGATGATTGTAATCAGTTAGCCAAGTTAGATGCCTATCTTAAGGATATCAAAGCCTGGATGACTTGTAATTTTCTGCTATTAAACTCAGATAAGACTGAAGTCATTCTTGTTGGCCCAAAACACCTTAGAAACTCTTTTCCAAATCATGCTCTTAATTTAGATGCTGCCACTCTCACTCTGAATAGTTCTGTGAGGAACCTTGAAGTTATTTTTGATCAAGATCTGTCCTTTATTTCACATATTAAATTTGTTTCTAAGGCTGCCTTCTATCATCTGCGCAATATTGCCAAGATTAGGAGCATATTGTCTCTGAATGACACTGAGAAACTGATCCATGCCTTCGTCAGCTTTCGATTAGATTATTGTAATTCCTTATCAGCTTGTCCAAAAATATCCTTAAAAAATCTTCAGTTGATCCAAAATGCTGCTGCAAGAGTTTTAACTGGTTCTAGAAAAAGAGGTCATATCTCCCCGGTTCTGTCCTCCCTTCATTGGCTTCCCATAGAGTTTAGAATAAAGTTTAAAATCCTTCTTCTCACTTTCAAAGCTCCTAATAATCAGGCCCTCTTATATATAAAAGATCTATTACCTATCCTAATAGAGCACTACGCTCCCAAAATGCTGGTGTTATGCCCGGAATCTCCAAAAGTACATTGGGAGGCAGAGCCTTCTGCTATCAAGCTCCTTCTCTGTGGAACCAGTTACCACTCTGGGCCCGGGAGTCAGACTTGGTCTCTGTTTTTAACAGGGTAAAAGCCTTCCTTTTTAATATAGCCTACAATTAGGGAGGGATTTTGTGTCTCTTAACCCCGCTTCTGTTCTGACTGTCCTCTTCATCCTCTCTATCCCCTCACCCCCAGCCAGTCGCAGCAGATGACTACCCCTCCCTGAGCCTGGTTCTGCTAGAGGTTTCTTCCTGTTGAATGGGAGTTTTTCCTCTCCACCATCGTTAAGTGCTTGTGCATAGGGGATCATCTGATTGCTGGGTCTTTCTTAAATTGTGGGTTTTCTCTGCATTTTGTAGTGCTATGAGATGACTTCTGTTGTGATGTGGCGCGATATAAATAAAGCTGAATTGAATTAAATTTTGTTTTTCTTAAGCCATTCAGAGGTGGACTTGCTGGTGTGTTTTGGATCATTGCCCTGTTGCAGAACCCAAGTGTGCTTCAGCTTGAGGTCATGAACAGATGGCCAGACATTCTCCTTCAGGATTTTTTTGGTGAACAGCAGAATTCATGGTTCCATTGACCACAGCAAGTCTTCCAGGTCCTGTAGCAGCAAAACAGCCCCAGACCATCACACTACCACCACATTTTACTGTTGGTTTGATGTTCCTTGTGATGATTTGCTCAATTTATTTTTGATTTTGACATGTTTTAGGACACAGTAAGCAGACACAGACTCAAAAGTAAATTCAATTGTCTTGTGTGCTGAGTGTGTGTGTGTGTGCATGCATGTATGTGTAGATGTTGCAGCAGGGGCGAGCAGAGCACTGTACAGCCTGGCAACTCTATGAACGAGCAAAGATAGGGAGGATTAGTGTCAGAACTCAGGGGTTCTGACACAGTGATGTTTAGGGCTTACTGTCGATGAGATGGTGCGCAGATCAGGTTTAGCCCTGAAGGCTCCGGCCAGGGAGACAGCGTCTACAAGCCCGGTTACAAATGGAGATGATGGAGGTGTTGTCGAGGTGTAGTGGGTGCTCGGTCCGCTACCAGGAGGGAGAGGTCCGCTGCCACGGATCTCCGCCTGAGCACAGGGGATTAGAGCGTAGAATAATGGTGAAGGAAGTGATGGCTTACTTGTCGTGGGGAAGTGAGCCTTTCCAGACTAACGACGAGGGATGATGAGTTTCTCTGAAGAACAATGATGACGAGAAGGAAGACTCTGGAGGAAGACGAAGAGGTGTGCCAGTCTCATCAGACCAGGGAGTAAGACGACTCCGTATGGCTTAAATAGCTCCGTTGATGAGGGAGAGCAAGTGTGCGCGCAGTTGTGGAGAATCAGGCAGGCAGAGCGAATCATCACAGTACTCCCCCCCCCCCCCCACGTGGCGCCTCTCAGCGACCGATCTAACCTACCTGGGTGCATCCGGTGGAAGTCCCTGATGAGTTGAGGATCCAACACAAAGGAGGGATGCACCCAGGACCTCCACTCTGGGCCGTAGCCCTCCCAGTCCATCAGGTACTGTAGGCCGTGACCCCAGCGATGGACGTCCAGGATGGTGTTGACCTTCCATGCCGCGTTGCCATCGATCACCACTGGTGGAGGTGGCATCTTGGGAGGAGGGCACAGAGGGCTGGAACAGAACAGCTTCACCTGAGAGACATGAAAGGTGGGACAGATGCGGAGGGAGGGGGGGGGGAGAGCTAGGCACACAGCCACAGGATTCACAATATGGGTTATAGCAAACGGCCCAATAAATTGCTGAGAGAGTTTCCTCGACTCAGCCTTGATGTTTTTAGTGGAGAGCCATACCTGTTGACTCACCCGGTAAGGTGGAGCCGGTGTCCTGCGACAATTGGCGATCGTGGTGTTGCGTTCCGCCGTGTGCCACAGCACGGTCCAAGTAGCTCTCCACAACCGGTGGCAGCATCTCAGGTGGGCTGTTATGGACTGTACGGCAATGTCCACCTCCTCCTCGGGAAACAGCGGGGGATTGTAGCCCAGAGAGGCCTCAAAAGGGAACATGCTTATTGCCGATGACACGGTGGTGTTATGAGCATACTCAATCCATGGGAGGTGAGTGCTCCAGGACCCTGGGTTGGCGGTGGCGACACACCGCAGCGCTGCCTCCAACTCCTGATTGGCCCGCTCACATTGTCCATTACTTTGCGAGAGATACCCTGATGACAAACTCACCATAGTCCCGATGGCGTTGCAAAAAGCTTTCCACACCTGAGAAACAAACTGGCGCCCCCGGACAGATATGATGTCCAGGAGGATGCCGTGCAGCCTCACCACGTGGTGGACGAACAGATCCGCTGTCTCTTTTGCCATGGGCAGACCCTGCAGGGGGATGAAATGGGCTGTCTTCGAGAACCTGTCCACAATGGTGAGGATGACAGTGTGGTGGTTAGAAGGTGGAAGACTGATGATGAAGTCCAAGACCACGTGGGGCCAGGGCCTGCCCGGGATAGGGAGAGGGTGAAGTAGACTGGCCGGAGGAGATGAGGACGTCTTGCCGGCGGTGCACTGGGGACAGGCACGGATATATTCTCCGACATTCTTCCGGAGCGAAGGCCACCAAAAAGTCCTCTGCCGAAGCGCCACTGTACGTGCCATCCCAGGGTGGCACGAGAGCTTGGAGGAGTGGGCCCAATTAATCTCCTCACCCCAGACAGCAGATGAAACAAACAGCATCCCCGCTGGCCCCCCACCTGGGTCCGCCTCGGTCTCCTGCGCACTCAGGACCTTCTCTTTGATACCCCACGAGAGAGCGCCCACAATGCACGATGGGGGGATGATGGGGTGCGCCGATACCTCTGTGGCATCTGAGGTGAATTGTCTGGATAAGGCGTCAGGCTTGGTGTTTTTGGACCCGGGACGGTAGGTGATGGTGAAATCAAAATGGCCAAAAAACAGGGACCAACAGGCCTGGCGTGCATTCAGATGTTTGGCCGTCCTGAGGTATTCCAAGTTTTTATGGTCTGTCCAGACGATGAATGGCTTGGAAGCCCTCTCCAGCCAATGACGCCACTCCTCCAGCGCTAGCTTGACCGCCAGGAGCTCCCTGTCCCCGATGTTATAGTTCCTCTCCGCCAGGGAGAGGCGATGGGAGAAGAACGCACGGGGGGGATCTTGTTGTCTACCGGGGAGCGCTGGGACAGAACGGCTCCTACGCCAGAGTCCGAGGCATCCACTTCCACCAGGCATTGCAGAGCGGGATCCACCTGTGCCAAGATCGGAGGGGAGGAGAAGTGAAATTTCAGACTGACAAAGGCCACCTCAGCCTCCTCCGTCTACCAGACGGGCACCTTGGAGGAGGTGAGACGGGTCAGAGGAAGGGCAGTAATACTGTAGTTTTTGATGAAGCGGCGGTAGAAATTGGCAAATCCCAGAAACTGTTAGTTGCTTCCGGGAGGAGGGAGTTAGCCACCCTACCACTGCTTTTACCTTGTCCGGGTCCGCGATGACCTCATTATGAGAAATGATGAAGCCCAGGAATGACATCTTGGGAGTGTGGAATTCACATTTCTCTGCCTTCAGAAACAGCTTGTTCTCAAGTAGTAGCTGCAAGACTTGCCTCACGTGCACCCGATGCTCATCCAGGGACTGGGGAAAAAAATCAAAATGTCATCAAGGTATACAAACACAAATGAGCTCAAAAAGTTCACTGGAATACAACGGCTTATCAAGCGGCTTGGTCAGCCCAAACGGCATTATGAGATATTCAAAATGACCACTAGGCGTCCGGAACCCTGTCTTCCACTCATCACCTTCCCGAATCTGCACCAGATGGTAGGCGTTGTGGAGGTCAAGTTTGGTAAACCAGGAGGCCCCCCGGAGGGAATCAAACACCGTATTGATCAGGGGATGAATGTATTTGTCCTTGATGGTGATATTGTTGAGCTCACGGAAGTCGATGCATGGCCTCAGCGAGCCGTCTTTCTTGCCCACAAAGAAAAAATCCCGCCCCCACAACCGAGGACGAAGGCCGGATTACGCCCGAGTTCAAGGACTCCTTAATATAAGTCTCCATAGCCTCCTGCTCCGGGGCTTGACAGGCTGTAGAGCCGACTTGATGGTAGCGAGGCTCCAGACCGGAGGTTGATGGCACAATCATATGGGCGATGAGGGGGAAGAGCTTGAGCTTGGGTCTTAATAAAAGTGGCCCCCAGGTCGTGGTATTCCGGGGGAACCTTGGACAGATTGGTGGGGGGGGTGTCGGGGACACCGAGGGGCACGGATGACGAGCAAGCAATGGACTGAAGGCAAGCACTGAGACAGAACGAGCTCCAAGATACTACGTTCCTGGAGCGCCAGTCAATCGAAGGATTGTGTAATCGGAGCCAGGGGTAGCCAAGGATAACCAGAGAGGTGGACACCGGCAACACAAACAACCTAAGCTGCTCCCGATGATTCCCTGACACTATGACTGACACTGGAGCAGTTTGTTTAGACACCACGGCCAGTGGGGCTTTGGACAGGGTGATTAGTTTCAGGGGGGTCTTTAATTGGTGACAAGAAAGCCCCAAACGGGTTGCCAGTTCCCCAGAAATGAAGCTCTGCTCGGCCCCCAAATCAATAAGAGCATGTGTGGCTATCTCAATCTGGTTATGGACAAAGCAGATAGGTAATAGGAATCTAGTGAGGGGATTGTTTTGAGGTGAGTCCGTGAATCCCCCTACTGCGACGCACGGACTCCTTCTTTTGGCCGTATGGGACAGGTAGCTACAATAGCTGCCACAATAGAGGCATAGCCATAACTCACGGCAGTGCTGTTTCTCTCCTAGCGGCAACTTGGACTGCCCTACTCCATTGGCTCAGGGGAGTCTACAGAATCAGAGGGAGGTAGGGCCAGCAGGGGGCGCTGCGGGGAGTGGCGAAACTGGGTGCCCGAGCAACCAGAAGCCTTGCGCTCGGTGGCCCGCTCCCTTAACCGATTGTCTAGGCTAATGGCTAGGGAGATAGGCTCGGTTAACCTACTGGGCTTTTCTAGGCGGGCTAGCTCATCCTTCAGGCTGGGGCTAAGGCTTCAGACAAAGATGCTGCAAAGCGAGGCGTCCTCCCACCCCACCTCCATGGCTACAACCCAGAAATCTACAGCGTAGTCGGCTACAGATTTGCTCCCTTGACTTAAGTTAAGTAGCTGGGAGGTAAGCACGCTATCACGGTCGGAGTTAACAAATGGGTCATAGTAGCGTAGCCAGCCCTAGCCATCACCGCGTATGCCCAGGCTAAAGCCCGCACCTCCAGGAGATTAACTACATAGCCTATACGGCTGTGACTGGTGGGAAAGTCCCCAGGCGCCCACTGAAAGACTATCCCACACTGCAATAGAAACCCCCTAGCCTCCCCTGGCTTTCCGTTAAAGCGAGTGGGCATGGGAATTGGTGTCAGGAGAGATGGTGGAGACTGAGCAGGTTGGGAGCTAGAGGGAGCGGTGGTGCTACCTGAAGTCGGAGGAAAGGGCTGAGGACCAGACAGGCGATCCAACCGGGAATTAATCTGGACCAGCTGGGTGAGTATAACCTGTTGTTGGTGTGATAACTGATCTACTCAAACCTCCCAAGATGTTAACCTTGTGCACCAGCACACTGTCTGCTGGGTCGTTGTGACTGAGTCGTACTGACATGTTCTAGGACCCAGTAAGCAGACACAGACTCAAAAGTAAATTCAATTATTGTGTGCTGAGTGTGTGTGTGCGTGCATGTATGTGTAGATGTTGCAGCCGGGGCGAGCAGAGCACCGTACAGCCTGGCAACCCTATGAACGAGCAAAGACAGGGAGGATTAGTGTCAGAACTCAGGAGGGAACGTACAGTGATGTTTAGGGCTTACTGTCAATGAGATGGTAATCAGATCAGGTTTAGCCCTGAAGGCTCCGGCCAGGGACACAGCGTGTACAAGCCCGGTTGCGAATGGAGTTGATGGAGGTGCTGTCGAGGTGTAGTGGGCTCTCAGTCCACCGCCAAGAGGGAGAGGTCTGCCGCCACGGATCTTCACCTGTGGACAGGGGATTACAGTGTAGAATAAGGGTGAAGGAAGTGATGGCTTACTTGTCGTGGGGAAGTGAGCCCTTTCAGACGAACGACGAGGAATCAGAATCAGAATCAGAAAAAGATTTATTGCCAAGTACATTAACAGATCCCTGATAACATACGAGAGAATTTGACTTGACACAGAAAATGAACCTGCATTTCCAGTGACACGGCTGCATCTGGAACGCGCCTGCCAACAGGATGGTACAGATAAGAAATCATACAATGGGAAGGAGCAAAAAAAATCATTGAATTCAGAATATTGACCATAAGTAATCAATATTATGATTACAAAGACAAAAAAAGCCCACGATGCACATTCAAGACCAGAGTTCACAGGACACAAGGAGAGCAGTGAATGTTATCTTGTTGTCAGTTTCTGGGTCAGTGTGGATGTAGTGTTGAAGCAATGTTGTATCAATCAATAAGAGCACAAGGACACTTTGGCAGAAGATGTTTTGTCTGGCTGCAGCAATTGTCCTTGGCAATTGTCCCAAGCAGCTACTGTCCGGAGGCCATGTGCTCAGTGTTTTGAAAAACAAAGACTGGGGATTATCAGGAGGATTTTTGTAAGGGAAATTGAGCCAAAATAGAACTGATCACAGAGAAAGAACTTTATTTTCTTCTGCAGATTCAGTGCTTAATCCTTCATTGCGGGGCTTTGAGTCCGTCGTGGATAGACTTAAGCGTAACCATGATGTAATCCACCTTCCGAGACAGTTCTCCATTTGTCGCTATCAAAGTCTTCTCCATTTTTTCAATTTGATGGATGCACCTCGCGTGGCCAGCATTTTGATAGGTTGTATCCATCTTCAGCAATTTGCAGTACACCAGGACAATCCCAGTTCCAATCAGAACGATCCCAGTCACCATTATTACGAAGATATACAAATCTTCAATATCTTCGATAAAGAGATTACTCAGGCACAAGATCCTCCAAACACTTGTCACCCGTAAATAGCCCGCTGGAGCCGTCCCTGCGGGGCAAACAGCTCCCCCCGGAGCACTATTCCTTGTTGAAAAAATAGTGTCAATTGCGTTCAAAGCCCAGCTTATCAATTCCATAATTTCTTTCGATAATCAGCAGTAGACGCAGACAGACGACAGCAAGCTGGGATCCAGTTAGTTAGGGAAGTGGGGAGCTAGAGCAGAGAGAAAAGAGAGAAGCGTCTACTCTCCTTGAAGAGCGGAAGTGAAGAGGGATGCTGAGTTTCTCTGAAGAACGACGATGATAAGGAAGACTCCGGAGGAAGACGAAGAGGTGTGCCGGTCTCATCAGACTAGGGAGTAAGATGGCTCCATGCTGCCCGCTTAAATAGCTTCATTGATGAGGGAGAGCAGGTGTGCGTACAGCTGTGGAGAATCAGGCAGGCAGAGCGAATCATCAGAGATTTTTTTATTTTAAATTAAATTAAATCACCCTTATTGTCATTCAACCGTACAACCAATCATGTACAGCAGAACGAGATTGTGCGTTTCCTATCTACAGTGTAAATCACACACACCCCAAGTGCAGAATCAGAGGGCCGCTGCCATGCAAGGCGCCGCCACAGAGTTCCCTCCTCCATTCCATTTATTGCTGAGCACCAAGCTGGATGGCAGGAAGTTCCACTTTTATATGGTCTTCGGCATGACCCGGCTGGGATTTGAACCCCTGCCTCCCAGGTGTGGGGCGGATGCTCTACCAACTGAGCCACATGAGGAAAACCTCACACATTTTTGAGAGTAAAGTTTCAAATGTACAAGAAAAAAAAAACTAAATTAGTACTAAACACAAATTATGAGAAAAAGTTGATTTAAGTGGGAAAAAAGCTTTCAGTTTTACAAGGAAAAAGTAGTAAATTTAGAATAAAACTGCCATGTGGAAGACGTCCTGCCTTGCTCCTGTCCCCACAAAGTCATCTCCATCGGGCCTGAATGACTATCGACCATTTGCCCTCACATCTCATGTGATGAAGGTCTTGGAGAGACTGGTCTTAGCCCACCTGAGGCCGCAGGTGAAGACGTGGCTGAACCCTTTGCAGTTTGCATATCAGTCCCATTTAGGAGTTGAAGACGCTGTCATCAACCTGCTGCAATGAGCCCATCTGCACCTGGATGGTGTAGGAGACACTGAGAATCACATTTTTTGATTTCTCCAGTGCCTTTAACACCATCTAGCCACTGCTGCTGGGTAAGAAGCTGTGGGTAATTGGGGTCGACAGCTCTGTGATCTCCTGGATAACTGACTACCTTCTTCTTCTTGTTTTAGATTTGATTGGCGGTTGGCAACCAGCTTACAGGTGCATTACCGCCACTGACTTGATTATCCTCACTCTATATCTTTGTATAAGGAGTTCTGAACAACTCCTTATGTGTGAAAAAAATATCTGTACTTGGACTGTGTCCTCGGCAGCACCGTGCAGGCCACAGTTTATCAGGCTGGGCAGTTTCTTGTCTGACGTGGTGGTCAGTGATACAGGAGTTCCACAGGGGACTGTGCTCGCTCCTTTTCTCTTCACCTTATACACCATTGACTTTCAGTACAACACTGATCTCTTTCTGTCTGTCTGTCATGACCATAGGACTTGCTAAAAGATCATAGGCTTGCCTATGATGTTCCTATGATCCATACATGATGTCTATATGATGCCATATAGATCGTAGGACTCACTATGAAATCAAAGGCAGGCATCACTCACTATCACAGGACTCACTAAAAGATCATAGAACTTACTATATCATCAAATATCACAGGCAAGCATCACTCACGATCATAGGACTCGCTATGACATGTTCAAAGATCAATGGCAGGCATCACTCATGATCATAGGACTCGCTATGACATCAAAGATCAAAAGCAGCCATCACAGATCAAAGGCAGTCATCACTGAATGAGTGGTGGCATCAAAGTCTGTCTGTGTGTCTGTCATGACCATAGGACTTGCTAAAAGATCATAGGATCGCCTATGATGTTCCTATGATCTCTACACGATGTCTATATGACATCATATAGATAATAGGACTTGCTAAAAGATCATAGGACTCGCTATGAGATCAAAGGCAGGCATCACTCACTATCATAGGACTCCCTAAAAGATCATAGTACTTGCTATGACATCATCAAAGATCAAAGGCAGCCATCACAGATTAAAGGCAGTCATCACTGAACAAGTGGTGACGTCAAAGATCAAATGCAGGTTTCACCATGGTTACTGTTGCCATGGTAACAGTAACTTTCTACGGGCATGCAGAAATGCTTGCTTACACTTGCTTTCTATAGGCATGCACGGGTATGCACGAGCATGCACAGGTAACACTAGTAGATAATAAAGTCACTTTCTTTCTTTCTTCAAAACCACAGGGATTCACTTGTTAAGGGCAAAAGTGGGGTAATTCTGACCTCTGTTAGACCAGGGGTGTCCAATCATGTGCTATGGAGTCCAAACAGAGTAACTCAGACTGTCAGCCAATTCACTTAGCACTATGATTTTGATGATCCCTCCTGCAAGTGGTGAGCCCACATAAGGTTGGACCCATGTGGCTCCTTGATGTAACATTTTCATAGGATCTATTGCATCTCTCTTGGTCTGGCCCTTCACCCAGGACTAATTTGTCTTGGGAGAGCTTACCAGTGGCAAGTTGCCCCCAACAATATAGTACCTGGGTTCACTGGGGTGTGCAGACTCCTCCACCATTATAAGGTAGAGATCCTTACTGGAGAAGATAAAACCAGTGCTGTCTTTAAAACAACTCACAAATTTGAACAAAATTATGACAGCAAAGTGCATAAAGAAGCTTAAATTGGAGCCTGAATCAATACAGCATTAAACCAACAGAGTAACCATGAGCTAATGGGATTTAGACATGAGGATTTGTCTAGTTTATAACCACCTCTGATCTGTGGATGTCATGAACTGGGGTTGATGGTTTCAAGCCCAGTTCCATGACACCGTGGTTACTTGATCTTTTGTGCATTTTTGTTTCCAATTTGCCATCAGGCGCTCTCAGGGAGCCTTTGGGGTTCACTCGCTCCCTGACAGCTTAGCCACGCCTCCCTTTCCTGTCAGTTATATCAGCTGTGTCTCATTATTGGTGTTCACTCCTCTGTTCACGCATGCACACACATATACATGCTTCCTCTCATTCTTACACTCATGCACTCTCTGGCATGCACACACACACACACACACACACACACACACACACACACACACACACACACACATACACACATCCTCACATGTTCACAGACGTTCATTCACACATCTGTTTCTGCTTAGTTCTGCCCACTCATTCCTACACTCTCAATCACACTACACACACCGACAATCTCTTTCCTCATTAGGTTTGGCATTATTTAAGCCCTGTGTCTGCTGGAATAGACTGCCGGATTATTGTCCTTACTGAGTTTGTATGACTCAGTGTTTTTCCTGTGTCATGCATGACTAGATGCCCTGCCTGCTTTCCTGCACCTCATCACTCTGTATGACGTTTGCTGTTTTCTAATGCTTGGTTTCTTTCGCCAGGATCTTTGCTTGGACTTACTCAGACTGCTCCAGCCTCCTCTGAGTACAATCTCCTTCGCCCCTGCCATCCAGTACCATCTGGAGGTTCTTCCCTGGGCTCTCTCATCCGTTCCCCCACTGCAGTTCCACCTGCCTGCGCTTAGGAACATTTTTTCCCTGTTAGTACTCATCAGTGTTCTGTAGAGCATTCTGGAAGTATTCCTTGTATGTCCTGAGCTACTCATCTGTTGTTTTGAACAGTTTAATCACACTCTGTCAATAAATACACATAACTATCTCCTGCATGTGGGTTTTTATTCTTCCTGCTTCAAATAGGCAAGAGATCATAACAATGGAGGGTTTATCACCCCTGCCTTTGTGGTACGTAGAAGGTCATGAGCATACAGTAGATTGTACATAAATATTGGTGACATACAGCCACCTCAATGTTTAAAATTGAAGCTCAACTTCCAAGTGTTCACCATTTTTATTGCATCAAATAACTAATAAAAACCAAACTGGTCCTAAACACAAACACTTTATCATAAATCAGCATAAGAACTACCTATGATAATGAAAAATATCTCTTGGAATTTTTTTTTTTTCAAGGTCATGTTTAGTTTTCAATTTGGCGAAATGTTGCTCATAATGTTAGGGAAAGGAGGGGCTTACAAGGGCTGCTCAATAAATATTTCCCATGGACTGAGGGGAACTAAACTTGGCACAGTTATAACTCTTTATCTACATGGGTACCACCAAGGGCCACACACTTCCCCTATCGCTTTACGCTGTCAGGTTCTGAGCATGGGTTGGGGACCATGCTCCCACTTTAAGTTTGTTTTTGCTATTCTGTGTTTCCCCTGCTCAGTTCAGTTGTTTTTTGGAATTATCTGTATTTATTATTGCTAGTTCATAACTCTGATCAGAGCTATAGAATTAAGGAGAAATAGTATCCCTCTTTTTAGTAACTTCTGTTTTTCCTTTTCAGAGTAACCTCGGATTTCTTTTTTCCATGTAATCAGCTTTTTATCATTTTCTTCATAAAATTGCATCAAATTTTCTTTATATTTTGGTTACAGTTATTTCAGTCTCCATTTTCATCACAGTTACAAATTCACCCTAAGGTTTCCTTGGTTCCACAATGTTTGACTATATACTTTATGCTTGATACTTGATCATTTCACCGTGCTTACAAATCAGTTGAAATAGTGCATACCCGTACATGCCCGTAGAATCCAAGTATAAGCATGTATTTCTGCATGCCCGTAGAAAGCAAGTGTAATCAAGCATTTCTGCATGCCCGTCATGCCCGTAGAAATCAAGTATAAGCAAGTATTTCTGCTGCATGCCTTCTTTTAATCTTTGACATGGTTACCATGGCAACAGTAACCATGGTGAAATCTGCCTTTGATCTTTGACATCACCACTCGTTCAGTGATTCCTGCCTTTGATCTTTGATGTCTGCTTTTAATCTTTGATGATGTCATAGCGAGCCCTATGATGCTGACGAGAGGCTGGAACTTTGAATCGGTGTGGCACAACTGGGTTATGAATGGACAGGAGATGGCAGAGCAGGCAATGGAAGGTGATGAAACAGGGAGTGAACTAGGAGGAATGGAGGTAGGAAGTGGGAAAGAGGAAGTTTGGAGTTTGGTGGAGTCTAAAAGAAGCAAACGTAAATGTAAAGAAAATCAATCAAGAGTGTTATCAAGTGCTGATGAATCAGAAGATGAACAATCCTGGAATAAACAGGAGTGTAAAGTAATCATTAAACATACTCAGGAAGGGGTATCATTTCATGAGTGGAACCCAATTAAGCTCACAAATGCAATTAATAAGTTACTTGGAGTTTTAAATGCAAGAATTCTTCGCAGTGGTTCATTACTAGTTACATGTAAAGATAGTGTTCAACAAGGAAAAGCAATCAGAGTCACTCGGAGGGAAAAAATGTCCAGTGTTCAGCATTGGAAGGAAATAAGGCAATGAGAGGAGTTATATCGGCCATTTCAACAGCTGTCTCAACTGATGAAATAATGAAAAACTTAACTCGAGCAAAAGTGACAGAGGTACAAAGATTGAAAACTAATAGAAATGTCAAAAAAAGTGATAGTCTGTCAGTAATGTCAAAATTTGATGAAACAAGACTGCCAAGTAAGGTGTATATTGGCTACATGAGCTATGAAGTCAGACTTTACGTTCCTCCTCCACTTAGATGTTTCAAGTGTCAAAAGTTTGGTAATGTAGCAGCGATATGTAAAGGTAAACAACAATGTGCCAGATGCTCCAGTGAACATGAATATGGCAAGCGTGAAAGAGGAGCCAAATTAAAGTGCTGTAACTGCGGTGGTAAACATAGCTCTGCATATCAAGGTTGTGAAGCCAGCAAAAGAGCAGCAGAAATTTAGCAGGTAAAAGTCTTCCACCACCACCACCCACCACCGTAGCAGTCTGTCGGGGACGACAATGAATGTTTCATTTAGGTCTGATCAGATTCCTCCACACAGCTCTGTCCCTTGCCCTCCGCTGCCAGGAACTCCTGACCTTGTTAACCCAACGTTCCAGGGATTAACATATGCAGAAGCTGCGAAAAAGGTGCCAGCTAAAAAAGTGGGAGTGGACTCGAACAGGGAAAGTGTGCAGGCTTACAGTGCATGCAGTAGAATTAAGGAAGATACTCTGGTTATGAAGGAAAATAATTTTGTCTTATTAGTGGTAGATGTAATAAACTGCACGGCACAGACTTCCAAGAAAACAGAAAAAATCAAAATCATTGTGAAAGCAGCAGAAAAATATCTTGGCATTAAGGGGCTACATTGGGAAGCAGCTGAGGACTTGTTAAGTGGGGGATCTTTAATTTCACAGACATCACGGGCTAGTGGGTCATAATAGTAATCGTGATTTTGCAATGGAATGCCAGGAGTTTAATATCAAATGGGCAAGAATTCAAAAAGTTTATATCTGATATGCAAGACAAACCCCAGGTAATCATCTATCTATCCATCCATCCATCTTCTACCGCTTTTCCGGAGGTCCGGGTCGCGGAGGCAGCAGTTCAAGCAGAGAAGCCCAGACTTCCCTCTCCCCAGCCACCTGCTCCAGCTCTTCAGAGAGGATACCAAGGCGTTCCCAGACCAGCTGGGAGACATAAGGCCCTTTTCCACTAAGATAAGATAAGATAAGATAAGCCTTTATTAGTCCCACAACGGGGAAATTCCAGGATTGCAACAGCACAGGGATAGCAACACTCAGAGCAACAATCAGAAGGCAAGAAAAAAAAAAACAAGCAAGCAAGAGCAGCTAATATACATATGTACATATTACTATAAAATATATATATACACAGACACACAGTGCAGAGCATTGTAGCTGGATGGAATAAATATATGAATATATGAACACACAGTGCAGAGCATTGTAGCTAGATGGAATAAATATGTAAATATATAAACACCCACAGTACGGAGCATTGCAACTAGGTGGAATAAATATGCAAGTATATAAACACACACAGTGCGGAGCAATGTAGCTAGATGGAATAATATGTAGATATATAAAAACACAGTGCGGAGCATTGTAGCTAGATGGAATAAATATATAGATATATAAATATAAACACACCCAGTGCTGAGCATTGTAGCGAGATGGAATAAATATGTAAATATATAAACACACACAGTGCAGAGCATTGTTGCTAGGTGGGATGAAACAGCATAACCGTCTATTTAGTTATCCTACATGGTATGATTATGTGCCCATACATATTCTCACCCTCCATAGCGACCGGTATGTTCCTAGTTGTATGCCGGAGAGGACCATTGTGTAAGTCTATTGCATCTTTTGCATTCAAAAAAACTATTAGTTTGTTACGTCTTTTTGCTATCTCTGCGAGCAGCCCTGCTTAGGTTGTACAGTCTGACAGCCGTTGGTAGGAAGGACCTACGAAACCTCTCGGTTGTGCACCTGGGATGATGTAGTCTGCTGCTAAATGAGCTCCTCAGTGCATCCAGTATGTCCTGCATAGGGTGGAACTCGGACTCCAGCAGAGATGACAGTTTAGCCACCGTCCTTCTCTCTCCTATCTCCTCCATCGGATCAAGGCGCTGCCCCAGGACAGAGCTAGCTTTCTTAATCAGTTTGTTCAGTCTCTTCCTATCGGCTGCAGTAATGCCACTGCCCCAGCAGACCACTCCAAAAGTGATGGCTGATGCCACCACCGTGTCATAGAATGACTTCAGCAGTGCCCCTTGTACACCAAAAGACCTGAGTCTCCTCAGCAGGAACAGCCTGTGCTGTCCCTTCTTGTAGAGTGCGTCAGTATTGTGTGACCAGTCTAGTTTATTGTTCAGATGAATACCCAGGTACTTATAGGATGTCACCATCTCGATGTCTGTTCCCTGTATATTTACTGGTGCTGTGAGGGGCTGCCCATGCCTGCGGCAGTCCACCACCAGCTCCTTAGTTTTCCTCGCATTGATCTGGAGGCAGTTCCGATGGCACCAGTCCACAAAGTCCTGGATAAGCCCTCTGTACTCAGCTTCATCTCCGTTGGAGATGAGACCAACGATCGCAGAGTCATCAGAGAACTTCTGTAGATGGCAATGTGTTGTGTTGTGTGAGAAGTCCGCAGTATAAAGAGTGAACAGGAAGGGAGCCAGCACCGTTCCCTGGGGGGCCCCCGTGCTACTGATGATCGTGTCGGAAACACAGTCCCGGGTTCTCACAAACTGAGGCCGGTTCGTGAGGTAGTCCAGGATCCATGATGACAGGTGCTGGTCCACCCCTGCGCGCAGCAGCTTGTCCTTCAGGATCATCGGCTGGATGGTGTTGAAAGCACAGGAGAAGTCAAAGAACATGATCCTCACCATATTCCCGGGCTTCTCCAGGTGGGACAGAGAACGGTGAAGGAGGAAGATCACCGCATCCTCCACCCCAATGCCATGCTGGTAGGCGAACTGGAGTGGATCCATCGCTGGTTCCACCAGGGGGCGGAGATGAGCAAGGAGCAGTCTCTCCAGGGTCTTCATCAAGTGGGACGTCAAGGCCACCGGTCTGTAGCTGTTCAGGTCTTTGGGGTGGGAAGTTTTTGGTACAGGTACCACACAAGATGTTTTCCACAGCTGTGGTACCCTCCCCAGTTTCAGGCTCATGTTGAAGATATACGTCACAATCCCACACAGCTGGTCTGCACAGGACTTGAGGAGCTTTGCGCTGATGCCGTCCGGTCCCGACGCCTTCCTCGCCTTGATCTTCCTCAGCTCCGTCCTCACCTGGGTCTTGGTCAGGGTCAGGATGGGGGGCTGTGTGTTGGGAGTGGGGGGGGGTGTCGGTGGAGTGGGGAGTGGGCAGCAGGACTTGATTTCTTAGAGGCAGCAGTGGTTGTTGTGCAGACAGGGGGGAGGGCGGTTGGTCAAATCTATTGAAAAACAGATTCAGGTTGTTCGCCCACTCCCTGCCCCCCGTGGCCTGGGGGGAGGTATTCTGGAGCCCCGAGATGGTTTTGAGGTTTCTCCAGACCCCACTGATGTCGCTCTGTTGCAGCTTGTCCTCCATCTTCTTCCTGAAGCTGTCCTTGCCTTCTCTGATCTTTCTCCTCAGCTCCCTCTGTACGGACTTCAGCATCTCCCTGTTCCCTGACCTGAAGATCCTCTTCTTCTCTCTCAGAAGTGTTTTTATCTCAAGGTTGATCCAGGGTTTGTTGTTTGAGTGACGCCGTATGGTCTTGGTGGGAACGGATTTGTCCACACAGAAGCTGAGGTAGCCCGTGAAGGTGTGAATGAGGCCATCGATGTCCTCACCATGTGGATCGCAGAGCTGCTTCCAGGCAGTGGCTTCAAAACAGTCCTTTAGAGTGTCCATTGTCTCCTCAGACCATAACTCCACAGTGTGCATGGCCGGAGGTTGTCTGTGCACTAGGGGTTTGTACACCGGCCGGAGATGAACCAAGTTGTGATCCGATCTCCCAAGTGGGGGGAGTTGTGATGAGGTGTACGCCTCCTTAGTGTTTGCGTAGAACAAATCCAGTATTTTATTGTCTCTAGTGTGGCATGTGACATACTGGGTGAAAGTGGGCAGAATGGGAGACAGTGAAACGTGGTTGAAATCGCCTGAGATGAGGAGAAGAGCATCTGGGTGTTCTGTCTGCAGCCTGCTGATTACTGAATGGATGACGTCACGCGCTGTCCCAGCGTTCGCCGTCGGATTTGCATAAACAACAATGCAGATCACGTGTGAGTGTTCTCTCGGGAGATATGTAGGCCTCATGCTAACAGCTAGCAACTCAATGTCTTTGCTGCAGTGTCGTTGCTTAACAGTGATATGTCCCGGTCTGCACCAGTTGTTGTTAACATACATTATCACTCCACCGCCCCTTGCTTTGCCACTCTCTGGTGTTCGGTCAGCTCGTATCATGTGAAAACCCTCCAGCTCAATGTTAGCATCTGCTGCTAGTTCAGTTAGCCACGTCTCAGTAAACAAAAGGAGAGAGCACTCCCGGTAAGTGCTATCATAACGGGAGATAGCCGCTAGCTCATCTAACTTTCCCAGTATCGACCGTACATTTCCCATGACAACAGATGGAAGGGAGGGTCTGTACCTTATATTTTTTGTCCTCCGCCTTACTCCAGCCCGGCAGCCGCGGCGCTTTCGCCTCAATTCTCTCGGTATGTCGACTTTTTCCAGTGGGACCGGGTGGCGGTTAAATGCTAGCAGCTCTTCCCTGTTGTATCGTATCCTGCTATAAACAGTGGCTCCGTCCACCGGCTCAGGAGACATTTGGGATGATCTGTGTGTCCGTGATATAAGTGGGGTGAAAAAAAAAGTGATCAAAAGAGAGAGGAAGGGAAAAAAAACTCGGAATCGAGCCGCTGTTGCAAAAGGCAGCCTACTGGTGTGGCGCCGAGAGGATAGCCTCACTTAGCCTCACTAGCCTCACTTAGCCCTACACCGCACCACTCAGCCCGCGTTTGAGCATTTTCCATTAGCCCCAGCACCGGTTAGCAGGTACTTTTTTAGTATCTGATCCAGGGCAGGGTCTCATACCTGTCAAGGCATACCTCATGCTTCCCTTATTGGGGGGGCCTTCACGCCTGTACTGAGTACTTAAAAACTGTATTTATTGGCAGATGAAAGAAAACTGAAGCAAAAAAAAACCAAAAAAAAAAAAAAACAAACAAACAGCAACTGCAATATGAGCTATTTCAAATTCATTCATTTATGCTGCCAATGCTGAAACAAAAGCAGAATGGATTTTTGTTTCATAAGTTAAGTATCAGAAATAATTCTCTTTGAAATTGTGTTAATAATAATAACAATGAAAATATCAATCTTATTCAGCCCTTTCAATATAATGCTATACATTCAGATGTACATTCTGCTGGGGGTTTCTTCCTGTTAAAAGGGAGTTTTTCCTCTCCACCGTCGCCAAGTGCTTGCTCACAGGGGATCGCCTGATTGCTGGGGTCTTTCTGCAACTGTGGGGGTTTCCCCTACAGTTGATAGTGCTATGAGATGACTGTTGTTGTGAAATGGCGCTATATAAATAAAGTTGAATTGAATGTAAAGCAAAGTTCCAAGATACAAAATAACAGTACACTATAGGGGATTTGGGCTACCTCTAAGCATGTTTGTTAAGATTTTAAAGCATTTTTTTTGTTATATTTAGGTAATATTTGAAGGTGAATAATACTGCCCATACCTGAAAACATTTGGAGAGTTCTCCTTCAGTCTGGAAAGGTCTCGACCCACCATCGTGTTGCAATTGTCCGAACCAAGGCCAACAACATTCTGCCATGGAATATTGTGCAATCTAAAATAAATAAATAAATGGTGACGGTGAAGGAGAACGGTGACGTCCAGTCCCTCGATTTCCCTTTTCTTCAAGCTTTGTTTACTTCGCCGACGGCGCGCTGCAAGAAGCCATTTTGAAACTCACAAAAACACTGCCTAGGTGCGCTTGTGGAGGATCGAAATAAGTGCAGGCGGACGCTGAGCGCACTGCCAGTCCTGTACGCTATGGGGGTCACACACGAGGTGTTCCTCCACACTCTCAATAATTTTTTTTCCCGTATATTTTTCTTTTTGGCGTACAGAAATGGCAATACGCCCGTATTTGCTAAAATTGCATTTTCCCCGTATTAAAATACGGCGAAACCGTATCACTTGACAGGTATGGGGTCTAACCGAGCTGAGTAGGGCTGAGTATGGCTGTGATATGACTTTAAGAGACTGGTCGCCGCTGATTGGTCAGGTCGTAACGTCACGAAAGCGACTTTTTCTGCTGAATTTACTCCACGACCATTTGTAGTTGTTCAGCCAGTGAACACAGTGCGCCCCTTTAATACAGTATATTATATTAATATACTGTATAATATACTTATATAATAATATACTCCTAATATTATATATTAGGAGGTGCACAATTTTCTTTCTATATTAGGCGACGATCGCATCCAGCGCGAGTTGGACGGATCTACTCGAAATGCAGGTGTCCGAGCAGATGGGTTCCCAAGGGCACATCCGTACTGCCAAACAGTGTCGGGAGAAGCTGAAAAAGCTGAAAAGCGATTACCGAGCAGTGAAGGACCACAATGCTCAAAGTGCAGCGGATCGGAAGGAGTGGAAGTGGTTCGCTGAGAGACATTGGGCTCGACACAGCCACAGTCACGGCCACGGCCTTGGAAACCGTGGATGGTGAGTGTTGTTTTAATATTGCGCATCCTTTCGCCACTTTATCCTTTCTGTGCCAAGCTCACTGTTTTTAAGAAATAGGAAGGTTGTTAGATTGTGGGTAATGGTTGTTACTGAGGCTTGCCTATTGTTTTGCAGCCAACTGCAGATTCACGCCTGCTTTGTGTTAAGTATTAGCGCAAACAAAACGCTGAATTACGCTTATTGTATTCTGGTTAAAAACTTTAGAGTGTTGTGTACATGTTGCACTTTGGTGTTAAGTTTTAAATTGCGTGCATTTTCTTTCTAGAATCGCAGTTCATATCACAGGGGTCCACCTCAGTGGACATGGGCACACCGGACTCTCCTGGCGCTGCGTCTGCGTCTGGCGGAGCGCCAGCTGGATCGACTCCGATGTCAGCCACATCACCAGCTCCATCTGGATCACGTTCAAGTGCCGGTAAGGCACAATAACCACGATTTTTTTTTGGTTGAAACGGGTCCAGCGGAAACCAGGGTCGAAAATCCATCCATCCATCTTCTACCGCTTAATCCTTTACAGGTCGCGGGGGGGCTGGAGCCTAATAAGTTATGTACCAAATTGATTAATGCAATTTCCTGTAGCTGCATATTAATTAATTGAAAGTGTCTTTTTAAATGTACAAAAAGGTTATTCTTTGGTCTTCACTTATTGGTGTTCCACAACCATTTTTAAGTGTGGTGATTGAAGTGCTGTTGTAACTCCTGTTTTATAAAAACAAATAAAGCTCATGAACTGCCGTTGAAATCCACATGCTTCATTGAAATGTTTCGCGTCAGCTGACTGTATTAACCCATTCAGATTTCTGCGGCCACACTACAAGCAACTAGTTTAAACATTACCCATCCATCCATCCATGTTCTTAATCTTAATCCTTTTTAGTTTTGCAGGGGGGCTGCAGCCGAAGACAGCACCCTGCGTGTTGCGAAATCTGCTCTATTGAGGGGCAGCAACATGACAGTTCAGCTTATATACAGCAATGAAGCATGATATAATAGTGACATTCTACCACAGACTTTCACCTGTGTAATTCCATAATATATGTAGTGATCCAGCTTTAACGACCATGCCTTTCTGTCTTTCCATCTAGGCAAGACGAAAACAGACAACTCCCATCGCTGACCTTACATTAGCGATGGTCAACATGCATGACGAAGAGATGCGGCTCTTGGAACGGCAACATGACCAGCGGCAAGAACACCATCAGGAGTACATGCAGCATTTGCGACAGGTGGCCGCAGATGTGCGGGCAGATGCGCGTGAAGCCCTGGAGCAGGACGCTGTGTTACGAAGGGAAGAGCTCGCAGAGATGTCATCATTCAACAGAGATTTCCTGACCCTATTTTGCAGGCTTGTGGACGCATTTAGCAGTCGGCGTGTCTAACCATGTCTCCCCACGCCCAGTCTGTTTTTTGTTTGTAAATTTTGCTTCTGGAATAAAATTGTATTGTTTGCATCAAAAGTCTGGCATATCTGTTATGACACCGTATGAGAAAAGCCAATAATTACATACACATTCCATTCTCTGTTCACTCCACATGCTGCTGTTCATCAGGTCAGGTGTATAGCCTTCTAATGGTAATTTAATATTTAACAACACAACGAAACGTAATGTCTTGGTAGGTTTTTTTTATTTTAAACAAATTTGCAATGCTGAATCCATTTCTCTTGAACGGGTACATTTTTTATGTTATAAGCAGTTGTACAGGTGTGCTTGAACTTGTACAGTAAACACTGATAAAGGTAAGTACATGTAAGTTGAATGTTGCATCACCAGTCAATATTTAATAAATTAAGAAGGAATCTAGCTAAAATTTGGCACTAATAACAGTAGACAAATTGGACAAGGATACACAACTTTGTTTTTGTTGCACACAACTGTTGTTACCAACAAGTACAAAATTTATATTCCCTTTTCCCAAAAATTAAAAATCAATTTGTAAGTAAAAGTGGGAGACCTTGACATGGGAATATGACATGTATCAGCACATGATTTATAGTTCAATTTGCATTTCCACCTAGGTAAAAGTGGCTTGTCGAGCTGGATTTTTGTGAAGATGGCCTGTGCAGTGTTTCTGCATGTAATTACATACCTGTCAAGTGATACGGTTTCGCCGTATTTTAATACGGGGAAAATGCAATTTTAGCAAATACGGGTGTATTGCCATTTCTGTACGCCAAAGAGAAAAATATACGGGAAAAAAAATTATTGAGAGTGTGGGGAGGAACACGTCGTGTGTGACCCCCACAGCATACGGGGTTGTCAGAGTGCTCAGCGTGAGCAATTATCACAACAGTGAGAAGTGTGGACTCATCATTAGGCTGATGGCTTCGCACCTTCTTAACAGATAAGCGTTATGAACAAGAGGACAGGTAGATGGACCATGCACAACATTTTATTTACAAAAAACATTTTTGAAATATGTATGCACATAAATGTGGGCGAAATAGACAGGTACTGCATCACAGCACAGCATCTCGTATATCGGCTCCCTGCTCCTCTGCTCCCTGGGTCGCTGCCACCACTAGTTCATCTACTGCATCATCCACTGTAGTGTCATACGTCTCTCCATGACTCTCACACAGATTGTGCAGAGCACAACAAGTCAGCACCATAGATTTAACCAGTTTCATGTCACAGTCATTCCTCTCTCCTTCCTCCTTCCTTCTCTCCTCGTCATCAGCCATTTTCTTTGTTGTGGAGGATTCTGTCGCGTGTTTGACGTCACGAGAGTGTGGCGCCGCCTGCTGTTCAGGAACTCCCACCCACCGCAGGTGTGCCAGCAGGTGCACCAGCAGTAATGTTGAAAAGCAACCGAGGCCGAACCGAACCGAAGTGAGTAGAGTCAGGTTTTCTAATCGGGGCTAGTGGAAAAGGGCCTATAGTCTCTCCACCGAGTCCTGGGTCTGCCCCAGGGTCTCCTCCCAGTGGGATGTGCCTGAAACACCTCAAGTGGGAGGCGTCCAGGAGGCATCCTAATCAGATGCCCATACCACCTCAACTGACTCCTTTCAATATGGAGGAGCAACGGTTCTACTCTGAGCCTCTCTCGGATGACTGAGCTCCTCACCCTATCTCTGAGGGTGAGTCCAGCAATCCTACGGAGAAAGCTCATTTCAGCCGCTTGTATCCGCGATCTTGTTCTTTCGGTCATTACCCAAAGCTCGTGACCATAGGTGAGAGTAGGAACGTAGATTGACTGGTAAATCGACATCTTTGCCTTAGAACTAAGCTCCCTCTTCACCACAACAGACCGGTACAATGACCGCATCACTGCAGATGCTGCTCCAATCCGTCTGTCAATCTCTCGCTCCATTTTCCCCTCACTCGTGAACAAGACCCCAAGATACTTAAACTCCTCCACTTGGGGCAGGAGCCTGTCCCCAACCCAGAGAGGACAATCCACCTTTTTCCGGCTGAGGACCATGGACTCAGACTTGGAGGTGCTGATTCTCATCCCAGCCGCTTCACACTCAGTGGCAAACCGTCCCAGCAACAGCTGTAGGTCATTGTTGGATGAAGCCAACAGGACAACATCTGCAAACAACAGAGATGAGATCCTGTGGTCACCAAGCATGACACCCTCCATTCCCTGGCTGTGCCTAGAAATCCTGTCCATAAAAATTATGAACAGGATCGGTGACAAAGGGCAGCCCTGGCGGAGTCCAACTCTCACTGGGAATGACTCCGACCGAGTGTTGGCAATACAAACCAAACTCTCACAATGGTCATACAGAGACCGAATAGCTCGTAACAACAAGCCCGATACCCCATACTCCCAAAGCACTCCCCACAAAAAACCACGAGGGACGCGGTCAAATGCCTTCTCCAAGTCCACAAAACACATGTAAACTGGTTGGGCAAACTCCCACGAACCCTCAAGAATTCTCGAGAGGGTAAAGAGCTGGTCCAATGTGCCATGGCCAGGATGAAAACCACATTGCTCCTCCTGAATCCGAGGTTTGACCAACGGCCGGACTCTCCTCTCCAGTGCCTTGGCATAGACCTTCCCAGGGAGGCTGAGGAGTGTGATCCCTCTAAAGTTGGAGCACACTCTCCAGTCCCCTTTTTTGAAGAGAGGAACCACCACCCCGGTTTGCCATGCCAAAGGCACTGCCACCGACATCCACGCAATGTTGCAGAAGTGTGTCAACCATGACAGCCCAACAACATCCAGGGCCTTGAGGTACTCAGGGCAAATCTCGTCCACCCCGGGGCCCGGCCACCAAGGAGATTTTTAACCACCTTGGCGACCTCAGCCCCTGTGACAGGCGAGTCATCCCCCTCGTCCCCAAACCCTGCTTCCTCTGTGGAAGGCGTGTCAGTGGGATTGAGGAGATCCTCGAAGTATTCCTTCCACCGCCCGACGATATCCCCAGTCCAAGTCAACAGTGTCCCATCCGCACCATACACAGTGTGGACAGGGAGCTGCTTTCCCCTCCTGAGCCGCTGGACAGTTTACCAGAATCTCTTCGAGACCAACCGAAAGTCTTGTTCCATGGCCTCACCAAACTCCTCCCATACCCAGGTTTTTGCTTCACCAACCACCTGAGCTGCACTCCGTTTGGCCTGCCGGTACACCTCAGCTGCTTCGGGAGTCCCACAAGCCAACCAAGCTTGATAGGACTCCTTCTTCAGCTTAATGGCCCCACTCACCATTGGTGTCCACCACTTGGTTCGGGGGTTGCCACCACGAGATACACCGACCACCTTGCGGCCGCAGCTCTGGGCCGCCGCTTCAACAACAGAGGTGGAGAACATGGCCCATTCAGACTCCATGTCTCCAGACTCCCTCGGAATGTGGTTGAAGTTCTTCCAGAGGTGGGAGTTGAAGACCTCCCGGACAGGGGCCTCAGACAGACGTTCCTAGCACACCCTCACTATACGTTTGGGTCTACCAGGTCTGAATGGCTTCCTCCCCTGCCATCGGATCCAACTCATCACCAGGTGGTGATCAGTTGACAGCTCTGCACCTCTCTTTACCCGGGTGTCCAAGACATACGGTCGCAGGTCTGATGACACGATAACAAAATCGATCATGGACCTGTAACCTAGGGTGTCCTGGTGCCAGGTGCACATATGGACACCCTTATGCTTGAACATGGTGTTCGTTATGGACAAACTGTGGTTAGCACAGAAGTCCAATAACTGAACACCACTCGGGTTCAGATCGGGCAGGCTGTTCCTCCCAATCACCCCCTCCAGGTTTCACTGTCGTTGCCCACGTGCGCATTGAAGTCCCCCAGTAGGACAATGGAGTCTCCAAGAGGAGCACCCTCCAGCACCCCAGTCACAGACTCCAAAAAAGGTGGGTACTCTGAAACATCATTTGGTGCATAGGCACAAATGATGGTCAGGACCCGTTTCCCAACCCAAAGGCACAGGGAAGCAACCCTTTCATCCACCGGGGAAAACTTCAATATAGAGGCAGCAAGGTGGGGGGATACAAGAATACCCACCCCTGCTCGTCGCCTTTCGCCCAGGGCAACTCCAGAAAAGGCCAAGCTCCAGCCCCTCTCCAGGAGACTGGTTCCGGAACCGGAGCTGTGTGTTGAGGTGAGGCCGACTATATCTAGCTGGTATCCCTCAACCTTGTACACCAGCTCAGGCTCCTTCCCCACCAGAGAGGTGACATTCCACGTACCAAAAGCCAGTTTAGAAAGCTTGGGATCAGTCCGCCAAGGTCTCTGCCTTTGACCGCCTCCTAATCCACATAGCACCGGACCCCCATGATCCCTCCTGCAGGTGGTGAGCCCACTGGAGGGCGGACCCATGTAACTCCTTCAGGCTGAGCCCGGCTGGGTCCCATGGGTGGAAACCCGGCCACCAGACACTAGCCTTCGAGCCCCTCCCCCAGGCCTGGCTCCAGGGTGGGGCCCCAGTAACCCCATACCGGGCGGGGTACACTGAATCCTTAATATAGAATTTATCATGAGAGTCTGTTGGATTGTTCTTAGTCTGGCCCTTCACCCAGGACCAGTTTGTCTTGGGTGACCCTACCAGAGGCAAATTGCCCCGGACAACATAGCTCCCGGGATCACTGGGGCACGCAAACCCCCCCACCACGAAAAGGTGATGATCCATGAGGGGTAATCCATGAGGGGTTTCCCCAGGTAATCAGTATACAGGAAACATGGCTAAACCCTCAGTTAGATTTTGTCATTCAAGGATACACGTCTATAAGAAATGACAGGGAAATTGGTAGAGGAGGAGGTGTAGCAACTTTTGTGCATAATGGAACAAATTACAAAACAGTGGACATAGGGAAAGAACATGAATCAATAATGGTAAAAATATGGGCAGTAAAAGACGAAATAACAATTATTAATTACTATAATCCATGTAACAGATTGACAGTTGACACTTTGAATACTGTAAATAGACAAACACAGGGTAAGGTGGTTTGGTGTGGGGATTTTAATGCACATAACACACTGTGGGGTAGCAGGAATATACATATAAATGGCACAGTAACTGAAGATTTTTTTAGAGGACAGGGACTTAATATGCAAGAATGATGGGAAAGGCACTAGATTTAGCAGTAATCTAGACACGGAAAGTGTATTAGACCTAACTTTGACTTAATACCTCCCAAGATGTGATTCCTGCAATTGCATTTGAAATCAGTCAGCTAATGGGAGTGATCATTACCCAATAAGAGTTAAAATTGGTCTAGAAGCGGCCAAAGCCCTGGACTATTGGACTCTAGCCAAAGCCTTGGACAAAATCTTATAATCCGTGCAGAGGAGGGACACGGGCCACCAGTTTTTTATGTCCTGTAAATTTCCTTTTGTTGGCAGGAGAGTGACCACAGCCGTGCAGCAGGGCATTGGCAGAGAGCCTGAACACACACTTTCATTAAAGACATCTAGAATGTCAGGTGCTAAAATGTCCCAGAAAGCTTTAAAAAACTCCACAGTGAGGCCATCTATTCCCGGAGCCTTCCTCCCCTTCATGCTCTGAAGGGCAGCAGACAATTCGGGTAACTGAAGAGGCCAGTCTAACTGTGAGTTGGTCTCCTCAGAGACCTGAGTTAGTCCACTGCAGAACCCCGCCATCAGGCCATTGTCCTCCCTGTAGTCACTGGTGTACAGAGAGGAATAGAACTCAATGGCATGCTTTCTGATTTGTTCAGGCTCGATCAGTTCCCACCCTGTGTTGGAGACTAGGGAGTGGATTATCTTTTTTTGTTCATGCTTTTTCTCCAGACTGAAGAAGAAGCTAGAGGGAGCACCCATCTCAGTGATGTTCTGAATTTGGGACCAGACTAGGGCGCCTTGTACTTTAGTGTCCAACACCTGGGCTAAGGTCTTTTCTTTTTTTTTTTTTTGGCTTTGAGGACTTCAATACATCCTCGATTTCCTGTGGACTCACGAGAGGTCTCTAACTCCACAATATCTATCTCTAGGTCTCTGATAGATCTGCAAGTGTCATGTGTGACATTGAATGTATACTACTGACACAATAGTTTAATTTCAGTCTTACCACAGTCCCACCATTGCCTAAGACACGTAAAATCTTTTTTCCTTTGTCTAAAAGCAGTCCAGAAAAATCTTAAAGCCTCTTTGAAACCTTTATCAAATGTTAAAACTGAGTTAAAATGCCAATATGCACTCCTGGGGGCAAAATTCTTTATAAAAACCTGGCACACAACAAGGGTATGATCAGTAAAACCAACTGGTAAAATTTTACAGGACTTAAAAACATTACAGTGATACTTAAAACAATACAATTGATCCAGTCGGGCTAAAGACATCCTACCCTCTTTGAGGTGGGACCATGTGCACTGTCGGCAGTCAGTGTGCATCCTTCTCCACACATCCACCAGGCTGTGAGAATAGACCAGCTGTCTCAGAGCCTGTTGGGAACCTGGATGCGGCTTTGTGTGGTTTTGATCTAAAAACCCATTTTCAGTACAATTAAAATCTCCACCCAATAATAAAAAATCCTCCGAGCTGCAGCTGTTTAGTTTATCATTAACCTTTTGTTAAAAAAAAAAAAAAAAAAAAAAAAAAACCTCTTCCTCTCAGTACCATTGGTTGGAGCATAAATGTTGATAAAAAGCACAGTAAAATGTTCAAAACGGGCTTTGGCTAAAAGACATCTGCCTTTGATAAAATGCTCAACCTCCAGAGATGTTGGAGCAAACTTCCTGGAGAATAAAAAGCCCACTCCTCCACTGGCTGTGGTGTTGTGACTTAAAATCAGTTCCCCTTCCCACTCTCGACTCCAGTCCGCCTCTATGCTTGGGTCATGATGCGTTTCCTGTAAAAATACCACATCAATGTGCTTCATTTTTGCTGTTTCAAAAACCAGTGCCCTTTTCTTTTGTTCTCTGGCACCATTTACATTTAAACTCCCCACCTTAAAAAAATCCATAATTAGAGGAGTATTACAACCAGAGTAAAAACCAATTAAGAAGAAAAGTAAAAGAGAAAACATTATATTCTTCATCATCATTAAAAGCCTATTTGTTTTCTTACTTTATTCATCTTTTCTCAGTCTGTAAATTTCCTGATCTGTGAGGTCTGTTTCAGCTTTGCTTTTTATGAGCTGCTTGGCAGAGTTATAAAAAGCCTGCTTATCAGGAAAATATATCCAGCCCATTCCTGCCTTTGATTTGCTGTAAAAACAATTTGAACATTTTTGCAGGATAAATGACGTCCTCCTGGCTAACAGGCAGCTGTGTACTGTTGTGTGAAAACACACTGCTGTCAGACAAACAGGCCTCACTGTCACTGTTATCAGACAGAGCCACACTATTCGCACCATTCTGTCTGACCATTGTAGCATCATCTCGCTTTGGCTCAGCAACAATTATTTTTCTGCTTAAAGACATTTTTGTTTCATCCAGGAATAATGCAAAGAAACGGATTTTCTTCCCCCAGGCCACAGCTGAAATCCCCTTTTGTTAAAACCAGCCTAAGGAATTTTCCCCAATGTCCGGCTGCACTTTTATTGCCCCCATAAAACATGCAACAGATCCACACTCAGCTAATTTCCTTAAACTGTGAAAACGCTGGATTTAAACAACTTTAAAGTACATTATTACAAACTCAATTCTAAACCTTCATTCTTTTCAGAACTATGAAAATGCAGATGGACTCTGATGTTTTGATGTGGAAAATCAATAATATGTGTGAAATGCATTAATCTGTGATTTTATATATATATGCATGGTAATGTTAAATGAATGTTTATTCCTGCATGTTGATTTAGAAGCACTGCTTATAAGATACACTAAGGTTAGTTTAGTTATACATAAGTGTGTAACAGTACATTCCAATGTATTTAAAACTGTGTATTCCTGTGGACTGATATCATGTATCAAAGTTTGCCTCTAAAACCATGTGACTCCCACAGCCAATCACTGCACGACAGCTCTTCACCCCAAAGGACTCCGAACAATAGACTGTTTGTTCATTGGACTAAAAGTTCATCGAGCCCGCCCACGAAGGACGCTCATTGGCTGAGATTCCAGTCAGGGCAGAATCCCGAGAAACTCAACAGAGCTAATAAAAAGGAGAGAGACTCCGGTTTCAGCCTCTTTTCGTCGCTCCTTCTCGTCAGACTCTTTTTTTTTCGTCACTCTTTCTGCTCCGGCCTCTTTTCATCCCCGGATTTCTTCCCGGCTGCTCGCCTTGTCCTGATCTTCTCCATTGTCTACACACAGCAAGGAAGAACAAAGGACCACATGGCGCTTTTCTGAACACAGAGCAGATAACTCATAACTTGTAATTTATGTAACTTTGTATTCTCTTTTTCTCTTAAATGCCTAGGAATTCCTTTTTCTTTGAGCTCAATTCTTAATCGGAGTCAAACTCCAATTTTCTTTTATTCATCAGTTTTTCTGTTAAACTTTCTGTAAAACTACCGTTTGTTTAATTTTAATGTAAACTTTAATCTTGACTTTATTTTTATACTTTTCTTGACCAAGCACCCATCAGAAGCTCCTATTTTATCTAAAGTCCGAAGCCTTTTTAATTTGAGATCGGATTAGATATCTTTTAATTATTCCCGAAGACCTGCAGCGCTCGTCTACCAGGAAAGAAAGACGCAGCTCCCACATAACATGCAGCTGAGAAATCAACGCGCAGCTGTCCCACATCGCTCTGAAGAAACGTCGGCACCATCTGGCTAAGACCCGTTTCAACTGTGGGTCATACAGCCCAGAATCCAGCCTCCTTCGACCGCTTGAATCTAAAGGTCGAGCTGTGAACCCTTGAAGTATCTGCGGGCAGATATTTCCCCTCACATCCACAAAGTCTTGGGCTGGAGACGGATGACAGAACCATCACCGAGAAGCACGTGAGCTGTAAAAACTTTAATTCACTGCTGAATTAACTTCTGAGGCTCGGTAATAATTGTATATCTAATCAGATGCAAATTAAGAAGCCCTTAACATAACTCTTCTTTTCATTAAAATTCCGTTTTTTTTATTTTCTTAAGATTAATTTAGGACTTTTTCATAATTAGCAAACTTTCTCCATAAATTTGCGTTGTTTTTAATAATCTGTTAACTCAAACTGATAGAAATTCGTTTCTCAGTTTAACCCTGGTTCCGAAAATATTGACATTGTTAATCTATCATTTACAAGATTGATATTATGATTAATGAAATTATTTCAATGTCTATTAATCATTTCGTTTAATAAGTATTTAAAAATGAGAAGTTGTTGGGAATTTATTTCATTCTGAGTCTGTTTCAAGCCCAGGTATCGAATTCACGGAAAATTTTTGAGACTGATTATTGATTAATTTATTGAGTGATCAAACAGGTATAAAGTGAAATTAAAGATCAAATTGCTTCTTCAAGATAGAAGCTGGTGCCCCTTACGAGTGTTATTAACTTTTCTGATGTATATGAAATGAGATTTGAGCTCAGATTCCAATACATCAATATAAATTAAATAATTCATACATGATCATATTTATTATTTATTAATATTCCATATTTTCATGTTACACCATCAGCCGACCAGCTTTACCACCTGCAGACACAGGTGGAGCTCTGCTTCTACAGCGCTTAAGAGAAACCTGTCCGGATCATACGCCTCCATATCCTCCACATCAGCTGCAGCACCATCCTCACACAGACCTGATGCTTCACCTGCCCCACTTGTTCCTTCACCAGTCATACACAATTCACCAGCCACCTCAGCTTTTTCACACATTTCCACTTATTTTATTTCCCTCACCCACATCTCTCATTTCACCATTCAAAGCACCACCTTTGCCCAGCTCAGCAGTGACCCCACCTGCCTCAACTGTTTCATCACTCAGATCACCTGTTTTCTCACCCACAATGCCATCCACCACCTCATACACTTCACTGTCTACCTCACCTGCTTCACCTACACCCTTTTTTCTCTCATCACTCAAATCATCTTTCTCCTTACCCACAACACTGTCCGCCACCTCACACACTTTATTTTCCACCTCACCTGTTTCTCCATTCCCTTCACCTGCTTCATCCACACCCTTTTCCCTCTCATCACTCACCACAGTGCTGTTATCATCTGGACTCTGTCTCTCCTCCGGCAGCTCCTCAGCTGTAATGTCGGCGTCTTCAGCCTGCACAGAGACGCCATGCTGCTCAGTGGTGGCCAGCCCCGGCCTCCATGTGGGCCAATCGGCAGCAGCCGCCCACTGCTCAGCGCGTACAGCCTCTCCGCCACCGGCGGCTGTCCCAGCCGCATCCCTCAGGGCAGGACCGGCATGGTTAGGACAGGCCTTGACCAGATGTCCCTCTTCACCACACCCAAAACATTTTAACATGGCAGATGTTGCGAAAAGAACGTAATCAAATCCATCCACCACCACCACCCGAAACACACAATTAAATTCCTCCACCTTAGTGTTGGGGATCATAAAGAGCTGCCTGTGGTGGGACACGATGTGTCTCAACAGGGAAGACTTGCAGCACGAGAGAATTTTCCTAATAAATGGGCTGCACGGTGGCGCAGTGGTTAGCACTGCGGCAGCACAGTTTACCTTTGGCCGGGGGATTGTGGGGATCGTGGGATTGTGGGTTCGATCCCAGCCCCCGACCAACAGTGATCTGTGTGGAGTTTGCATGTTCTCCCCGTGTTGCGTGGGTTTACTCCGGGATTTCTCCGGTTTCCTCCCACATGCCAAAAACATGCATGTTAGGTTAATTGGCTGTTCTAAATTGTCCCTAGATATTTGTTTCCTATAGGCCCTTAGAATAGAGGGTTAGTATTAATGAAAGCGCTTTGAGTGGTCTTTGTGACTAGAAAAGCGCTATATAAGTGCAGGTTAGTTAGTTAGTAGTTAGTTAATAGGTGACACCACTTTTCCAAGCTTTGACAGCTCTTTAATAAGAAGGTCATCACTAATGAATGGGGGAACGTTCGAGAGTGTTATTTTTTAGCCAGCTGTGACAGCGGCATGATTGATTCCAACATCCTATTTACTGTGATTCCGCTCTCAAAGTATTTACCTGATCCAACTGTTCCACAAACAAAACAATAGCCCCGTTCATGTGGGCCACAGATTTCACGGCATCATGCCCAATAATCTCCCCAACAGCAAGTGCAACCTCCTCCACGCTGTGCAGAGAGCCAACACCAGTTTTGATGCCTTGCTTCCGCGTCAGCCTGGAGAAGGCCATCGCACCTGAGACGCCGGCCAGTGCCACAGAGCCTGGACAACAATAAAACCCCAAACACAAAAAACACTAAACCAGCCAAACACCATTAAGTTAACAAACCCAAACTAATATAAACCACCAGTTGTGACAAAAGAACAGAAAAGAAAGAAAAAATATAGCACAAACGCTCAGCTTTTTCTTTTTCTCTTCCACTCACACTCCTCTCGCAAAGAATCAAGAAGAAGAAGTAGAAGAAGAAGAAGAAGAAGAAGAAGAAGAAGAATGTTCAAAACTCCTTATAAGAACTCCTCATAGAGTATTGACTAGATAGTGTTATAGACATCATGTAGACATGGAAATCTCACTGTCTGAAGAAGAAGAAGAAGAAGAAGATTGTTCAGAATTCCTTATAAGAACTCCTTATACAAAGATATAGAGTGATCATACAGGTTTAAATGGCACTTTATTCACCATGGTTTGGAAAAGCGAAAGTGACAAATGTAGAGAATGTGGAGTAAAGGAAAATGTCGAGCACATCTTATTACACTGTCACAAGTATGGAAATGAAAGCGAGAGAATGAGAAATGAAGTTTGAGAGGCCAGTAGGGAATGGGATTTAACTGGGATTCTGGGAACAGATGGAGATGGAGTGGCACTAAGAATCACGAGAAGGGCTCTTTTCTCTTTTAGTCATAGAATTTAGGGGTCGGGCTCAAATGACATAATGTTACATATTCTTGTACAGTCGGTGGCGGTATGCACCTTTCAGTTGTTTGCTATCCACCAGTAACCAAGAGAAGAAGAAGAAGATATAGAGTGAAGAAGACAAAGAGAGGTTGCCAACCAAGAAGAATTCTGACTTTTGATACATAGAGTGATGTTTACTGAGTGAAGTACATGGTGGTAAGGACTACAGCTCCTAACCAGATAGAGTGATGATACAGAGTGAAGTATGTGGCAGTAATGCACCTGTAGGCTGATTGCCAACCGCCAATCAAATCGAAGAGAAGAAGAAGAAGAATGCTCCTGTAAGCTGGTTGCCAACCGCCAATCAAATCTAGAAGATTTTTTTCACATGATGTTAGGAACTTCAGTCAAAGAAATATATGTAGTGTAGAGGAGCTTGAAATAACGAGGCGATGTGATTCATAAACCAAAGTTTATTATCAGCTCCTCTAACAAGTCTCATCTAGGTGCAGCAGCAGAAGAAGTAAGAGAGCGAACACCTTCGGCTCTACCAACTTATACTCGCACATAACAAAAGACATGCATATCAAAAGCTGACATCCCTCACTATCTTAATCCCCTCTTTTGTCTTCGTACTCCTCCACCTGGCCCTGGGGGGTCAGGGCAACCCATCCGGTCTCCACCGCAGCGCCTGGGATGCTCTTTCATCTTCACTGGCGGTTGAGACCCTTTGTCCTGTTCTGAGGTGTGAAGTCGCTTTACATATGTAATCACTAAACACTCTCACATGCTTAAACATATGTAGGTTATGGGATCTATGATTAATATAGCCCACATGTAGGTCTATTTAGATATTTAAGTGCAACTGGATAAATTAAATGAATTTAGTTTTATATTTTCCCTGCCATTATCTTGTCCACACTCCAACCCAGTGGGTGGCAGTGGTGCACCTGTGAGCTGGTTGTCAGCTGGCAATCAGATCTAGAAGAAGAAGAGGAAGAAGAAGACTGATATAAAGTGAAGTATGTGGCGGTAATGCACCTGTAAGCTGGTTGTCAACTGCCAATCAAATGTAAAAGAAGTAAAAGATTTTTTCATACATAAAGAGTTGTTCAGAACTCCTTATAAGAACTCCTTATACAAAGATATAGTGATGATAATCAAGTCAGTGGTGGTAATGCACCTGTGGGCTGGTTGCCAACCGCCAATGAAATCTAAGAGAAGAAGAAGATTGAACTCCTTGGCCACGGCCAAGATATAGAGAGTGATGATATAGAGGGAAATATGTGGTGGTAATGCACCTGTAAGCTGGTTGCCAACCGCCAATCAAATCTAAAAGAAGAAGAAGCTTGAACTCCTTATACAAAGATATAGAGTGATGGTAATCAAGTCAGTGGCAGTAATGGACCTGTAAGTTGGTTGTCAATCAAATCTAAAAGAAGAAGAAGAAGAAGATTGATTATCACAGTCATGTTATGTTCTCTCTTATGGTCTGGGGTTTGAAGTCGGTTTTGTATGATTCTCTGTTTGTTATTACTATCACTAATGCATACCTGTGCATGCCCGTAGAAACCAAGTATAAGCAAGTATTTCTGCATGCCCGTAGAAAGCAAGTATAAGCAAGGGTGTAAGCAAGCACGTCAGCACTCATTCAGTGATGCCTGCCTTTTTCTTCTTCTTTTAGATTTTGATTAGCGGTTGGCAACCAGCTTACAGGTGCATTATCGCCACGTACTTCACTCTAAATCATCAGTCTATACTCTTCTTTCAAGCTGGATACTCATGAGTATCTCCTCTTTCCTGTTTCTGCCAACTCCCATTCCAGAGTCCACCCGCTTTTGAATGTCATAAAAATGTCTTCATGTATCTATTGAGTCCCAGTGTTCTTGCCACTTTTCTTCTTCTTCTTCTTCTTTTAGATTTGATTGGCGGTTGGCAACCGTCTTCTTCTTCTTCTTCTTTTAGATCTGAACAGCAGCTGGCAACCAGCCCACAGGCGCACCACCACCATGCACTTCACTCTAAATCATGACTCTGGCAACCAGCTTCCACTATATCACTCTATATATAATTCAAGAAATCTCTTCTTCTTCACCTTTTAGATTTGACTGGCGGTTGGCAACCAGCCTACAGGTGCATTACTGCCATATACTTCATTCTATATCATATTCTTCTTCTTCTTCTTCTTCTTCTTCTTCTCCTAGACCCGATTGGCATTTGGCAACCAGCCCACAGGTGCACCACCGCCACACACCCCACCCTACACCACTTTTCCTCCTCTTCTTCTCGATCTACAGTATATCTTTGTATAAGGAGTTCTGAACAACTCCTTATGTGTGAAAAAATTATCCATCCTTGAACTGTGTCCAAGGTGCGGCCATCCGGTGCTCCATTGACCAAGGAGTTCTGATCTTCTTCTTCTTCTTCTTCTTCTTCTTCTTCTTCTTCTTCTTCTTCTTCTTCTTCTTCTTCTTCTTCTTCTTCCAGACTCGATTGGTGGCTGGCAACCAGCCTACAGGTGCACCACTGCCACTGACTTGATTAACATCATTCTATATCTTTGTATAAGGAGTTCTGAACAACTCCTTTTGTGTGAAAAAAATTATTATTATTCTTCCTCCAGACTTGATCAGTGGCTGGCAACCAGCCCACAGGTGCACCACCACCACGCACCCCATTCCACACCAACTCCAGCATCTTCCTCTTCTTCTTTTAGATTTGATTGGCGGTTGGTAACCAGCTTACAGGTGCATTACCATCACGTTCTTTACTCTACAGTGGGGCAAAAAAGTATTTAGTCAGCCACCAATTGTGCAAGTTCTCCCACTTAAAAGATGAGAGAGAACTCCAATTTTCATCATAGGTATATCTCAACTATGAGAGACAAAATGAGAAAAAAAAATCCAGAAAATCACATTGAAGGATTTTTAATGAATTAATTGGTAAATCCCTCGGTAAAATAAGTATTTGGTCACCTACAAACAAGCAAGATTTCTGGCTCTCACAGACCTGTAACTTCTTCTTTAAGAGGCTCCTCTGTCCTCCACTCGTTACCTGTATTAATGGCACCTGTTTGAACTCATTATCAGTATAAAAGACACCTGTCCACAACCTTAAACAGTCAGACTCCAAACTCCACTATGGCCAAGACCAAAGAGCTGTCAAAGGACACCAGAAACAAAATTGTAGACCTGCACCAGGCTGGGAAGACTGAATCTGCAATAAATAAGCAGCTTGGTGTGAAGAAATCAATTGTGGGAGCAATTATTAGAAAATGGAAGACATACAAGACCACTGATAATCTCCCTCGATCTGGAGCTTCACACAAGATCTCACCCCGTGGGGTCAAAATTATCACGAGAACGGTGAGCAAAAATCCCAGAACCACATGGGGGGACCTAGTGAATGACCTGCAGAGAGCTGGGACCAAAGTAACAAAGGCTGCATCAGTAACACACTATGCCGCCAGGGACTCAAATCCTGCAGTGCCAGATGTGTCCCCCTGCTTAAGCCAGTACATGTCCAGGCCCGTCTGAAGTTTGCTAGAGAGCATTTGGATGATCCAGAAGAGGATTGGGAGAATGTCATATGGTCAGATGAAACCAAAATAGAACTTTTTGGTAAAAACTCAACTTGTCGTGTTTGGAGGAGAAAGAACACCATACCTACTGTGAAGCATGGGGGTGAAAACATCATGCTTTGGGGATGTTTTTCTGCAAAGGGACCAGGACAACTGATCTGTGTAAAGGAAAGAATGAATGGGGCCATGTATCGTGAGATTTTGAGTGAAAACCTCCTTCCATCAGCAAGGGCACTGAAGATGAAGCGTGGCTGGAAAATTGGAGATCTCTCTCATCTTTTAAGTGGGGGAACTTGCACAATTGGTGGCTGACTAAATACTTTTTTGCCCCACTGTATATCATCACTCTATCTGGTCAGGAGCTGTAGTCCTTCTATCATCATTGCTGTGTCCAATCGAACCTCAACTCTGTCTTCAGACATCACTCTTCTTCATCTCCTCGTAATTCACTCTCTATCATCACTCTGTCTGGTCAGGAGCTGTAGTCCTTCGATCATCATTGCTGTGTCCAATCGAACCTCAACTCTATCTTCAGACATCACTCTTCTTCGTCTCCTCGTAATTCACTCTCTATCATCACTCTGTCTGGTCAGGAGCTGTAGTCATCATTGCTGTGTCCAATCAAACCTCAACTCTCAAGAAATCTCTGTGTGTGTGTCAGCAATGCCTGCCTTTGATCTTTGATGATGTCATAGCGAATCCTATGATCGTGAGTGATGCCTGCCTTTAATCTTTGATGTCCTATGATCGTGAGTGATCATGAGTGATGCCTGCATTTGATCTTTGACGATGTCATAGCGAGTCCTATGATCATGAGTGATGCCTGCCTTTTATCTTTGATGTCCTGCCTTTGATCTTTGATGATGTCATAGCAAGTCCTATGACCGTGAGTGATGCCTGCCTTTGATCTTTGATTCAGTTCAGTTCAGCTTTATTTATATAGCGCCATATCACAACAAAAGTCATCTCGTAGCACTTTCACATTTAGAGGAAACCCCACAATTGCAGAAAGACCCCAGCAATCAGGCGATCCCCTGTGAGCAAGCATTAGGTGACGGTGGAGAGGAAAAACTCCCTTTTAACAGGAAGAAACTTCTAGCAGAACCAGACTCAGGGAGGGGCAGTCATCTGCTGCGACTGGCTGGGGGGTCAGGGGATAGAGAAGATGAAAAGAACAGACATGTAGAGAGCAAACATTAACAGAGAGAAGCCGAGTACATTATTGGAGGCCACCCGGCAGTCTAGCTCTATTAACAGCAAAACAATTGATTTTTATGATGTCATAGTGAGTCCTATGATCTTTTAGCGAGTCCTATGATCATGACACACAGAAACACACACACACACACACACACACACACACACACACACACACACACACACACACAGAGATTTTCTTGAATTATATAGAGGGATTTGTCATGGTTGTGCATGCCCTGGTCCTGTGTTCATGTCTACGATTTACCTTTTGTCTCAGCCCCTTATGTTTCCCATGCCTATAGTCCCTGCTGTCTCTGATTACCCCAATTGCTCCCACCTGTCTCGCGTTGTCTTGATTACTCCCCTGTCCATATAAAGTATACCGGTCTGTCTGTGTCCTGTGTGGCGTCCTTGAGTCATATTGGCGTCTAACACATGCTTCTGTCTTGCCTGTGAATTCCTAGCCTGTTACGTGTTATCCTAGCCTGACGTTTTACCTTCCGAGCCTTGCTTGTGTTTTGTTGTTGTTGTTGTTGTTGTTGTTTCAGCCCACGCACTGTATTATTTTCTATTTGTTAATAAATCATGGTTTATCAGATTCACCTTGCAATTGGGTCCCGAAGGGGCTTTTGTGACATATGCAGCTGTGGAGACTTCACCTGTAGAAGTCTGTAGGTTGTGTCAGAACCCACGATTTGATCTCAGAAATCAGCATTTTATCATCTTGGAAGTGCTTGCCCTTCAAAAATGACTTCATGGTTGGAAAGAGGTGGAAGTCAGATGGTGTGAGGTCAGGAAATTAAGGGTGGTGAGGAAGGATTTCACATCTTCAGGACCATGCTTCCATCTGGGCAATATGTGAGGTAAGAACTGGGTGGTGTCTTGCAGGAGGCAGACACCTTTGGTCAGCATTCCACACTTCTCAGTTTTGATGGCCTTCTGTAATTTCTGCGACAGTGAAGTGAAATAAGTCCCACTGATTGTGGTACCCTTTGTCAGGAAATCCATCATCAGTATTCCATGCTGGTCCCAAACAACCGTGAGCATGACCTTTCCCGCCGAGGGTTAGGCACATGCCTTCTTCTGACGTGGGGAGTCATAATGCTTCCATTGCTTCAACTGGGCTTTAGTCTGTATCATAGTGATGGCTCCATGTTTCACCCTGTGTGATTAGTCTGTCAAAGAAGTCCACCTGGTTTTCTTGGCACATGGCCAAAAGAGCCTGGGAGCATGTAATTTGTTCCTGCTTCTGGAAAGGTGTGAACAAAGTCATCATGCAGATAACTTTCACTTGTGGAAATGGTCATGGATGATTTTTTTTTCAACAGACCCCACAATAGTCTTGATATCTTGGGCTGGTTGATGAATGGTTATGCTGTGAGCCTCCAAAATGGTGGCCTTCACTTTCCAGATGGTGTCTTTATAACAATGGTGCACTGTGGTACACCGGGAATGGGTGCCGTTTCAACTGATATCTGACCACACTTGAACTGTTCATGTCAGTGCTTGACTACATCATACAATGGGGCATTCTTGCAATAAGTTTCTTTCATTTCATCAAATCTCTTGCGTGGTGTGCAGCCTCTCAAAAACAGGAAACTGATGACTGTTCTACATTCAACTGGCTCCATTATCACACTTTATTTCATCTTCACACCTGTAAAAGAGAAATTCTGAGGAGTTCAGAGCTTCAAATTACCACATAACCTATAGAAATACGTATGTATTATTATACATGTGCAGTTTCAGCATACTACAATAATGGAGGTGGGTCTGGGAAAATAAATGAGCAGCAGCTCTCATACCTTCTTATTAGAGCCAACCACCGCAGGGCCATAGAGACTGCCGGCTTCACTTTTTGACAGTTCCCATGATGTCCATTTTTACTTATGATCTGTGGTTATGGGATTTTTGCAGAATTCTACAAAAACATAACTTCTTTGAAGAGCCTCCTAATGATGATGATGGTAGTTATTAAGGTGATGAAACTTCATTTACTACCTTATTTAGGATCCTTTAGCTGTTTATGTTTTTAATAACTCATTAATACAGGGGTCACTAACTGGGTGACTCTGGTCCAGAACCAGACCCAGAAGCCTTTTGATACAGTTTGGGAAAAAGAGATACTGTTTTGGTGGAATGAAAAAGCAGAACTGAAATGCTGTATCGTGACGGCCCTGACAGTTTATAGCGTGACACCTCAGGTGCTTTCCCGTGGACCCTGCTCTCTGCAAGGACCCTTAGTCCAACCACTCCAGCAGCTTGCTGTAGGCGTCTCACACACACAAGGCTAGGATATCCACCCAGACAGACAAGCTTCGTTCATGGTGTGTACCCATGAAAGGAAGCGTTGTTGTGAATTCAGTGTATTTACCATGGCACTTCTGCCTCCGATTCTGCCGAGAGTCGTCTGTGCTGGGACACAAGGGTGAAGTTGCTTCTCCTGTGTAGTGAAATTAAAGGGTTTTATAGGTAATTTAATGTTGGTACATGTATTAGTGTAAATATGAATGTGAGTAGGAATGAAGATTTACTTTCATCACACTCAATTCCTCGTTAGGGCACCATCCACGTTTTATAGAGGTGGAGACTCTTATGCACAAAGACTTAAGCTTAAGAATTTAGCAATTGGTAAGTTAAGCCTTAGTTAATAATCCTATTGAAAATATTTGATCAGTCTCATAATAAACCCTTGTGCGAGTTCTTGTCTCTGATCAAGAAGATGGACATGAAATCAAACAATAACTCCCATATGTCTTTCAATGATTTAATAAGAAATGTCAGAATAGGTTAACATATTTGCATAACTTTAAAACAGAGAATTTACATGTATCATGGGCATCATAGACTGTTACTGAGTTACTTATGAATCAAGCATTTGTGGAACCACATGAAGCATAGTTTAATTTGTCAGTATACTGGAAATTGGAAAACCATAAAATAGCATTGGGTGAGAAAAGTGGATGTGATTTTATGGAGAAAATGGTAATTAACTTTATAAAAAAATAGAAAATTTGTTTTAATCTGAAAAAGAACATGGATTAATGAAAGACAACATGCATTTTGAGATTCTGATGGGTGTTTGCATAAAATTAGGTTCAAAGAACTTATACCAGGAATATTCTGAAGACAAGTGTAAATTACATAACAGACCGTCAGCCACAGAAACTTTGCGTCCCAATGGTAGCAGGCAGGTCCACTGGATTCTGTTTCACTGGACCAGTGTGGGTCTGTGGGGAGACTCCATACCATTGTTAGGGCCTCCTCCCGGGATCACAAAGGCTGGTCTCCAGCAGGCTGGGTGAGGTCTTCTCTGAGGCACTGAAGAAGGAATTAGTTCAAGGTGCTAAGTCTCATCAGAAAGTCAAATTACATCACAAACTCATTTCTTCCGATGTTGGTGGTTGAAATGAGCTGGTTTAAGCTTTAAAAAAAATTAAACAAAATCTTCTTGCACGATGATTTAAAGAAAAAGAAGAATAAAATAAGAAAAATGAATTTTAAAGAAAAGAAACAGGATTTACACAGAGCATGACAGGCTCTGGGCTTTTTTTAAAAAGACAGGAGAAAACTTGGAGAAGCAAAGAAAGCTGCTCACAGCTTTGGCCAACCACACCCGAGCAGACTCTGAACAAAGAGTAATAAAACTTAAGTTTTCTCTAGTGTTGCAGGGTGGTCCCAAAACTTCATGAGACCTGAGGTGGCCCAATTATATTTGAGCTTCTTCCAACAAGGATCATAAACTCGACCTAAAAAGGGAAATGCAATGAAGCTTTGAACTCTATTGGTCAGTTAAAGTGCAGCTATGGTCTCCTGAAGAATGAGAAGGGGATGAGACATTTGATCTGAGAAGTGAGACCCCCTTTTAAGACACATGTTGCTGAAAAAAGCATAAATTCCTTAAACTTTAGTGACTAAGATATTCTACTCAATAAAGGAGCATAAAATGCATCTACATCTACTGTAATTAACTTGTGATAATAAGCATGCAAACATTAATTTCTTCCTGAAAATAGCAGAACATATCACAATAATATAAAATTGAATCATATCAATAAAAGCATTTGAAACCCATTGTCCATCCCAGAGTTCAATAAGGTCTTTGTTGGCAGATACTGTCTTAAAAGAAAGAATATGAGTTAGTTCATAGTCCATAAGGCATAAATTCCACTGCAAAGGAAAAAGTTAAATATTCCTGATTCGTCCACCAGATGGCACAGTGAAACAGGTTGTTTACTGGAGAGTCTTGGCTTCCAAAGTCTTGACTATGTCAATCATAAAACTGTCAATTAGAACATTCCTTTGCCAAAGAGTCTTGGAGAAAGGGATTAACTTCCACTTTATGGCCAATGGATAGGGTTACAGCTCTATTTCTTGGGTGAGAGAAGCAGTCTCAAAAGCCAGACTTTTGAGTTGAAAAAAAAATTCTTCAGCAAAGAATAACTTAAAAAAAATAGTTTGAAGTGCGCAAAAATCAAAATACAGTGCAAAGAATATATATATATATATATATATATATATATATATATATATATATATATATATATATATATACATATTTGTATATATGCATGCATATACTCAAAAATTCTAGGAATCAAGATCAAAAACAGAAGTACAAAAATTATTGCTCACATTTGAGGTAGATGTTTAGACTAATCAATATTGAAGTAACTCAAGGAGGTTCAAATTGAATTGGTTTAGCTGGACTAAACCATGGTTCCACAGATGTCTGAGCCATAGGGTGTTTAAGACCTTTGGTCTGGAAAACTGGGCAAACATGGAATGACATAATTGTTCTTTGAATGGCAATGAAGAGTAAATTTGTGATCACTGAAAAAGGCTTAAGATGAGGTGAAATCAGGCTCATCGCTAAAGTGTTAACTGAAAAGCTAATGTTTCTAGCTACCTTTGGGAGTAACAGACACTGGCTGTGTGTGAGCATAGTCAACCTTTAACACAAAGAGCAAAGAGTTCAAAACCTTGTTGAGTTTGACTGAAGCTTCGGAGCAAGCATTCAAAACCAACACAGTGTCTTGTAAGATTTTGGTAACAGTTTGTGGTTCGACTACCTGGTATTTCGGTGTAACGGCGCTGACACAGTTAACAGTAGACGTGCTAAGGCTAATGTGAGGCCCTAACAATGAGGCTGTTATTGAGAATCCACCTGAGGATTGTTGACTTTTTGTCTTGACTTGGCCCAGTTCTGACTGGGTAACAGTGGGTGTGATTGCTAGGCAGATGGCTAAACTGATAAACAGGAGGGCCATCATCCTGGCAAACAGATAAAAGTGAGTGATTTTGGATCTTAATCTTCTTGTTGATTTTTCTTTAGATACCTGATTGGCAAATGAAAATTATTCTCAGAGGTGGAACAGTTTCTTTTAGAGATTGAACTCTAAACCTTAGATTGTTTTTCACCTTTAATGGGAATTTTGATGTTATTAGCTCAAACTAATTAACTACTAACTAACTGACTAACCTGCACTTATATAGCGCTTTTCTAGTCACAAAGACCACTCAAAGCGCTTTCACTAGTACTAACCCTCTATTCTAAGGGCCTATAGGAAACAAATATCTAGGGACAATTTAGAACAGCCAATTAACCTAACATGCATGTCTTTAATGGTGTTGAATGTTTTGTGTGTACTATTTGATAATAGTAAGTTGATTGAAATTTATTAGGTTTTACAGAGGCCTTTGAAATTAGTTTAAGGGATAATTTGGTTTTAATTTATCCTTTTTCTTTTTGGAAGTTTTGATGCAGTTAACTGTTTGTTGGTGGTGGGACTTATTCAGAGGTATGAGGAATCACTGTACAGGGAAGAAGTGAGAGACCTGGAGGGCTGGTGCAGGGAGAACAATCTGGTGCTCAACGTGGACAAAATGAAGGAGATGATTATCGACTTCCGGCGGTCACAACTTGAACACGTCCCTCTTAGCATCGGCGGCCATTTAGTGGAGAGAGTGGAGAACCTCAAGTTCCTCGGAGTGCAGATCTCGAGGACCTGACCTGGAGCAAGAATTCCTTGGGGATCAGGAAGTGGGCCCAGCAGAGACTGCACTTCTTGAGGAAACTCAAACAGGCCTCTCTCCCCATTTGCATCCTCAGGACCTTCTACAGAGGTGTGGTGGAGAGTGTTCTGACGTACTGCATTGCTACATGGTACTCCAGCTGCAGTATGTCAGACAAAAAAGACCTGCGGAGGATAGTTAACCTCTTGCGCTCCGTTGTACCACGGACGGGCAAGTCTCTGCGTCCTAGTGCACATGAGGGCGCACGAGAGCGCCCTCGTGCGCTCTCGGACGCTGATCCTGATGGTGGTGATGTAGGTGGTGTGGCGTCCAAGCGCGCACTGAAAATAAAAGCTGCGGACACAGCCGCGAACAGATTAGTTCATCTGATTGAACTCTCATTCGACTAATAAGAGCCTTGAATTGGGTTTCTTAAACCTTGAAGAACCAATTAATGAAAACCTAGGAAGGAGGACCCGCCTACTGTGAATGCAGGAGCCAATTGAAGCACAGAAGTTCGTGCTGGGTGAAGAGAGACTTACTGCTGCCACAGATGAAAAAAAAGGATGCAGGAAGAACCTGCTGCAGACCCAGCAGCACGGAGGCCACCCACAAGTGCGACCTGCACTCATTCCAGCAGAATAGACGTTTAGGATTCTCTTCCGTCATCATAGACCGACGGAGGCCGACGACAAAGGTCGTAAATTATTCCCCAAAACCGCAATAATGGAATTATGTTTTGACCGGGATCCACGAGCGGACCAGCGTCGCATTTGTCTGACAATGGGGAAGAGAAGTTCGCCAGGACAATGTGGCTGTGAAGAGGTAAGGTGTTATAAGCTAAATTATTATTTATCCCTGAAAATTGTAATCAAAAAATGACTTTTGACCGATCGATAAATTACAACTGTACGGCGCACGAAGTACGAAGTGCGTGCACCGCGTTACACGGTTCTTCACCGCCTCCGAACCATGAACGCCCCCCCCCCCGCCGCTACGATTCTGTAGCGGGGTGGGTGGGGGGAGCCGCGGTGATAGCGTTGCTGTGGAAACATGCCACATCCAAGTGTAATCCGTCATGTAGCGAGGGCCGATCTCCGTCCTCTGTAGCGGGGGGGGGTGGAGGGACAACCCCCCCCACAACCACACACACAGACACAGCCCTGAATGTGACCTTTCATTTGAGCCCAAGATGAAGCTTCTATGTTGAATCATTCAAAAGTTACAGACACTTTTCCAAACTGTGCCATTTGGCACAATTTGGCACAGTTCCAAAACGCCTGGGAACAGCCTGAGAACAAAGCTGTGTAATATATTCATTTTTTGTGGTATTGTTACAAAATTTGAACCTCAGCTGGATAACACTTGGTTCTACATTTGTGTTGCATTTTCCAGCCCGGATCTGAAGCCGTGTGCTATTTGCAAGCATTTGTATCCAAAAAACACCCAGGCGAAATTTATTTTCTTCAAGTTCACTATGTTTAGATGACTGTAACTCAGTGGCTGGAGCACTTAGAGAGATCATGGGGTTTTTTTGCCAAAAAATTCAAAGTGTTTTCTTTTAAATGAGACCAACCCCATGAAGATGCTGCAAAGGGTTGAATAACAGCTTTCGATTTACTTTGGGCACATTATTTTTTGGCGTTTTTAGGAAAATTGACCGGAGTGCAAGGGGTTAAGGGAGCTGAGAGGGTAATTGTAGTCTCCCTCCCCTCTGTCCAAGAACTTTTTCAGAACTGTTGTAGGAGCAGGGCACTGAACATTGTCAAGGACCGTTCTCACCCTCTGCATAAACACTTTGAACTTCTGCCTTCTGGCAAACGATTCCAGAGCATCAGAGGCAGAACCACCAGACTGATTAACAGCTTCCTTCCACAAGCTGTTAGGATGCTGAACAGTTGATCCGGAATCTCTCATACTGTACATACCACTGCACCTACGGACATTATGTATATTATTTGTATATTATAGTTCTGGTTAGTTTTCAAGTATGTCTCAGGGAAGTGTGAATGGCTGTGGTGGGGTGGGGGGTGAGGGTATGTGTGAGTGTGTCTTAAATCATGTTCTTTTTACTTATTTGGATGCCGAGATGCCGAGAGAAACACAATTTCATCTTGCCTGGACTACAGTTGTATGTACAGCAATATGACAATATAGGTTGATTTGATTTCAGGTTCAGGTTCAGGTTACTTTATTTGTACTCGTAGGTAGATTTGTTTTGCAGTCTGGTGACATCCATATATACAAGCCACAAATTACATTTAACATAGACACAAACACAGGCACATATGAAGCTGACTATAAACATGATAAAAATTCTCAAGGCTCCATCAATCAGGGTATAAAAAGACAAAGAGATGGGAGAAAAACCAGAGGTAAGAGAAAAGGGTCATATTAAAAGTTAAAAACTAGTCAAAGAGGTTAAAAACTCAAAGGTCTAAAACCCAATAAAATATTTAGAACCCAAGTGACATCCTACAAAAATAAGTAAATATAAAATGGAGTTAATAAATAGGTACCTAAATTATGTGCAATATATTTTTACAGCTTGTTCAACTCTTTGACAGCAGCAGGGACAAAGTTGTTTTTGTAGCGCTGGGTTCTACTTTTTGGGACAGCAAACCTCCGTCTTGAGGGAAGAAGCTGAGAGTGGCAGTGCAAAGGGTGGGAGTCATCATTTAAAATGGAGGTAGCCATCCTCTGTACTTGTCTGGTGTACTGGGATGTCAGGCTCAGCTGTGGCTCACCAAGAAAATGACTGGACCACCTGATCCAAGGATTTCCTCTGTTTCAGTTTTATCTGACCAAACCATGACACTAAAGAAAAGGATAAAACAGATTCAATAAAAGCCCGATAAAACATTGTCATTATGGTTCATCAACTTGGAAGCGTGCAAGTTTTCTCAAGCAATGCAAATGACATTATGACACTATAAGCTACGTATCAACGTTAAAATAAACAAATACTTGAAATATATCACTCTGTGTGTAATGAATCTGAGTTTCATTTTTTGAATTGAATTACTGAAATAAATCAACTTTTTGATGACATTCTAATTTATTAAAATGAACCTGTAAATTCATAGATCATTCCAAATAGTTTGCTTTAAAAAGTACCAAGTTTCCACACAGTGGGAGGGAAAAATTATGAATAAAAAACAAAACAACAACAATGCATCAAGATGCATGTAGAATCATTTTAGAATCAAATTGGAGCCCTGAATCAAAATCAAATCATGAGGTGCCTAAAGAGTCCCACACCTACTTCAGACCTCAACTTATCGGACCTCTTGGAGACCTCTTGGAGACCCCTGCATTAACATGATTACTGACAAACTGAGTGGCCTGTATCAGTAATGTTAAACAAATATAAGGATGTTTGGGAGGCAGACAGAATTAATTTTAAACAGGCAGGATTTTTTTTATTTAATCTGGCAAAGAATAACACTCTAGAACTGTAAGCTAACCAGGCCAGCAATAGCTGCTAACAACAATAACAGATTCTGCACATACAATATTGAAAAAATTCAGATAATGATACATCAGATACATTTTTTAGTGTGTTTCACGGGTGCATTAGAGCCCATGCAGTGGTAAGTATTGCTGGGATCCACAGTTCACTAAAACATACTGAGTTACTTATGGTTTGTTCACTAAAAAGATCTGTTCAAAAGACTCATACACCGAATCACTCAGTGCTGTACTGGAGCTCCAACTGCCTACCACTCACTGAACTGCGAGTCAGCTGAATAAAGTAGGCAGGGCTCTTTCACTGCTCAAACGAGTGATTCAGCTGGTGATTCCTGGTTTCCAGTACAGCTCTGGTAAGTGATTCAGTAATGCGTTCACTCATAAAAATGAATCATTCACAAACTTTACATCACTCGTGGTAAGGGAGAAACAATAAAATAGCTATGCTATGCTGAGCTAACTGGGCTAACAATCAAATAGTGCAGTATGTTTACAAAAACCCTCAGAATGTAAAATGTGAACTCACTGTCAAAAAATGAACTACCAATACACTATTTTCAATAAGTGCAATGATAAGTGAAAGTAGATTGATTGATGAGAAATGAGGACGCACTCCTCGGCAAATACAACCAGAAGTGAGCTGACAGCCCGCATGGAAAGCAGAAGTACATCATTCTCCAATGTGCCAGCACTCCAGTGTGTAATGTTCAGTGTTCACGCTCCAAGGTCAATGAACAATAGAAACTAGCTGTTCAGAGTAAGTCCTTTATCAACCTGTACCTGTGCTGTGAAATGTGATGTCATTCGTGAATATGTATAGTCAGGGTCAGCGTTTGAAAATCAGTCTAGAAGAATAAATTGTGATTTTACTTTCTTCTTTTTTCTTTCTTTCTTTGTTTCTTTTTTTTTTTTTTTCTTAGACAGAGTCCCTACAATTTCCACAATTTTCAAGTGCCAATTTGGGCTGTCCATTCAACCTAACTAGAAAGGGATTATAACTAATCTGGACTATTAATGATCATTACTGCTACTGATACCCCATAATTCATAGGTGTTGAGCGCAGGTCTTGATAAATTGGAGGAGTTTTGTAATGGAACACTAAGCTTCTTTCTATATAAGAAATAATAATGAAAAATGCCTTCAATTAGCTGCATGTAGTTATGGATTATTAATAATTTATTAAATTGAATATAATTCATTACACATTACCTTACATTATTTTGCTAATAAATTATGTGAAAACTTTTTTAAAATGCCTCCTGAAACATATTCTAGTGAATCTGATCCCATTTGACGTCACTGTATTGTTGCTTCTTATACATAAATGTTGAGCTAAAACAGTAAATCAAAATTAATGACTTTAAGAAATAAAAGAAATTGGGTTTTGTGCTAAAGGCAGCAGTTTGACAAATAATATTCACTGGGGGAATGAGCCAATCAGTTTCAACAGAATCCTCATTACTGAATTTTTATGTTTTTATACCGTCATAACGTAATTGGAGTGTCATCATCTAATTACTGCTAATTGTCTGATCAAGTGAGCAAATACCCTGATACCAAAACCCTGAGACACAGGCATTTTCTCTAAACACATTGCCAGTAACTGTGGTTGTTATATAATCCCGATGTCAAACTTCACACACACTTATATGTCAGCCCTGTCCATTAACAGCATGTCTATGGAAATATTACTGCAAAGGTCATTGCCTCAAAGAACAGCAAGACAGAGGAGAGAGAAATGTGTGTGAAATAGCTGCAGCTAGTTGCCTTGCTGGCACAGCTCTCTGCCTCGCTTGCCATTTAAAAGCCAGCAAGCTTGGCCGATAATCCCTGTCAAAGGAGTGGGTCTGATCCCCAAGCTTCAGTCGCTATTGATTCCCTGTTTTATTGTTCTTTGATTTCCATTTTAGTTATTTAACAAGCAGATGATGGATTGGTGACCTTCAGCTCTGCCCTGTCTGGCTTCACTCTCATTTCCTGAACTAGTGTTTGTCTGCCTAGACAAGAAGCATTGTTTACTGATTTCCATCCTTTTCCCCCCCTTTCTCAGCAAGGGATTTAACTCTTCTATTTCATCTTTATCTATTCAGAACTTCAGTAAATATTTTCAAGTTTCTAATAAAAGTCCTGCATGTGCCCAGTAATAAATACTCAATTGTAAGCTGAACAACATTTGATTATCCCACCTTCTCTTCTTAAGAAAGCAGAAAATGTTTGGCATGAATAGCAGAAATGAAAGTAATAAGAGATGTTTCATGCACCAGTAGCCTTGACTCTGATAGTGAGCTCAGGGGTGCGGGGCCTAATCCATTGGATTTTGGGTGTGTGATGGAGAAGATTAGCAGGAAAACTGCTTTTTCTTTCTCTTTTTTGAAGAATTCCCCTTGCTTGTTATTCTTCTCTTGTTCTTTCTCTGGGCACATTGTAATGTCAGAAAGACTTTTTAAGTTAGCTCAATGCTGGTTTATAGAAACTACATTTAAAAAAATAAAACTCCTGGAAAATATATATATAAAACTTGCAGATAACCCCTCAAGATTCTGCACAGGGAATTCTTCACTAAATTAATCACTGAACATGCAGCACTTTGTAGTGCACAGCCGGAGTAATTAGTTTGACTTTGATTTTGTATGATTCTGATTCATGTTTACACAGGAACACAGCTGAAAGAATTATGCATAAGAATTCATTTGAAAGACAACTAATAACTCATTAAAGGTAACCAAGCACATGTTTCCCAGCTCATGTAAGAGTGTTCATGAAGATGAGGTTTGGTGATTTAGTCAAGCTGTCATTTCAAAATAAAAGCCTGCTTTAGAAAGCTTTGATTCTTCACAAGAAAGGCAAATCTTTTGGGGGTTAGCGCTGGCGTCAGGTTTTTGATGACTTGAAAAGAAAAGTCAGAGTTACAGTTTGACTGGCATTTAGTAGGATGCATGTGTTTGAATGCCAGTATGTGATGAGTGTCTGCCTTCCTAACAGCCTGCAGCATTGCAGACACACTATAGCACATATTAAGCAAGAAAACTTTAAATTTCTTCTTAAAACCCCGGGGAAGGCAGACATTTTCACATGTATCATGTATCACTGAAACTCCACTGTATCCAGCTACACAGATTTTGCCTCCAGACATTAGTGGGATGTGGTTGCTAGCAGTGCAGCTGGTTGCCAGATTTTTGCTACCAAAATGAAAACATCTAATAATTCATTGGGTGTCTCCTCCCATGCCAAAACCCTGCTGCTGTACACCTCATTGCCTCCCTGTGGGAGCAGCAGCAGGGCAGTTTCTGTCACATTTGATTATGGCCTTGAAGGCAAAGAGCAACAACATAATAACCTTATCAGTAACAGATGATTGAGATCTTCAAAGGCCCTGTTCTGCATCAGTGCCTGTTCATCTGACTGGCCAGGGATGCAGGCTGATCAAAGGCCTCCAGAACATGGTGGCTCGGCAGCAGCGGTTCTCACCGACTGTAGCTTATAACCAGTCATCTACTGTCACTGCTCATGCATTTCCACTGACAGGTGTCACATCTTAGCTTCCTGGGTGGTGCATTCTGCCTACTGATCAGGGAGAGTCATTGTTATTTGATGTAAAATGCCCTTGGTGAGATAAAAGTGTTGAAGCACTAAGATGAGGCATAAATGATTTATTCACAATCTCCATTCTTTAAAACTGGAGAATGAAAATGACGTGATTTGCTTTATTCCAACAGCCACTGACTTTTCAATATATAGAGACTATTTGTTCCTATACTGGAAATAAATTCATAAAGCACAGAGTAAACATCCTTGATGACAGTAGGTTTTTTAGTATAGTGCTCCAGTGGAGTTCCAGCTCGTCAGGGACTGACTCCATTCCTGCATGACCCTTAATAACAAGCAAAGCAATTACCAGGTAAAGACAGCGAAATCATGAATAAATGAATGTGTAATGTACTGAAACTGGATAATTAAAATTACTCACCTCTCTTGTTTAAAACACCATTTGCAACATTCAAGGAATGTTGCTCTTAATGCTATGACGTGACTACTAGTCTAAGTCACGAAAGTAGATATGGGCAATTAAGTGATAAAAATTTTTTCTCAGTTCAAGGGTCAGTTATTTTAAAGTAAAACCAGAATGGGTGTTTGTGAAAATTGTTTACTAACTTCAATTAAAAGAAATACTTATTTGTGTTCCCCTCAAGCTTCATAAATACACAAAAGAAAAAGTCTGAAATTGAAATTGTAATTGCATCATAGTCATATAATTCATCCATCCATCCATCCATCTTCAACTGCTTTCCCGGAGGTCTGGGCCATGGAGGCAGCAGCTCAAGCAGAGAAGCCCAGACTTCCCTCTCCCCAGTCACCTGCTCCAGCTCTTCAGAGAGGATACCAAGGCGTTCCAGGCCAGCTGGGAGACATAGTCTCTTCAGTGTGTCCTGGGTCTGCCCCAGGGTCTCCTCCCAGTGGAACGTGCCTAAAGCACCTCAAATGGTAGGTGTCCAGGAGGAATCCTGATCAGATGCCCGGACCACCTCAACTGGTTCCTTTCGATGTGGAGGAGCAGTGGTTCTTCTCTGAGCCTCTCCCGGATGACTGAGCTCCTCACCCTATTTCTAAGGGTGAGTCCATCAGTCCTACGGAGAAACCTCATTTCAGCCACTTGTATCCACAATCTCATTCTTTTGGTCATTACCCAAAGCTCATGACCATTGGTGAGGGTAGGAACATAGATTGACTGGTAAGTCGACAGCTTTGCTTTAGAGATCAGCTCCCTCTTCACAACAGACTGGTACAACATCCACATCACTGCAGAGGCTGCTCCAGCCTGTCAAAGTTAAAGAATTATTAAACTATATCTTGTATACAAAGACACTATTGGAGAATGTCTGACTAAATAAACTTTCAGCTGTTAGTCAAAATATGAAAAGACAATTTTGTTTACCTTGGGTAATGAAAAAATGTCATAAAACATAGTCTTTCTAAATAGCATATTAATTTTATAAAAATAGTGCATACCCGTGCATGCCCGTGCAAACCGTGCATGTCCGTAGAAACCAAGTATAAGCATGTATTTCTGCATGCCCGTAGAAAGCAGGTGTAAGCAAGGGTGTAAGCAAGCACGCCAACACTCTTTCAGTGATGCCTGCCTTTGATCTTTGATGGTGTCATAGTGAGTCCTATGATCTTTGATGATGTCTTAGCAAGTCCTATGATCGTGAGCAGTGACTGCCTTTGATCTTTGATGATGTCATCGCGAGTCCTATGATCTTTGATGATGTCATAGCGAATCCTATGATTGTGAGTGATGCCTGCCTTTGATCTGTGATGATGTCATAGCAAGTTCTATGATCATGAGTGATGCCTGCCTTTGATGCTCCCTCTTGGGACATACTAACGGCAAGAAAGTGTACAATAAGAATACAAAAAAAGAAATGTTTGAGGTGATCGTGAGTGATGCCTGCCTTTGATCTTTGATGGTATCATAGTGAGTCCTATGATCTCTCAGCGAGTCCTATGATCATGACACCGTGACCAATATTTCTAACGTCAAAGGGGGTCCTATGATCTTTTGGCGAGTCCTATGGGCTATATGACGTCATGTAGACATCATGTAAGATCATAGGAACATCAGTCTTATGGTTTATATGGCGTCATCTCATGTAGACATCGTAGGAACATCATAGGTGGTCCTATGATCATCGAAATCATAGGAACATCATAGGACATAATGTAGACATCATAGGAACATCATAGGCAGTCCTATGATCGTGACACACAGACAGATTTCTTGAATTATATATAGAGTGATGATGATATCTTAAGTACCGGGGTAGTTCAGTAGTACAGTGGTTAGCACTGTCACCTTTACAGCAAGAAGGTCGTGGGTTTGAACCCACCCCTGGCCAGCAGTGGACTTTCTGTAGAGGGGTTGGCATGTTCACTCTGTGTCTGTGTGGGTTTTTGCTGGGTCCTCTGGTTTCCTCCCACAGTCCAAAGACATGTATGTTAGGCTAACTGGCATCAACTGAGGATAAAATGTGATGCACTGCATCTCTCGCCCAAAGATGCTGGGATAGGCCACAGTGACCCGAAAGGGATTAAAGACACACTCCAGTGGATATAAATCCCCTACAAAAACAAATCTTCATTGTCTAAAATTGTATCTTATGCCCCTTTTTCTGCACCAAAAAAACCTGTGTTGCCTTACAGTTTCATGTCAATCTTTTCACTTTTCCTCCTCCTCCAAATGCCAGGTTCTGTGACTAGGCCCACCCACAAACCACAAGGCTAAAGGTGCGTTCACACCAAATGCAAATGGACAAATTTTTTGCGCGGTACGATTACATTATAACTCAATGTAAACATGCAAACAGACATGAATCCCCTTCTGAGTGAGATGCAGACAGGCGAAGTTGCCTTTAAAACTTCTGCACCTGTGTTCAACCTGCTGTGGAACTTCCCAAAATAACATCATGCTTATGTTTACATTATCCAACCGGGGGCTCACCAGAAAATGTTGTCTCAAGCCTCCAAAAGTTCACAAGATGAGAGGTGTCTACATTACTAGCTTGCTAGCTTGTCCGTGACAGAAACCGTGGGTAAATAACGATATCCTGATTCAGCTGAAGGGCTCCCGGTCCTCCTGAGTCTCCAGGTGAGTGAGTCAAATTTTCAAACTAGTTTATTCTGCAATGGTGATACCTTTACTCCAGTGATGGCAGGCTCTCAAAGTTAGCAGTTAGCTAGCTAGCTAGACCGGGACGCGAATGCGTGATTGTGCAAATTCACAAATTCATGCATACTCGCGTCTTCCCATTCACTTTGTATGGCTTCGTCCCGCCCATTCGCGTTTGGTCGGAACACACCTTAATATTCATTCATTCATTCATTCATTCATCTTCTTCCGCTTAATCCTTTTCGGGTCACAGGGGGGTTGGAGCTTATCCCAGCATCTTTGGGCGAGAGGCAGGGTACACCCTGGACAGATCGCCAGTCCATCGCAGGGCCAACACAGAGAGACAGATAACCGTTCACTCTCACAGTCATACCTAAGGACAATTTAGAATCCCCAGTTTGATGCCAATTAATTTAACTTGCATGTTTTTTGGCATGTGGGAGGAAACCGGAGAAATCCCGGAGTAAACCCACACAGACACGAGGAGAACATGCAAACTCCACACAGATCACTGTTGGTCGGGGGCTGGGATCAAACCCAGGATCCCCCGGCCAAGGGTGAGTTGCTGTGCTGCCGCAGTGCTAACCACTCCACCACCGTGGTAAAATAAATGCTGTGATAAAAAGACTTGCTGGTTGAAGGACATGCCCAGTTGTATGCACGGTGGCCCAGGATGATGACTGAAACTGCATAGGTCTTTAAAAGCAGTTTAATAGTAAAACCCACCTTAATTTGGGTGAAGTTTTCAAAGCAGCTGTCCAAAAATGCTAACTGGGCCTGGAGACTAACTTTAGTTAGACCAGAGAGTCCTGATTGGCGCAACACTAACGACCTGTATTGTTATGTCACCGTTTGTCTAAACTCGCCTTTTTCAGGGGATGGGCATTTGAGTGATTTTGCTCTTGATATGTCTTGTAAGTCATAAAAAAACATGTTACAGACATGTTAAGAAGGGGGGGGGAGATTTTTTGGCAGAGTGTCACTTTCAGCCTTTAGGAAGATTAATCTTGTGTACAATGGCATGGCAGAGTTTTCCTGTGTGAGTTTGCTTTAGGTACTCTAGTTTCTACCACAATCTAAAGACATGGATTTTCTCATTAACAGGTGATATGAAATTGGCATTAAGTGTGGATATGAAATTGTGTGGTCGGTGGTCTCTCTGTGTCAGTGCTGCAGTCTACCTTGGACTACTATTAGTAGTGAGGCATAAACTTTATAAAAAGTACAATGCATAAAATCATAATTCATGTTATAAGAATTATTATAGTGTGTCATTTGATTCAATCAACGTGGTTTTCTTACAATGAAATAAAGCTTATACTTTTTTAAGTGACACTTAGACTAGCCATTTTTAGCTAATTGCAGCAAAACTGAAAGGAGCTATTGTGATTCACATTTTCAATCACTACTCCTTGTAGGCAATTGCCTCAGTAATTACTAAACTCAATCACAATAATCCTCAGGTGGATCTGCATCTAACTTACGCTCAAGGCCAAGGTGAAAGGTCAGGAGATCTGAGCACGGCTATGATTTCATGAAAATCACTACTTCTCCAAGGCAATTTCCCTAATGTTTGCCAAACTCACACACAAAGAACCTCAGGTTGGTCTGGATCCTGGTTGTGCTCCAGGTCAAGTTCAAGGTCAAAAGTCAATAGATCTGAGCACTTTCTAGGTGACCTCGTCAGGCCGCAATGAGTTATTCTGTCACTGGTGGTCTGAAATCATGTTGTACAGCTCTGTGTGTGCATGGTGAAGCTCTGTGTCTAAGTATATGTCCAAAGGAATGCCTTTCATGGAGTTGACTAAAATTAAGACTATTGTTTAGAAATATTATGAATATGAAATCTTAAAATCAATTAAATTCAAGCAATTACCTTAGTCACTTTTTTTGCATAAAAAGTAGCAATGCAGGAGAACATTCATAGCATAATGGTATTTAATCAACACCTTTTTTTACACGAGACCAGCTGACTAGAGTGGACCAGGATTATTACATGTGCACCTCAATGAGCCAAGAATCGAAATGGAGTGTGTCGTGCATATAGAGGATAAAATGAAGATTCACCAATGTAAAGTTTGGCAATGAAAAAGTAATATTCACTGATGCTTGAAAGTTTGTGAATCCGCTAAAATTTTCTACATTTCTGCATAAATATGACCTAAAACGTCATCAGATTTTCACACAAGTCCCAAAAGTAGATGAAGAGAACCCTGTGGATGGCTCCTTGTGGTTTTAATGAATGAATGAATGAATGAATTATTTTTTAAGTCTCAAAGTGATGTTGACAAAGTTGCTAATATAATAAATGATAAAATTTGTGATTAAGTGCAAACTTAAAAAGAACTGTTGTGTGTATATAAAAGGGAAAATGTTCCTATTACAGGCCAGTTTATGCTTAAATGGCTAGTATTTTACTTTCACTTCAAGGCTATTTTTCATAGCTCGGTGTTTTTGTTTTTTTTTTTTTTTTTTTTTTTCTTGGTCAAAGAATGCTCACAATGTCAGACTGTGTTATTCCAAAGAAGAGATTACCCACCCCTGCAGATGCTCAAAAGAAAATAAGGGAATCAAATAACTATGAAATGGACACCTTAATGAATGTTGGCACAGATTTCCTCGATATAGATGGTGGAGTTATCATTTCATTACCTGCCTGTCACACATTATTCTATTCTGCAGAAAGAAAAAAACCCCTCAATAATTATATACTAAAAAGTAAACAAACAGGAGTGTCAAAATGTGGTGATCACATGCAACATTTATTTTTTCTGACATGTCTTTATTACGCATCACCACACATGTAGGCCTGGTGTTTTTTCTCTGCAGCCCACAGTACAAAAACTCTTCCTGCAAAGCTGGTCTTTGCCAGTGGCTCCATCTCTGTGTCACTATGCTTCAAACACACAAAGGTTAGCAGTGTTCAAGTTTGCATCTAAAAAGACAACTCAAGAAATGTGCAGCTGCTCATATTTGTACTCAGACAGATTCTTTGCCAATAAGCCAACAGACAAGGCTGTCCTTCAATAAAAAATAAAAAAAAAAATGCCCTATATGGTATTTTTACCAGCAGCTATTGCAGCCTGTAAATACAGAATTGCCCTAGGATGGGCAGTATTTGAGAAAAATAAAAATCTAAATGGGCTTCATACTGTGATGGTCTGCTTTGGCTGATTATTCTCCCCAGCTGCGCACACACCTGTTTCTCATCACGGCCGGGGCTATATAATCCACACTGCCTTGGGGATCCATGCGGAGTCGTCTGTCTTACGCCATGAAGACCACGCTCGCCCTCTTCTTTGATTCCAGAGACCATAGCCTCAGCCTGATTGCTTTCCTGCTGCCTACCTTCAGCCCGCCTGCATTTGGAAGGAAACCCTCCACCACACAAGTAAGCCTCAGCCTTCCCTCACCTTCTCTATCTCAGTCCCCTGTGCACAGGTGGAGCTCCGTGGCGGCGGACTCTCTCCTCCCTGGCGGCGGACTGAACCTCACACTCTCTCGGATCACACTACTACCATCTTCACGCTGCAACTGGCGGTGTGGACGCTGTCCTCCTGGCCGTAGCCGCAGAGCTAACCTGAGCATCACAACATCTCAACAAACAATAAGCTGCAGATTAACCAGCACATTCTCAGCTGTGTGGACACTAACAATCCTGCCTCTGTTTGTCCCTAGGGTTGCCAGGTTGAACGGCATTCTGCTTTCCCCCAGATGCAGCAACAACACACACCCACACATTCACACACAACATATTATTGTTAATAAAAGATAATTGTATCTACTCTGGTGTCTGAGTCTGCTCACTGGATCAGAAACCATGTCACATACAGAATTAAAGCCAAAATGGATAATACCTACATTCTACCTGTTTTCCTCTATAGACTTGAATGTGTAAATTCTTTACTTTGCAGAATTATTGAAACCTTTTGTCATGTGGTGATCCTCGCGGATCACCAAGAGACGCCAGAGAGTTCACCAGAGAGTTTGGCTAAGATGTAATTTATTGACAGACGTGACACAACAAGGCTGTAAGCCCCTTAGGGCAAACACACACATGGATGAGACTTAGGCTCGTAGGGCTAACCCCAGCCGCTACGAGCTACACTGTGACAAAGTTACAATAACGAACCTGACATGGAGGTCTACGGCACTCTCAAACACGACGAGGCGTAGACCCAGGCTTGGCAGGACAAAGACACTCAGACAGTACTGACGTAATGTTGACCAGATGCTGACTGAACGTTGACCAGTGTTGACTGATACTCCTGCGTCTTACCGTCGTCAGTGCCGGGCTTAAAAGGGCGAAGCACTAACGACGGTAATGACAAACAGCTGACCGGCCCTTGACAGGCGGAAACCCCACCGAGCACTTTCACAATAAGAGCCCGGTGAGGCCAGAATATAGCCCGCAGCTGTCAAGGCCGGCAGCGAGCAGAACTTAGCCAAGCGCGATCAGGACCGGCGCTCGGGTCATAACAGTACCCTCCCTCCACGGCGGACCTCCGAACGCCCCAAGGAACCACCCTGCCCCCCCCCGCCCCCCCCCAGGGTGGGAGGTTGGGGGACAGGTGCGGAGGGAGAGAAACCAACCCAGGAACAAAACAGAAAAAAAAAAACATACAAGACAATGACAAGACTAACAAGAAAATGCACAAGGGAAAAAACAAAAACCAGAACTACAGGGTCAGAAAAAATAAAATGCAAGAACAAAGCATACTCGTTCATACCAGACTAAACATGAAAAAACAAAAACAGAGCATTACTTGCTCATACCAGACTATACATGAAAAAACAAAAACAGAGCATTACTCGCTCATACCAAACTATACAAAACAAAAAACAAAGCATTACTCACTCATACCAGACTATACATGAAACAAAAAACACAGAGCACTACTCGCTCATATCAGACTATACATGAAACAAAAAAAACAGAGCACTACTCGCTCATTTCAGACTATACATGAAACAAAAAAAACAGAGCACACCCGCTCAACCCAGACTATACATATGCCAACAAGGCTACTGCAAGGCATGAACGCCAGATACAAAATAACCAGGACAAAGGAAAGAAAAAAAAAAAAGCACAAACACTGAGACAAACCCAGGGACCACTACCCCCTCCCCGACAGTTTATGTCGACCGGTGGTCACAGGAGGCGGACCAAGCGGCTCACCAGAGTCCAAAGTCGCGCACGTCCGCTCCTCCGGTGGTCGAACCAGGTTGCCCTATTGCACACACAACAGGTCGGGTGGCCGAACCGAGGCGCCGAACCGGCGAAACAGTCTCTCCGGCGGCCGACCCGTGTCCCTCAGCCCACCAGTCCAGGGCATCAACAACCTGCAGCGGCCTCCCTGACAAGAGCAAAACTCGGGAGAACCGGGCGAGCGAACAGGGACCCCCATGGCCCCCGGCGATGATGAATAGGGGCGGTGACTCAGAGGGAATCGATGAGCAGGGCGAGCCAGGAATCCGCTCCGCGAAGAAGGGTCTGCAGCTCCTCCTCCGCCTATGGACCACGCTCGCGCTGCATCACCGCTGGACCCAGATTGGGTCCCAGCTGCACCCACGTTGGGACCCGATTGGGCCAGAACCGCACCCGCGGTGGACCCCGATCGAGCCTCTGGTGCACCCACGTTGGACCCCGATTGGGTCGGATCCGCACCCGCGGTGGACCCTGATTGGGCCTCTGATGCACCCACGTTGGACCCCGATTGGGCCGAAACCGCCCCCGCGGTGGGCCCCGATTAGGCCTCTGGGGCAGCTCCGCTGACGAACTCCACCCCCGAACCTGGGACCTCCAACTTGGTGACACCGACCCGTTCCACGTCGGTGACACTGAAACAAAGCTCGGAGACAGGAAAAAACCGGGATCAGCATCACCGGTAGCAACAGAACCCAGCGAGACGAGCTCGGGCGCAGCAGACGGCTGCTCCTCACTCGCCTCCCCGAGAGGCAGGCAAAAATGCTCAACAGAGGACAGAGACAGAAGAGGGAGCACTTGCCTGCACTTGGGTTCCGTTGCCACCCAGGACTCAGACGATCCAGGTTCTGGGCAACTCTCTGTCAGCTGGATCAGGCTCAGCTGCATCGGGCTCCGCAGCTGGCACGATGTCATCTGCAGCCTGAGGTTCCTCCCCACGCTGCTATCCACGCTGTTAACCCGTATGGTGTGGGGCAGGGAACCCTTGACCCACTGGCTCGGACCGCTCCGGCGAGGAGACCTGGGGACGCTTCTTCGTCGGCTCAGGGCTCCGGGCCGCAGTCCGCTCCTCTCCTCCGTCCAAGACGTGGCTGCAGGGCCGGATGCAGGTTTCCCAGTACTGCAGGGGACCTCTTCGTCCGACGACGCTGGCCTGGCATTGCGGACCGCACGACGGGGGAGAACACAGAGGCAGTAGGTTTAATAATTTCTTCCACAGCAGGTGGAGGGAGCTCGGGGGGCTGCGAACCCCGAACTCCATCCCCAGGAGTCAGACAAGGCAGAATAATATGATGTGAGAAATTATCGTACACTTGCCTTCCTCCCGGGGAAGAGATGGTTCCTGCTGTGTGGGGACGTCGTTCCTCCTTCTCCCCGCTGGATGGCGACAGAGGACCCCCTGGGAAGACGAGGTGGGGCCGCTCTCGGAGGTTCGCTGACGGGGATACGCCGGCCAGCGAGTCCAGCCGGGGATTCCGCTGAGGGTTTGCCCGCGCAGTTACGCCAACGTCCTCGTCAGCCCCCCAGACGGCGCGTTACTTCCTGGACCTGCTCCGGGACGGGAGAATGGGACACCAACGCGGGGAGCGAGGATGCCTCCTCCTCTGCTTCCCGCTCTCTTCCTCCTCCAGCCCACAAAAAACCCGCACTGAGGGGCGAGTTCCTCCCACCTCGATATTACCTCCGGATGATCATCATAGTCGAGGGGAAGGTTGTCCAGATACTCCTCAGCGACGTTCAGATGCCAACGCATGTCACTGGAGGTGTCGTCAAATGTAGTGGCGAGGAGCGCCCCATCGGCGTATTCCAACGCGCTTGCTAGCTCCTTACCCAGGCGCTGACCGCGGCCCCCGGATGACTGCATTCTCCAGACGTTGACACCCAAACGAGAAGAACAAACAGTCCAGTTATGGCACAAACTCCCGGTGAAACGGCGTCTCGATGCGGCGCCTCTGTTTAGGCGACCAGGCAGGAGTATACTGTCATGTGGTGATCCTCGCGGATCACCAAGAGACGCCAGAGAGTTCACCAGAGAGTTTGGCTAAAGATGTAATTTATTGACAGATGTGACACCACAAGGCTGTAAGCCCCTTAGGGCAAACACACACATGGCGAGACTTAGGCTCGTAGGGCTAACCCCAGCCGCTATGAGCTACACTGTGACAAAGTTTACAATAATGAACTGGACATGGAGGTCTACGGTACTCTCGAACACGACGAGGGCGATAGACCCAGGCTTGGCAGGACCGAAGACACTCAGACATTACTGACGTTAATGTTGACCAGATGCTGACCTGAACGTTGACCAGTGTTGACTGATGCTCCTGCGTCTTACCGTCGTCAGTGCCGGGCTTTACATAAGGGCGAAGCACTAATGCGGTAATGACAAACAGCTGACCGGCCCTTGACAGGCGGGAAACCCCACGAGCACTTTCACAATAAGAGCCCGGTTGTGGCCAGATTATAGCCCGCAGCTGTCAAGGCCCGGGCAGCGAGCAGGAACTTTAGCCCAAGCGCGATCAGGACGGCGCTCGGGTCATAACACCTTTTCAAAACCACATGATGAGCAATGACTAATCACAAGCTTACAGATGTTTCTATCAATGAACTTCATCAATAAAAGTCATTTTTTCCAAATTATGCCCATTGTGAAAAGTAAATCCTGAAGCCCCAATGGTACCCATTAAACATTCAGTCAGGCCTTTCAAAAATATGCCTTGAAGGCATGACTATTAATGGCAGAAGAAAACAAGACAACGCAGTGTTGGTGGGATAATAATCTATGAATGATCTACAATGCTCTTAATATCTTAAATCAGGCCACCCAGGACAAAGATCAATGGAAAGGCATTCCCATGTTAGTGTGCATTCTGACAATGACATGTAAATAACATGTAAATAATGACATGATGTTGCATTTCAGTGGGTTATAGTTAAAATATCTATAAATCAACCCTCACCTTTCTCCTTATCGTAAACATTTCAATTAAGTTATTTTTTAGTGCCTAGAAAATACACTTTCCTCTAATCTTAACCACCTAAAAATGCTTAAGGCGTAAAGGAATAACATCAAAAAAATAGTGAACTAAGAAAGTAAAATGTACAGTTGCAATCAAAATTATTCAACCCCTCACTGCAAAATAGGTTTTAATTGGCAAAATGTACAAAACTAGCAGCTGTTTGTAATAAACAAATCAAACAAGAGCAATTAAAATAGCTCAACCACAACTACTATTACAAGTGGTTTCTCAAATTCAACACAAAATACTGCAGTCTTAAAGTTACTCAACCCCTTCATGACAAGCATCTTTAGTGCTTCGTAGAGCACCCTTTGGCTGTTATAACCTGCTGCAAATGTGATGCATAGCCAGACACCCAGCTTCTTGGTAGCATTTGAGGAATTTAGTTCATTCCTCATGGGCAAAGCTCTCCAAGTCCGCTAATATTCTTGGGTTTGCGTGCTGCAACTGCCTTTTTCAAATTTATACTGAAAAAGGGATGAAAAGACATTGACATTACGATCTTCAGGCATGTTACATATGGATGTATCAGGAAGTATGGGAGCACAGAATGCATTTTTACATATTAGTTGGAGGACATAATACTTAGACTTGTTAGTTCTGTGAGAAATCTTGTAGTTATTTTTGATCAAGCTCTGTTCTTTAATTCATATATTAAACTTGTTTCTAAGACTGCCTTCTGTTATTTGCGTAATATTGCCAAGATTAGGAGCATCTTGTCTCAGAGTGATGTTGAGAAACTAATCCATGCTTTTGTTAGCTCTAGAATAGATTATTGTAACTCTTTATTATTCAGGCTGTCCTAAAACACCTTTAAAAAGTCTTCAGCTGATCCAAAAATACTGCAGCAAGAGTTTTAACAGGTACTAGAAAAAGAGATTGCATCTCTCCGGTTCTGGCCCTCCGTCAATGGCTTCCCATAGAATTTAAGATTTAAGCTTAACCCCTCTTGCACTCCGGGATACCGCGGGCGGGTCACGTCTCTGCGTCCTAGGGTTGCACTGAAAAAAAAAAAAAGCTGCATTTCCGTTCTTCCACTACAGACACAGCTGCGAACAGAAAGCCAAAGGAGTGCTTTGATTGGTTTAGATTTGATTGACCTCTCATTCGACTAATAAGAGCCTTGAATTGGGTTTCTGAAACCTTGAAGAACCAATGACTGAAAACCTAGCAAGAAGGACCCGCCTACCAATGGCTGCAAATACAGCGAGCCAATTGAAGCATAGAAGTTCGAAAGCGTGCGTCCCAGTCTTTTTTCTTACTACTGTTCTTATCTGTTTTGAAAAATCGTTCGCCAAAACCGCAATCATGGAAGCGCAAAACCGCAATAATGGAATCATGGTTTGACCGGGGTCGCGTGACCAGAACCACGAGTCGTACAAGCGGACCAGCGTCATGTTCGTCTGACAATGAGAGAAGAGAAGTTCGCCAGCGACACTGCTGTTGTGGACAAGGTAAGTGTTACAAGCTAAATTATTCTTTATCCCTGAAAATTGTAATCAAAATGACTTTTGACCCGATCGTTAATTACAAACTGTGCGTCATCGCCACATGATGGGACCGCGGCGAGCACGCGGTCCGTGCGCCGCGTCGGACTGTGAACGTCCCCCCCCCCCGCTACTCTTCTGTAGCGGGATGCAGATATATTGCAGATTTTTTAGTACAACTGTGACATAGTTAGACCGCGGCGCACCGTCACTGCGGTCATCATGTAGCGATGGGCGATGTCCGTCCTCTGTAGCGGGAGGGGGGGTGGGAGTTGTTATCTTCTACATTTACAGATATTTTAAGTATAATTTTTAATGCACTGTAGGTTATTTTTTCTTGTAAAAAAAAAAGCCACACATTTTTTACGTGGCATGCTTCTTTGTGTGGTGGGGGCTTGTTTGTTCATTCATTCATTCATGAATGAATAAAACACTCCCCCCCACACTCACACACACAGAGCCCTGAGTGTCACTTTTCATTAGAGCCCAAGATCAAGTTCTATATTGAATCATTCAAAAGTTACAGACGTTTTTCCAAAACTGTGCTATTTGGCACAGTTTCAAAAACGCCCTGGGAAACAACCTGAGGAAAAAGCTGTGTAATATATTCATTTTTTGTGGTATTGTTACAAAATTTTGACCCTCAGCTAGATAACACTTGGTTCTACATTTCTGTTGCATTTTCCAGCCCGGATCTGACAGCTGTGTGTTATTTGCAAGCATTTGTATCCAAAAAAAACACCCAGGCAAAATTTATTTTCTTCAAGTTTCAGTATGTTTAGATGACTGTTACTCAGTGGCAGGAAGCCCTTAGAGAGATTATGGACTGTTTTGCCAAAAAATTCAAAGTGTTTCTTTTAAATGAGACCAACCCCATGAAGATGCTGCAACGGGTTGAAGAACAGCTTTTGATTTACTTTGGGTATGTTATTTTAGGTGTTTTTAGGGAAATTGACCAGAGTGCAGGGGGTTAAAATCCTTCTTCTCACTTACAAAGCTCTAACTAATCAGGCCCCTTTTAATTTAAAAGATCTGATACTACCTTATCATCCTAACAGAGCACCACGCTCCCAAAATGCAGAATTATTTGTAATACATAGAGTCTCCAAAAATAGAATGGGAGGCAGAGCCTTCAGTTATCAAGCTCCTCTCCTTTGGAACAAGCTGTCAATCTGGATTCATAAGATAAGATAAGATAAGATAAGATAAGATAAGCCTTTATTAGTCCCACAATGGGGAAATTCCAGGATTGCAACAGCACAGGGATAGCAACACATCGCATTCGGGAGTCAGACTCAAGCTCTCTTTTTTAAAAATAGGGTTAAGACCTTCCTTTTTGATATATGGGATCAGGTGCCCCTGAACCTTCGCTTAGTTATGCTGCTAATAGGCTCAGACAGCAAGGGTGACCTCCAACAGTGCACTGGGCTTCACTCCTTCTTCACTCTCAACAAAATATTTTTGCTGATCATTAACATCTGTTATGAATCTCCCCGTGCGCTGCGTAAAAGCGCACGGAGGACAGAGACAAATCCACTCGCTGGAGATGTTGTGTGCAATTCATTGTGCAAAACAAAAGGAAAACAGTTCAGCAACAACAGAAAATACCAAAAAGGCAAGGAGGCTCTGGAAAGCTCACGAGACGCTCCTCAGCTCGACAGTGAGTAACTGGAGCTACGGGACCCAAAGAGCTTCAGGCAGGATGATAGCAAAGGGGACAAACCTGGACACCCAAGCGCTTCCACGACAGGACTGGAAGCGGCGGGCACAGGAATACTCACTGGAGCCAGATGAACGAGACGTCCGTGGAGGGAATCCCAGAGCCAGCCTGCAAAAACAGAAAAAGAGAACGACAATGTCATGCAGAGGGAAGCAGTACCATAAGCAGGCAGATGTCTAGTCATGCATGCATCTAACGACAGGATAACACTGTGAGGCATACCACAGGTCCAACATTAATCCAGCAGTTCGCTCCTGTGGCTACAGGCCTAAAATAATGCCACACATAATGACGGGAGCCAGTGTGCATCAATGAGGTGAAAACATGTGAGTGTGTGTGTGTATGTGCATGTGTGCGTGCATGAACAATAATGACAGCCAGTTGGCCAAAAACCTGGCCGGAAGAGGGGCGTGGCTGCGAGCTGTCAAAGAGCCAGGGAAAACCTCAAGGCTCCCAAGGAGGGTGCCTGATGAAAAAAAAGAGAATCAAAAACACACTCCAGGAAAGGGCAGCCACCATGCCATGAAGTGGGATGGAAGTCCCCCCAGTTCATGACATCTGTTTGTTCTCTCACATAGATTGAGTCCCCGTTGGGCTATTTGTTCTCTCCATGCCTGTTCTTTTCTTCTTCTTCTCTATCCCCTCACTCCCCAGCCAGTCACAGCAGATGACTGCCCCTCCCTGAGCCTGGTTCTGCTGGAGGTTTCTTCCTTCTAAACGGGAGTTTTTCCTCTACACTGTCACCAAGTGCTTGCTCACAGGGGATCGCCTGATTGCTGGGGTCTTTCTGCAATTGTGGGGGTTTCCCCTACAGTTGAAAGTGCTATGAGATAACTGTTGTTGTGAAATGGCACTATATAAATAAAGCTGAATTGAAAAATTGAATTGAATTGAATGTTGCAACGGAGTGGTAGTCTAGAGGTAAAGCATCGGCCTCACAACCGGGAGGCTGGGGTTCAAATCCCAGCCGGGTCATGCCAAAGACCATATAAAAATGGAACTTCCTGTCGTCCAGCTTGGTGCTCAGCAAAAATGGAACTGAGGAGGGAAACGATGGTTACCCAGCCACTGGGGGTGCAAAAACCAGTGTATTCCCTGTGCCTGTCCCAAGCCCGGATAAAATAGGCAGGGTTGTGTCAGGAAGGGCATCTGGTGTAAAAACCCTTGTCAAATCAACATGCAGATCATTGCAATATAAGGTGATGATGCGCTGTGGTGACCCCAAAATGGAGCAGCTGAAAGACAAAAAAAAAAGTTGCAGGCATGTTGCAGGAGACAGATATAGCTGCACATTGCAATCATTTCCATTTCATACGAAAATATCAGATGATGGGTTGATTATGTTTAACATAATTTTTTACATCCTGCATTAAATTGCAAATACATCAACATTTGCTTAGAAAAAGCAGGAAGTGAATGCCTTTTGTTAATGGGCCACAGTCTTCTGGAAAAGATTCAGGAGCTACTGCAGCAATCATATGAGGGCTGCTCATAAAAGAGTTCCTCTAACTCATTTCCCATGGACTGAGAGGAACAAAACTCGGCACAGTTATTAGTCTTTCTTTACATAGGTACCACCAAGGGTATCACACACTTCTCCACTCACTTTATGCAGCTGTGGAGACCTTACCTGTAGAAGTGCAAGATTGCATTAGAAGAAAGAACTTCAAAGTTGGAAAGCACTGGATGTCAGATGGTGCAAGGCAGCTGAACGTATTCTAAAACTTATTCTAAGGTAACCCCTCCCCCAGCACCAATTCCTTCTAAATCTCACTCCAAGCTTTTTTTGAAGTTTGGCAACTGTGTTTTCTGTGCTTATTGTACTCCAGGGACGGTCATATTGTATTGTTTATTGAAACCACACACCCCTGTCCACCAGCGATGCACTACTCTTTCATTTATTCTTTAAGACAATTTTACGTTAGTTGGCTCAGGCTGTGTACCCAAAGCTATCTAGCAAACTAACATTAGCAACATCCGAAGAGACAGAAGAAGAGAAGAAGATGTGTGAACTGGGGCTCTGAGCCATTCAGTACATTTGCAAAAGGTGATTCACAATGATGCTACAATAATTAAAAAAAAAGGCAAAGTATGTCACAGACTTTCATTAGGACTTTTGGATATTGTCAACATGTGGAAGAAATGGAGCTCAGTGGGACCTTTAAACATATCCTTTACAGCAGTAATCCTGCTTGGAGTCATGGAAAGAGTCAAACTTAACATCGTCTTGACTTATTTTTACAAGATTTTCCCATGTTAATTTATTTTAATACCATTAAAAGCTGTCTTCATTGTAAATTCTAGATTTTTGTTTTGGGACTTTCCTGGTTTTCAAGTTGCTGAAATGGGCTTCAGCAGAAATAAGAGAAAGGGTGTCCGTAGGCTGTGGCTATGTCTCTCTAATACAACAACTTCAGCATGGCCTATCTGTTTGGATCAAGGTTTCAAGAGCAGACGGGGTGGCAGCAGATTCCTGGTTAACATGATTGTGTTGGGACAGTCCCCTCCAGCCAGCTTTACACCACTTGGAAAAAGACACAAAATTCAATGACAAATGGAAAGAACATGCCCAGCATTTCATTTCAAAGCTCCAATATAAATGTGGTGCACTGTGACACAGTTCAGAATTCATTCTTCTCTCCATGTGCAAATGAAACTGACCAAATAATAAAACTGCTACAAAAGCTACAAAGCACGAGCAATTGTAAACAGACACAAAAATAATTCAGTTTGGACTTAATGCATTTAAACGCAAGTATAATCCTCACTTTCAATGGACTCTGGAGGGGCATGAATCTGTTTGCTGGACTTGTATAACCTATCATCTGGTCAGTCACTGCAACAGATACTGGAGTCAGTTTGTCTTGGCCTGTCCTTGCCACTGATAATACCTCTATCTGCCAAGAATGTGCCACTGTCCAGGCAAAAGCTAGCAGCACTCTAAATACTTTACAAGCAGTTTCATGAAATGGTCAGTCAGGAAAGCAACTCATACCGGCTCTGAAATCGCCGGGTTGACAAGGCTAGGAGTTCCCTGGCAGCGGAGGGTGAAGGACAGAGCTGCGTGGAGGAATCTGATCAGACCTAAATGAAACAGTCATTGTCACCCCCGACAGACTGCTATGATGGTGATGATGACATGCGCACGTGTGTGTGTGTGTGTGTGTGTGTGTGTGTGTGTGTGTGTGTGTGTGTGTGTGTGTGTGTGTGCGCGCTGGAAAGTCCCCATTGACGCACATACAATGATAGAGCAATAGCTGTTTTCACAGCTTTAGATCAGTTGAAGCTGTTATGTGTGTGATGACTGTGATGGTGATGGCAGTGGGTGGGTGAAGATTCTTAAGTGTCTGACTATAAGCCAAACAGCAGTGTTATATCACAGTGTGTGCAGTTGAGTTTGAGTCAGACTAGCCCATTCTCATTCCAGACATGTCATACGTATATTGATGTTTGGTCACAGCCATTGGCCCGAGCCACCAAGCATTCTATAACATGTTGCAAAGGCATTCCATAAATGCAGAAGGTGTGAACGAAGATGAAAGAGAGGTTAAACGTGTAGGTATCCAAACAAAAGCTAGCCGCTAGCCCACACAGACTCCCAATTCCTTCCCTCATTCTGGCCAGTGTACGCTCACTAGACAACAAAATAGACCACATACAAGCTTCTTGAGATCACTCCTGCAACGTGATGGCGTGGAACTGCTGTGTTTTTATTCTTACAGAATTGTGGTATAAATGACAATATTCTGAACTCTGCTATTCACTTAGCAGGACTAATCCATGCTACTGTGCTGATTGGGTGTTCATGGTAGGAGGGACGACCCACGGAGGAGGGGTGTGTGTTTACATCAATGACACTTGGTTCCAAGATGCGACTGTTGTGCACAAACACTGTTCTCCGTTGGCAGAGTTTATGATCATCAAGTGCCGACCCTTTACTTACCAAGGAAAATTACGTCTATCCTGATAGTCACCATAATGGTCCCACCCACCACCATCGGCGAGAGGAGGCAGGCACTAAATGAACTCTATCAGGCCATCAGAGAGCCACAAACAGCACATCCAGACAGATCCTCATCACAGCAGGAGACTTCAACCATGCAGATTTAAAGGGTCCTCCTACCAAAACTACATCAATATGTGAACTTTCCAACAAGAGGAGACAACTTGCTGGACCTGGTGTACACAGCTCAACAAGAGCACATACAAGCCTACCCCCTCCCCCCACCTGGGTCTCTCTGATCACATCACCGTCTTGCTAAGGCCTGCATAAAGACCCAGAGTGAAAGCCATCAGACCGATAAAAAGCAAGTAGGTCTGTGGCAGAGGGGGTGTCGGATGCTCGGAAAGACTGCTTCAGCACTACAGACTGGGACACTTTCAAGCATGACAGCCACTCACAATGGACACAACAAACATAGAAGAGTACACTGAGGTTGTTCAAGCATACATAGCTAAATGCATTGATGATGTCACTCACTGCAAAACCATCACTGTTCATGTTAGCCAAAAGTCATGGATGACAGCAGAGGTCCACAGGCTCTTGAGGGCTAGAGACGCAGCCCCTTCAAGGCCGGTGACACTGCAGGACTACCAACAGCTAGGGCCAACCTGTCCAATGGTATCAAGTAGGCAAACGACAGTACAGCAAGAAAATATCCGGCCCCTTCAGCAACACCAGAGATGCATGTTCTCTCTGGCTTGGCATACCAGACCCTCACCAGCTACGAACGTCCACCTCAGACCTGTGCGAGTTGACATCACACTGTTTAAACAACTTAAATTGGCTTCTTTGGCTGCTTTGAAGCACAAAACAGCACATCCAGCACAGAAGACCACTCCCCCCCAATGAGCAGGGCTATAAGTCTTGATCTGGCTAGCATGAAGAGATCATCAACCCACGCAAGGCAGCTGGACCAGACAGCATACCAGGTCCTGTTCTGAAGGACGTGTGTGGAGGAACTCAAGAATGTCCTAGCAGACATCTTCAACATCTCCCTGAGCCAAGCTGTTGTTCCCACGTGTTTCAAAAACTCCCATCCAGCTACAACGATTATCAGCCTGTAGTACTGACATCAACATAATGAAGTGCTTTGAGCAGCTGGTCATGCAGAGCATTAAGTTCAACCCTCCATTCCTCCCATGACCCATCTCAGTTTGTAACAGGTCAAACAGATCCACAGAAGATGCCATTGCTTGCTGCTCTCCATCCAGCCCTCACCCACCAGGACTCAGATCTCCTACGTGCGAATGCTGTTCTTGGACTTCAGTTCAGGATTCACACAATCATCCCCCAGCACCTAATACAAAAACTCAGACACTTGGGACTCAAACCCTCTCTCTATAACTGGGTGCTGGACTTTCTCACAGGGAGGCTACAGAACGTGCGGGTCAGCAGCAGCACCTCCAAGACCATCACACTGAGCACAGAGGCCCCACAGCCCCATTGCTCTTCACCCTGCTGACCCATGACCGCATACCAGCCTACAGCCACCAACCATATCATTAAAGTTTGTGAATGACACTATGGTGGTGGGCCTCATCACCAACAATGAAGAGGTCAACTACGGAAATGAGGTGAGCCAACTGGTCCAGTGGTGTAAAGACAATAATCTCTTCCTGAATGTGGGAAAAGCCAAGGAGATTGCGGTTGACTTCAGGAGAGGACACACATAGCATCCCCCTCTGATTATCGATGGAGTAGCTATGGAGAGGGTGAGCAGCACCAAGTTCCTGGGGTGCACATCTCTGAGGACCTCTCCTGGTCCAACAACACCATATCACTGGCCAAGAAGGCTCAACTCACCTCCATTTCCTCCGCAAACTGAGGAGAACATAAGTCCCACACCCAATCATGTGCTTATTCTACCGGGGGTACCATTGAGAGCATCGTCACCAGCTGCATCACAGTGTTGTACGGAAGCTGCACCGCCTTCTCCTGGAAGACTTGATAGATAGATAGATAGATAGATAGATAGATAGATAGATACAGTGCATCCAGAAAGTATTCACAGTGCTTCATTTTTTCCACATTTTGTTTTGTTACAGCCTTATTCCAAAAGGGATTAAATTCATGTATTCCCTCAAAATTCTACACACAATACCCGATAATGACAATGTGAAAAAAGTTTTTTTTTAATTTTTTCAAATTTATTAATATAAAAAAAAGGCTAAGAAATCACATGTACATAAGTATTCACAGCCTTTGCTCAATACTTTGTTGATGCACTTTTGGCAGCAATTACACCCTCAAGTCAAGCTGCAACAGAGCGACATCAGCGGGGTCTGGAGAACCTTAAAACCATCTCTGGGCTCCAGAATACCTCTCCCCAGTCCGCGGGGGGCAGGGAGTGGGCGAACAATCTGAAATCTGTTTTTCAATAGGTTTGACCAACGCCCTCCCCCCCGACTGCACAACAACCACTGCTGCCTCTGAAGACATCAAGTCCTGCTGCCCACTCCCCACTCCACCAACACCCCCCCACTCCAACACACAGCCCCCGAACCTGACCCCTCACTAAGACCCAGGTGAGGACGGAGCTGAGGAAGATCAAGGCGAGGAAGGCGTCGGGACCGGACGGCATCAGCGCAAAAGCTCCTCAAGTCCTGTGCAGACCAGCTGTGTGGAATTGTGGAGTACATCTTCAACCTGAGCCTAAAGCTGGGGAGGGTACCACAGCTGTGGAAAACATCTTGTGTGGTAACTGTACCAAAGACTTCCCACCCCAAAGATCTGAACAGCTACAGACCAGTGGCCTTGACGTCCCACATGATGAAGACCCTGGAGAGACTGCTCCTTGCTCACCTCCGCCCCTGGTGGGACCAGCGATGGATCCACTCCAGTTCGCCTACCAGCATGGTATTGGGGTGGAGGATGCGGTGATCTTCCTCCTTCACCGTTCTCTGTCCCACCTGGAGAAGCCCGGGAATGCGGTGAGGATCATGTTCTTTGACTTTTCCAGTACTTTCAACACCATCCAACCGATGATCCTGAAGGACAAGCTGCTGTGCGCAGGGGTGGACCAGCACCTGTCATCATGGATCCTGGACTACCTCACAAACCTGCCTCAGTTTGTGAGAACCTGGGACTGTGTGTCCAATACGATCATCGGTAGCATGGGGGCCCCCCAGGGAACGGTTTTGGCTCCCTTCCTGTTCACCCTTTATACTGCGGACTTCTCACACAACACAACACACTGCCATCGACAGAAGTTTTCTGACGACTCTGCGATCGTTGGCCTCATCTCCAACGGAGATGAAGCTGAGTACAGAGGGCTTATCCAGGACTTTGTGGACTGGTTGCCATCGGAACTGCCTCCAGATCAATGCAAGGAAAACTAAGGAGCTGGTGGTGGCCTGCCGCAGGCAAGGACAACCCTCACAGCACCAGTAAATATACAGGGAACAGACATCGAGATGGTGACATCCTACAAGTACCTGGGTGTTCATCTGAACAATAAACTAGACTGGCCACACAATACCAACGCACTCTACAAGAAGGGACAGCGCAGGCTGTTCCTACTGAGGAGACTCAGGTCTTTTGGTGTACAAGGGGCGCTGCTGAAGACATTCTACAACACGGTGGTGGCATCAGCCATCACTTTTGGAGTGGTCTGCTGGGGCAGTGGCATTACAGCAGCCGATAGGAAGAGACTGAACAAACTGATCAAGAAAGCTAGCTCTGTCATGGGGCAGCACCTTGACCCAGTGAGGAGATGGGAGAGAGAAGGATGGTGGCTAAACTGTCATCTCTGCTGGAGTCCGAGTTCCACCCTATGCAGGACATACTGAATGCACTGAGGAGCTCATTTAGCAGCAGACTACATCATCCTAGGAGCACAACTGAGAGGTTTCGCAGGTCCTTCCTACCTATGGCTGTCAGACTGTACAACCTAAGCAGGGCTGCTTGCAGAGATAGCAAAAAGACATGACAACCTAATAGTATTGAATGCAAAAGATGCAATAGACTTACACAATGGTCCCCTCCGGTATACAACTAGGAAAATACCGGTCGCTATGGAGGGTGAGAATATGTGTGGGTACATAATCATACCATTAGGATAACTAAGTAGACGGTTATGCTGTTTCATTCCATCTAGCTACAATGCTCCGCACTGTGTGTGTTATATATTTATATATTTATTCCATCTAGCTACAATACTCCGCACTGTGTGTGTTTATATATTTACATATTTCTTCCATCTAGCTACAATACTCCGCACTGTGTGTTTATATACTCATACATTTATTCCATCTAGCTACAATGCTCCGCACTGTGTGTCTATATATACACTACCGTTCAAAAGTTTGGGGTCACTTAGAAATTCCTTATTTTTGAAAGAAAAGCACTGTTTTTTTCAATGAAGATAACTTTAAACTAATCAGAAACACACTCTAATATCTAATAAACATTGCTAATGTGGTAAATGACTATTCTAGCTGCAAATGTCTGGTTTTTGGTGCAATATCTACATAGGTGTATAGAGGCCCATTTCCAGCAACTATCACTCCAGTGTTCTAATGGTACAATGTGTTTGCTCATTGCGTCAGAAGGCTAATGGATGATTAGAAAACCCTTGTGCAATCATGTTAGCACAGCTGAAAACAGTTTAGCTGGTTAGAGAAGCTATAAAACTGACCTTCCTTTGAGCAGGTTGAGTATCTGGAAAAAATTATTATTTCAAATACAAATCATTATTTCTAACCTTGTCAATGTCTCGACTATATTTTCTATTCATTTTACAACTCATGGTGGTAAATAAGTGTGACTTTTCATGGAAAACACAAAATAATTGTCTGGGTGACCCCAAACTTTTGAACGGTAGTGTATATATTTATATTTATATGTGCATATGTATACTCGCTGCTCTTGTTTTTCTCTCGCCTTCTGATTGTTGCTCTGAGTGTTGCTATCCCTGTGCTGTTGCAATCCTGGAATTTCCCCACTGTGGGGACTAATAAAGCTTATCTTATCTTATCTTATCTTAAGTCTTTTTGAATATGGTGCCACAAGCTTGGCACACCAATCTTTGGGCAGTTTCGCCCATTCCTCTTTGCAGCACCTCTCAGCTCCATCAGGTTGGTTGGGAAGTGTCGGTGCACAGCCATTTTCAGATATCTCAGAGGTGTTCAATTGGATTCAAGTCTGGGCTTTGGCTGGGCCACTCAAGCACATTCACAGAGTTGTCCTGAAGCCACTCCTTTGATATCTTGGCTGTGTGCTTAGGGTCGTTGTCCTGCTGAAAGATGAGCCGTCACCCCAGTCTGAGGTCAAGAGAGCTCTGGAGCAGGTTTTCATCCAGGATGTCTCTATACATTGCTGCATTCATCTTTCCCTCTATCCTGACTAGTCTTCCAGTTCCTGCCGCAGAAAAACATCCCTACAGCATGATGCTGCCACCACCATTGGCATGGTTATGAACGGTGCCTGGTTTCCTCCGAACATGACGCCTGGCATTCACGCCAGAGTTCAATCTATGTCTCATCAAACCAGAGAATTTTGTTTCTCATGGTGTGAGAGTCTTTCAGGTGCCTTTTGGCAAACTCCAGGTGGGCTGCAATGTGCCTTTTACTAAGGAGTGGCTTCCATCTGGCCACTCTACCATACAGGCCTGATTGGTGGATTGCTGCAGAGATAGTTGTCCTTCTGGAAGGTTCTCCTCTCTTCACAGAGCAACGCTGAAGCTCTGACAGAGTGACCATCAGGTTCTTGGTCACCTCCCTGACTAAGGCCTTTCCCCCTCGATCGCTCAGTTTAGACGGCCGGCCAGCTCTAGGAAGAGTCCTGGTGGTTCCGAACTTCTTCCATTTATGGATGATGGAGGCCACTGTGCTCATTGGGACCGTCAAAGTCGCAGAAAATTTTCTGTACCCTTCTCCAGATTTGTGCCTCAAGACAATCCTGTCTCAGAGGTCTACAGACAATTCCTTGACTTCATGCTTGGTTTGTGCTCTGACATGCACTGTCAACTGTGGGACCTTATATAGACAGGTGTGTGCCTTTCAAAATCATGTCCAATCAACTGCATTTACCACAGGTGGACTCCAATTAAGCTGTAGAAACATTGCAAGGATGATCAGTGGAAAAAGGATGCACCTGAGCTCAATTTTGAGCTTCATGGCAAAGGCTGTGAATACTTATGTACATGTGATTTCTTAGTTTTTTATTTTTAATAAATTTGCAAAAATCTAAAAAAAAAAAAAACTTCTTTCACATTGTCATTATGGGGTGTTGTGTGTAGAATTTTGAGGAAAAAATGAATTTAATTACTTTCCAGATGCACTGTAGATAGACAGACTTTATTGATCCCAAACTGGGAAATTATAGTGCAACAGCAACCAACAGAAATGTACACAGCATAACAGAAAAAGGAGTTACCTAGGGAAGTAAAGTAAAAATGCTTAAATTACTTTATATACAACATAAGCTACTACTAGGTTAAATAGATGATGATCCTTTTAAGTCTATGGGTAGTAATGACTGTACAAAGAAGGATTATAAGGCCCAGGGTGAAATATGAGGCACCAATTATACTGTAAAGTGCAGTATGGCAGTATTGTTATGACCAAAGTTTAACATTAGAGTGAGTTATTGTACAGTGAAATGGCATGTGGCAGAAAAATATTTCCTGTACCTGGCCGTTCGGCAGCACAAAATCATGAGTTTTTTTATTCAGTATAAAGCTCTCCCATTCACAAGATTTATATTCCATATACAGTGTATGAGCTAAAAAGACATTCAAAGCAGGAGTTCGAAAACAATCTTTGGAAGAGCCACTTAAGACAAAGAGGCAGCTGCACTGATAGTAACTGGACTATACCAGTATACCCAATGCAACATTTCAATTTAATAACAGTTCCAACTATAATGTCATGCAATTTCTGTGAAGCTGTAACAAGATACACATTTAGACAGCTCAGCTGTGCAATTAGTTACAATTGCATGTGGGTTAAGATATGTTCCTGTTGTACATATCACTCTACAGATCCCTGTCCTACTGTACGCCTGTAAGACCTCATCCATCTGGGTGTTGCATGTTGCATAAGGTAGATGATGCAGCATTGTTTCTCATTAGTATCCAGCGTGTTAAGATGCCAACTGACAGCAGTCCTGGGGGATAGCTTTGTGCTGCTCCCTTATTTATGGACCCAGTGCAACTCAGGAACATCTCATCCTACATGCTCTCCACATCCCCCATCTTTATACATTAAGCTCAACCTCAGGAGCACCTCTGGCGATGCAGAGGTTGGATATATTTGTCTACCCACTCACAGAGTCAATGGTGAGGTTGGCGTAGGTTTTCAGACATTTCAGTTTTATGTATATTAATTCATGACCTGTGAAAACATTCATTTGAGGATGTCTTAAAATAACGGTAGATGCTTTTTGAACCAAGCATTTTCTTATGTAGGTCATCGCAACAACTACAAGCACATTTTAAAAGTGATGATTTCAAATTGCTGTGTCGATTCTAATAACAGTAGCACTGGACGCATGTATGTGATTGTGCTGATAGGGTTGGCAGGACTCATGGAGAGGGTAAGAAATAAAGCTGATTTATTTCTGATTGCCATGTGAGTTACAGCTTCCTACTGGACGGGCTCCTGCACCTATCAGTAGGCCCTGCCTTGGAAATTTCTGTCATTACTGACTTTTCTAAAGCATTGTTCTTGTGCTCCTTGAGATATAACTGATTATACATACTGTGACATTTCAAGGGTTCACACAATAATGACAGAGGAAACAAACAGGCATTCATTTATTCACTGACAAATTAGACAGAACAGAGGGGCGGTCATTCACACACACACTCACCTCACTGAAGGTGACACAGATACGTAATGTCGTCTCACACACAGTGTCATGATCTGGTGAGCGCGCTCCCCCTCCTTCCCGTTTTCTCCTCAGGCAATCAACACACCTGGGAGATTAGACACACCTGCTGCCTCTGCTCAGCCAGCACTTATAAGGATCTGCTCTTCAGTGCCTCAGCACTGGCTCATTTGGGTATACTGCCTCAGCTAAAGAGACGAAGCAAGTATTGTTATATGTGTGTGGTGAAGTTTTCGCACTCACCCTCTGTTGTCTCTCCTCTTCTCCAGGCTGCTGCCATCTGTACGGGTGTGTCTTCGGGGATTGCGTGCACTCACCTACCCCATCATCCACACTCAGCTGCAACTACTCTCCACCCGGTCAGGCGTAATCAACTCCATTCCTCCTCTTCACACGACCCACTTCATCCTGCTGGTTCGTCTCTCCCCGCTGGGGGTACCTGTGGGTTCCCCGGTTCGGCCCAAGTAAGTGGCAATGTAGTTTTCCCACAGTCTAGTCTCCATTCCTCGCTAGCAGCTCTCGTCTCTCTCTCCACAGGCCTCTTCCTTTGGCGAGTGACGTTTTCTGTAGCTGTGCTCCAATTCCTTTTGAGATTTAATCAAACTCATAAACGTGTTTGCATGTCTGGAGTATTCTTCTGCTGTTGCGTTCTGCACGTGGGCTGTCCATACTATAAATCATGACATACAGGGAAAACAATACTATCACAGCCAGGCTTATAATACAATTATAACGGTACAACAATAACGCTCAGAACACAGGAATAATAACAGTCTTTGAATACCCCGCAGCGCAAAGCATGCCGGGAGAATTCCCTTGCCCCTTATCACAGCCCTGACATTACACTGCACCCCCTCCCCTTCCCGGACTGGTTTCTGTCCTCAGATCAATAAGTCCAACTCAAAAATCTAGCACAAACCCGTTCAGGTGTCGGGGTGCCCGCCGTTGTCAGCGGCTAGCACGCATAGGCCCATTAGTGTCATCTGAGCCTCGTCCAGGGTCCCCGGTCGGGATGGGGCCTCTGGCTCAGCCACTCGCAGGGCAGCTGGCTGGTGCGGGGCAGTCGCAGCAAAACACCACCACCCAGTTCCTCTTCTGCAGCCTCACCCTGTACACTACATCCGACAATCTCTGTAGGACCGTGCATGGTCCCGACCCATGGCTCGCCAGCTTTGGTGATAATCCCTTTTTTCACTCTGAACAGAAAATCCAGACTTGACCCCCGGCTCAAAGTTTCTTCCCTGGCAGAAGGAGTCGTACGCTCACTTCTGTCGATTCCCCGCCACTACCAGGGCCTCCCAAGTCAGTTCATGTGCCATGTGAAGACGTTCTCTCAAACAAAAAAAATAATCCAACCCTAGTTTGCCCTCCACCTCTGGTTTTAGGTGAAGGCCAAACACCAAGTCCACCGGGGTGCGCAGCTTGTATCCAAACATCAGCGCTGCAGGGGTGCGCCGGGTGGATTCCTGGACTGCTGTCCGGTATTCCCACAGGACCAAGGGCAGGTACAGATCCCAGTCTCGCTGTCACTGGTCCACTAGGATGGCAAGCTGGGCGGTCAGGGTCCAATTATAGCATTCGACCAGGCTGTTGCTCTGTGGGTGCAGCAGGGTGGTCTGCGTCTTCCGGATGGCCAGCCACCTGCAGACCTCCTTCGAAGACCTCTGCCTTGAAGTTCTGTCCCTGGTCACTGTGCAGCTCCTCCAGCATGCTGAACCGACAAAACATCTCATCCACCAGCTCTGATCAGGGACCGCATACACCTCTGGCCACTTGGTGAAGTAATCCATTGCAACCAGAACATAACAGTTCCCTCAATATGTGGTCAGAAAAGGGCCCAGAATGTTCACTCCCACACGCTCCATGGGTGCCCCTACCCGGTACTGCTGCAAGGGGGCATGGGATTGCTGAGTCGGCCCTTTCTGAGCCGTGCAGGTGTCACAGCGGTGGACATGGAGCTCCACGTCCTGACAACACCCCGGCCAGTAGAACCGGGCCCAAAGACACTGCAGGGTCTTTGTCATCCTGAAGTGGCCAGCCCCCACTGACCCGTGGATCAACTGGACCACCTTGGGGTGAAGCCATCGGGGGACCAGCAGCTGCCAGATGTGATGCTGCACAGCTGGAGACTACCACTGCCCACAGACGACTCTCACAACAGCAGAGGTTGGCACACTGGGAATGTAGGACATTGATCTCTGGGTCCAGCATTGATACAGCCTCCCAGGTGAGCCATTGGTCCATGTCCAGCCACTATCGGACCCAGGAGACGACAGGATCTCCACCCTGCTCGATCCAAAGCTGTTGTGTGCTGAAGGGCTCTGTGATGACATCGCTGGGGAAAGCCGGCTGATGATCTGAGGATGCGCTGTGAGCCGCTGCACTATCCCCAGCTACAGTGGTCTGGAAAGCAGAAGCCCATGAGATTGCTGGGTCACGATCCCATGCCCGCTGGTAGTGCTGACAAGCCTTCACAGCACAGGGGCACCGGGACAGCACGTCAGTGTTGGTATGGCGGCAGCCTCTTTGATGCACAATCTGAAAATCATCATCCTGAATGCCTCCAGCCATTTCGCTAACTGTCCAACCAACTCTTTAAAGTTCAGTAGCCAGGTCAGGGAGGCATGGTCCATCCTGAGCTGAAACCTCCCCCAATAAACAACGAAGCCCTTGGAAGATTGCCAGCAGCTCTCGGAGGGCAATACAATAATTCCTTTCGGCTCTGCTGCGAGTGCAGTTGAAAAAAGCAACCACCTGCTCTCTGTGTTCTCCCTCCTGGGATAGCACTGCCCTGATGCCCTGGTTGCTAGTGTCTGTGTCCACGATGAAGGGGAGATTCAGGTCAGCATACAGCAGCACAGGGGCTCCGATGAGCACCAAGCGAAGCCAGAAAAAAAGCAGCAGCACAGTCCTCACTACACTCGAACGTGCGGCCCTTCTGTGTTGGCTGATGCAGCAGGCTGGCGTTGGTGGCGAAATTCTTTACAAACCTCCTATAATAGGAGGCCAGTCCGAGAAAGCTCGACAGCTCTCCTATATCCTGGGGACCGGCCCCTTTCTCACTGCTGCCACCTTCTCTGGGTCAGTGGCGACTCCCGCAACACTGACAACGTGGCCAAGGAAGGTGGTTTCTGACCAAAACAGGTGGCATTTCCAAGGGTGTAGCCACAGCTCAGCCCGGTGGACAGTGTCCAACACCTTCCAGAGGTTGAACAGGGCCCCACCAAAATCAGCTGCGTGAACCTGCAGGTCATCAATATAAATGATGCAGTGGCTCCAGGGGGCGTGACCCAGCACTAGCTCCATCAGGTGTTCAAAGGCGGCCGGGGCATTGCACAGTCCAAACAGCATCACCTTGAATGGCCACAGTCCCCACCTAATGGAGAACGCTGTTTTCTGATGGGCCTCTCGTGGCAGCTCCACCTGCCAATAGCCACTGTGGAGGTCAAGCAAGCTGAACCAGCTGAAGCCAGCGATTTAATCCAGCTCATCATCAATGTGGGGCAGAGGGTAGGAGTCCTTACGGGTGATGTCATTCAGGCACCAATAGTCCACACAGAACCATCACGAAACGTCCTTCTTCTTGACCAGAACCACCAGTGCCGCCGAGGGGCTGCTGGAGGATTCAGGGACATCCACCTCCAGCATCTCCTGAATCTTCTGCTGTGCTGCCGCCCATCTTGAAAAAGGCAGACGGCATGGGTGGAGCTAGATTGGCCTGGTCTCGCCGGTGATGCTGCACCAAGCTGGTTCGGGTGCACTCTACATCCTTTGCAGCACAAACGTCAACATAGCAGTCCAGCAGCTCCACAGCTGGCATCTCTGCAGTGACGCTAACCCCCCTGCAGCTCCACTGGAACAGCTTTTCGACCACCCACTGGGTTTCTGATGATGTGGCAATTCGCTCTGCTGGCGGCCCCCTTGCTGCTGTTTCTAGCGGCGATGACAACTCCTCCGCTTGCACTGGTGGTGCTGCAGCGGTCGGCTCTGGCGGAGATCCCCTGAGCTCGGCCTGCACTGATGGCCCCTCAATCATGCAAGTCCCTTGGTTCCTGGTCTGGCTCTTGCTGCAGACCATGATGGTCTTAGCCCCCAGCAGGAGAGAAGAGCTGGTGGTGTTGATCTTTGTGCCCCATGCTGCAAGCAGATCCAGTCCCATGTGGAAGGGGTCTTGGATGTCAGCCAGTCAGAGTGGATGGCTCATGTTCTGACGGGCCACTACCTTGACAAAGACTCGTCACCCTCCCAAACTGGCACGCTCACCAGGGGTTGTGGTGACATAGGCTTGGCGAGTTACCACCCCTGTGGTCTGAGTTCACCTGTCCCGGGCAGCACCCCAGGTCGGACCAGGGAGATGGTGGAACCGGTGTTGATCAGGGCCCGAACAGGCTGCACTACAGGTATACAGTAGATAGCCCTGGTGAGTGTCCAAATCAACCCAGATGTGGTGAGAGTTTGTTGGGGAAAATGTCTGTGAGAGGCGACAGCTACTCATCTGTGCCACCTTGCTCTAGTTTAAAGCTGGTGAGGGGGCTGGTTGTCACGGGGTAGGTGCAGGGCAGTGGTGCACAACGTGACCTGGCTCCCCGCAGTGGAAGTATCCCTCCTCATGCTGCTGTTCTACTCTTGCCGGCCATGCAGCTGTGGTCTGGTGCAGCCCCTCCTTGTCCTCGCTCTCAGCCATGGCCTGGAAAGCTCTTTGCTTTGGTGATGAAATGTCAATTGCGTACTCCAGCATCAGCTCCACCCACTCCTCCTCTGCCACAGCCATCTCCCAGCTGCTCACGGCGTGAATCCGGACGTGTTATAGGAGCCGAGCTGGGCAGAGCCCTCGGATGAAACTCTGCAAGGTGAGCTTCTTCACCGCCTCTGGCTCAAAGTCCGGGCAGCTGTGTTGTGTCAGCAGCCAGACATCTGCTGCATAAGTCCCCAGGCTTTCTTGGTCACATTGCTGGCAGCCGGCCAGCTGTTCCCAGGTGTGGTCAGCATGGGTCGCCCTCCCAAACCACCTCCAAAGTGCTCCCTGCAGCACTGGCCAACTGTGACATTCCTCAGGCCAGAGATCGGATGGCGTGCAAAGAGCTCCACCCTCCAGAGTCAGTGCGACTTGCACAGCTGTCTCAGATGTCCAGCTGTTGAGAGTGGCAGCCAATTCAACTGGGACGAGGTAGTTGTCCAGTGAGGTTTCGCCACCAAAGTAGGGAAGCTTGGCCGGTTGGCGGGTAGGTGGTACTGGGGTTGGGAAGGTCACCTTCGTGCTGATCACTGCCCTCGGCTGCAGTGGGATCGTTGGCTCATAGTTTCCCTGCTGGCGCTCCCGATCCTACCTTGAAAAAGGTGGAACATGGGATGCGCTTGCTCCGTCCGGCCTGCTTCCCGATTCTTTGCGGCGAGCAGCTCTGGGGACTGGCATGCCTTCTGTGCTGCCTATCTCCATCTGGGCGATGAGCTGTTGGAGCTGCCGAATCTCTCCCTTGATCCTTGCATCTATCTTTCAAATATCCCACTCCTGACACCAGTGTGACATTTCAAGGGCTCACACAATAATGAGAGAGGATTTGGAATGAACAGGCATTTATTTATTCACTGACAAATTACACAGAAGAGAGGAGAGGTCACTCACACACACACTCACCTCACTCAGGGTGATACAGACTTGTAATCTCTCACACACAGGGAAAACAATACTAGCACAACCAGACTTATAACACAATTATAACAGTACAACACTAACACTCAGAACACAAGAATAATAAGTCTTTGAATACCCCGTGGCGCAAAACACGTCAGGAGAATTCTCCCAGCCCTTATCACAACCCCGACGTTACAATACTTTACATCAGCACTTTGGTGTATCAGTTCAAGCTGTTATAGTTTACTTGTTTAAGCCAGGGGTGATGAACACTGTTATTATGTGATATGCCTAAAACAAGAGCACTCTGAGGCGAGTGCAATAACCCCACTGCTGTTTTCTTTGAAGAACCCAATACATTACTGAAGGAGAGCAGTTTTCAGGTTTTCCATGTGCATCATCAGTGTAGGTATATCAAAACCTGGTACCAAGTTTCAACATGTTTGAAACAAAACTGTAGGAGGAGTTGATTTCACAAAACAAGTACCTTTTGTGGGACGGACGGACAGATGGACATCACCATAAAATAATCCCCCTTTGGTCTTCCGCCAGCAGGGATCATTATACATAAGCAATTAACTACTTCAGTCCTTATCCCAATTGCCAGTTCCTCCTATTTCTGTCAACCTTTTAAAAGCTTGTATATTCAGAAAGTAACTAATCAGACATTCCAGCTTGTTGCTAATCAAGTTAGAAATAAGTTTAATTTGCATTAAATATTTACTTACATGATTTTCTTCAGTACTGTCATGTTCGGGGTCGTTCACCCCATCCTTGACTTGTGGCTGTAGGTTTTGATGATTGCTTATTAGTCCCAGCTGTCAGATTGAGCATTGCTCTCTGACAGTCCTACAGTCACGCCTCCTCCTCACCAGACATTCACCAGCTGCATGGTATCACCACACACACACACACACCCACACACACACACACACTCATACTGATCCATCTCCTCTGTTTGCCACGCACCTGTTTCCACTTGCCACTCGTTAGTATCTGGGGGTACTTCTGGCTGGCGGTGGAAACACTCAGTGCGTTTGCATCAGTCAGTCTCTCTGGGTCAACGTGGCTCGCTCTTCCATGGACTACTATGCTTTTTTCCGAGCCTTTCCGCTCCAACATTAATGTAAGTCTTCTCTGTTATTTTCTGCCCTTTTTCTCCGCTGCCAGTTCTGTCCTGGAGCACGTGGGGCTTACCTATAGAGGTTGTAGCCTGTCACCTTCACCATACCCTCATTGCTACTAATCGGACAGTGTTATGAACATTTGGTGCATCAGTTCTCTTTGTTAATAAACACATTGACCTTCACCAGTGTTTGGGCTTGTATGAATTGATTTGTGTGTGCGCATTTACGCACACACATGACAGTATGCCAACGCCACAACAGTAAGCCCAGCGGTGAAGTGGCATGATATTTTTTCATTTTTACCTCGCCAGGAGGCTATGTTTTTGCCGGGGTTTGTCTGTTTGTCTGTTGGTTAGCAAGATAACTCAAAAAGTTTTGGATGGATTTCGATGAAACTTTCAGGCGTTGTTGGAAATGGTACAAGGAAGAACTGATTAAATTTTGGGGATGATCCGGATCACCGTCCAGAAGAAAACCGCCATTACGGAAAATGTCATTTTCGTGAATAACTACTGAACCACTAATCCTATCATTGTCAATCCAATTGCTAGTCATATATTTTCATGGTCAAGGAATCTGAAAACGTACACACAAACACTGTATGGGGGGAACTGTGGCCGCCATTACGGAAAATGCCATTTTTGTGAATAACCACTGAACCACTAATCCTATCATTGTCAATCCAATTGCTAGTCATATGTTTTCATGGTCAAGGAATCTGAAAACATGCACACAAACACTGTATGGGGGGAACTGTGGCCGCCATTATGGAAAATGCCATTTTTGTGAATAACTACTGAACCACTAATCCTATCATTGTCAATCCAATTGCTAGTCATATGTTTTCATGGTCAAGGAATCTGAAAACGTACACACAAACACTGTATGGGCGGAACTGTGGCCGCCATTACGGAAAATGTCATTTTCGTGAATAACTACTGAACCACTAATCCTATCATTGTCAATCCAATTGCTAGTCATATGTTTTCATGGTCAAGGAATCTGAAAACGTACACACAAACACTGTATGGGGGGAACTGTGGCGCTTGGCGGAGGTCTGTGCTCTCCGAGTGCTTTTCTAGTTTGTATGTTGTTCTTCCCTGGTTTGAAGCCCAGGATGGATGCAGCAGGAGGACGCAGTTATCCAATGCGTCTTGGGTGGGAATGCTGCTGTGCACTCATGGAGGTGGACGGTCTGATCTCCACAGCTCGCCTGTATTCCACCCCGAGAGACGTATTATGGCTTCTGGGACTCGCTGAAGCTGCAGCTTGTTGGTGCCCTCAGCTCCAGGAGCATGCTGAGGGTCGGGAAAGGATCTCTCTGATAGCTGCGCTTCAGTGCGAGACTGGTGGCAAAGGAAAGAACTCTCCGAAGAAGCCCGGGCTCGCGCTGAGAGAAGCGCACTCCCGGGCCTCGGCTGCCTCCGCTCCTCACCAGTCCTCTATGCCCACTCCTGCTCGTCCAGTTTTGCGGCGTCGATGTCATCCTGTCCAGGTTTCTCGTAGGGATAATCCAGCACCTCTGACTGACTTTCTCCTCACACCGAGCTCGGCTACCTCCACAGCGGGTCCTCATTCACGGGCTGTCCTGTCTGCCAAATCTTCCTCCAAACCGCTGTGGGACTTCCCCCCTCGGTGCATCTTCAGACGGTCAAGGTGTGTTTGAATTCCTCACCAGCAGCTCCCGTTCCCGTGGCGAGGGGGGCGGCTCCTCAGAAGTCTACTGAGGGGCCAAACACCGCCTTTTCCCCACGGGAGGATGACAACGCCCAACCTACAACAGCAGCCAAGGTTTTAATCCAGGAAAACAGGCAAGTTAATTTTCATTCTATTTCTATTATGGATGAAATGTCTTGCCTGATTCCTGGTAGGGAGGCTCAGGAAGAGAAGTCCCCTGAGCACTCCCCACCTGCTACTGTTAAGAATGGTTCACCAGCCCTCTCTTTGCTCTCTCCCTTCTTCCCTGAACACACACCGGAGCTGGACTGCTCTGACCGGGAGGAGCCAGAGGTCCGGGAGGATTCTTCCCCCACAGCAACGGTGAGCCAGATATCAGCCGCCATGCCAGAGGACTCACCAGCGTGGGTCATGATGGTTGAAATAACGACTGCAGTGACCATCACGCCTGCTGTGGAGGCCGCCACAGCAGAGTCGGCACCCAAGCAGAACCTCTTGGAGGCCGAACCTGAGGAGACATCGCCCGGATCACCGAAGTCCTGGACGGCGGTAGAGCTTGAGCTAAGGCAAGTGCTCTCTTTTGTCTTTCTCTTTTCTATAATTGAGCATTTTTGCCTAGCTTTAGGTGGGGAGAGCCAGCTGCAGCCAAACACTGCACCTGAGCTCGCCTCACCGGGCTCTGCCACTGCCGGCGACTCTGACCCTTCCTCCTCTCAGTCAGAGTCCTTTTTCAGGGTTGCCGGAGAGGGTTCACCATCGCCGGACGAGTCCGGGGTTCCAGGTTCGCGACTGGAGGTCACCGAGGTTCCGTCTGAGGTGGTTGTCGGGGGCACCCAGCCCCAGTCCAGGGTGCCCATCGATCGCCTCCTCACTTGGGTGCTCACACGGGTCAGCTGGCCCATGGCCAAGATGATGTTTGGGTCAGCAGTGGCCCAGCCGGGTCCCACTGCGGGTGCAGCAGGGGTCCAGCCGGACTCCACCGTGGGTGCAGCCATGGCTCGGTTGGGATCCCCCATGGGTGCCACAGAGTCTCAGTCCCACGCTGGTACCACCGAGGATGCAACCAGGCAGTTTAGGGACACCAGGGTCATCCCTTCCTTTCTGGAGGCCCTGTGGGTGTTCCTCCTCCCTCTGCTGGGCGCCATCGTTGTCCTGTTTTCCTCCCCACCTGTGACTGCAGGGGTTTCCCCTCCTCTGCCCGGCCACCCACCTCTCAGTTTTCCAGTGGGTAGGCCACTGCCTCATTTGCCCTTCCAGTCCTGGTGGCCTAATAATGTGGGCAGGCCACCCGAAAGACTGGGTTCCCTAGCTGGGTGGCCCATGTACTCTGGCAGGCTGCCTGATACTGTTTTCCAGGCCGCCTGCTGGCCCTGGGATTTTGGCCGGCCTCCTGAACTTACGGCCACCTGCTGGGCCCTGGACTCTGGCCGGCCCCCTGAACCATGGAACTCTTGGGGGTGGGGTGGGTTAGCTTAGTTTTGGGGTTGGGAAAAGTGTATTGTGGTGTTTGCCTTCTTGATTTGTCCCTGTTTTCACCCACCTCCCACCCTGGTTTGTTGTATTGGCCTTTTGAGTGGGAGGGTGGCAGGTTGCATTTTCTGTTTTTGATGGTACAGTGGGTGTCTGATGTCCACCCCTTGGGGGGTCGGGGGCACTGTCATGTTTGGGGTCGTTCACCCCGTCCATGATTTGTGGCTGTAGGTTTTGATTATTGCTTATTAGTCCCAGCTGTCAGATTAAGTCTTGCTCTCTGACAGTCTTACAGTCAAGTCTCCTCCTCACCAGACTTTCACCAGCTGCATGGTATCACCGCATACACACACACACACACACACACACACACACACACACACATACACACACACACACACACACACTCATACTGATCCATCTACTCTGTTTGCCACGCACCTGTTTCCACTTGCCGCTCGTTAGTATCTGGAGGTACTTCTGGCCAGCAGTGGAAACACCCTGGGTCGACGTGGCTTGCTCTTCCACGGACTACTATGTTGTTTTTCCTAGTCTTTCCACTCCAACATTAATGTAAGTCTTCTCTGTTATTTTCTGCCCTTTTTCTCCGCTGCCAGTTCCGTCCTGGAGCGCGTGGGGCTTACCTATAGAGCTAGTAGCCTGTCACCTTCACCACACCCTTATTGCTACTAATCGGACAGTGTTATGGACATTTGGTGCATCAGTTCCCTTTGTTAATAAACACGTTGACCTTCACCGGCATTTGGACTTATATGAATTGATTTGTGTGTGCACATTTACGCACACACATGGCAAGTACAAAGTTTTATTTGAAAATTGTTGTTTGTCATGCATATGGTAACAACTACCCTAATTAAAAATCCTGAGGAGGCAGCAGGAGTAAAAATCCTAAACAAGAACACATGACGTTAGCTCTTCAAGATATGCTGCCATACTCATTTAAATTAAAATTTTTAAACCAATAAAGGAAAAAAGTAAAAATTTTTTTTTTTTTTTTTGTATAGTGACAATTCATTATATCAGTATTATTATTCTGTACCAATATCCTTGTTACGGTCTGGACATGGTCTGTGACCATGTCCATGCTCTTAATTATTTTTGGACTGTTGATTATTATTATTGATATTATTATCATTATTTTCCTCAGTTACGTTGGTAGGGTTTATGTATTATTTTGTACCTTATAGTTCTGAGTTGACTCTTTTTTTGGTAGTGCTCTTTGTTTTTATTCCATTCTAGAATAGTTCCATTTCCTGTTTCTATTTCGATTCTCTCTTGCGTAATTAATCGCAGCTGTCCCTTATTTTGTATGATTAGCTTCTCTATTCGTTTTCACCGCCTTGTACTTCTTGCAGCATTCTTCTTCTTCTTCTTTTAGATTTGATTGGCGATTGGCAACCGGCTTACAGGTGCATTACCGTCACTGACTTGATTATCATCACTCTATATCTTTGTATAAGGAGTTCTGAAAAACTCCTTATGTGTGAAAAAATTATCCGTCCTTGGACTGTGTCCTTGTGACTCTTCTCACCATTACGTCTGGTTGTCAAGAACTGTAAGTTGTCTGCCGTCACGGCCCTTGTGTTTTCTAGCTCTTGGGCTGTGTATTATTATAATAAACTTTGTGAAAATCAGTTCGGTGTTTGGGCCCATCCTTCATGCCCTATTGTTTACCATCAATCAATCACTCGTGTATGACAGCCCTACACTTTTGTAAGACATGACCTCACAGAGGTTCATATGAGAGTACATTATTCAGTCTTTGATGTCAAGATGGCAAGGATATGAGAGCAGTGCAGCTAATTATTTATCTTTTGTTCTTATAAAAGACAAAAATAAAATAGAAAGGAGATGTCTTTACCTTCTTAACATGTTTCGACTGTACGCTGCAGCCTTCGTCAGAAGAGTCAGCTGATTGCTGCCAGGTGACATTTATCAGCTGATTTTTGTAGGCGGGGCCAGCACAGCAGATCTGTCAGATCCACCGAGCCGGCCCCGCCTCCCGCCGTCAGATGGTCTCTGGAGAATGTGATCCCAGGTGTGGGAAAGCATAAAGGCCCCCTCATCTCGGTTCATGGTGTCTTTTCCCCGCTTCCTGATCTCTATGGCCTCCTTGATCCAGCGTTTGTGTCTGTTGCTCTCCGATCCAATAATCTTTGCGTTGTCCCAGTCCATGATGTGGTTATTTCTTTTGCAGTGATCTGATATTGCTGATTTTAATGTTTCTTGTTCTGCCTTTTCTTTTTGTGATCTTGTGAGTCGTCCTTGTGTTTCCTTCTCACATTCCTTCCGGTGTTCTTTTTTTCTTGTGGTGAATGGTCTTCCAGTTTCTCCAATGTAGGTTTTGTTGCATGATCAGCATGATATTTCATATATTACATTGCATTTTTTGTCTTGTTCTATTCTGTCCTTGGGGTGTACTAATAACGGTCTTAATTTTTTGTGTGGTTTGACTGCGGTGTTTATTTTGCATTTTTTCATGATCCTTTGAATTGGTTCCATGATCCCTCATATGTATGGTATAGTTATAGTGTCCTTGTTTTTGATTTCAGCTTTTGTTCTGTGTCTTATTTCCTGTTCATTTTCTTTGTTTTTTACTTGCTGTTTCCCTTTGTTTATAGCCCATACTGGATATTGGCAGCATATAAGTGCATGTTTTATGTGGTTTCCCTCCTCCTGTCTGTCTTCTTGGTCGTTGATGATGGTGGCTCGTTCATATAACGTCCTGACAACTGATAGCTTGTGTGCTGTGGGGTGTTCCGATGTCCAAAGTAGGTATTGATCTGTGTGGGTTGGTTTCCTGTAGACTGTGATTTTTATGCTGCCATCATTGTTGTGGTGGATTTTCATGTCCAGGAAGGCTATGGTGCCATTTTCCTCCTCTTCGTGTGTGAATTTTATATTTTCAGTGCTGTCTGTGCTGTTCAGATGGTCAGTGAGTTCTTGTGTGTGTCCTTTCCTTATTTTTTCCAGAATGTCATCCACGTATCTCTTCCAAAGGGTGGGTTTGCATTATCTAGGTGCTGTGTTGATGGCTTTGTTTTCCAGATCCTCCATGGAAAAGCTGCTCATAATGGCTGATAGTGGGTCTCCCATTGCAAATCCTTCTTTTTGCCTGTAAATTTTTCCTCTGAATTGAAAATAAGTGGATTTTGCAACAAACTGTAATAATTCGGATATGTTGTGAACTGTGAGATTTGTGCATCTTTTTAGGGTACTGTCATCATTGAGGCGTTCTTGTACTATATATAGTGTGACGTCAACGGGTGTCTTTGTGAATAATGAAATGACGTCATGTGAAATGAGGATCTCGTCTGATTCTATTTTCATATCTTTGAGTTCTTGTGCCAGCTCTTTTGAGTTTTTGCAGTGGAAATCTGATAGTCCAAGGAGGGGTTTGATGATTTCAACCAGGGCTTTTGATAAATTGTACATAACTGATCCAATACTGTCTATTATTGGCCGCAGTGGGATATCCTTCTTATGTATTTTGGGGGTTCCATTGATCCGGGGGGTGATGCTGGCTGTGGAGATCAGGTGATCATATGCTGTCATGACCCGCCGCTCATCAGCGGCTTCAGCTGCGCGCACACCTGCGTCTCGTCAGCAGCGGGCTATTTAGCCCACTCTGCCCTCTGCTGCAGTCTGGAGCCGTCTGTTCTCATCAGCGTTTCCTAAGCTCATGATTCTACCTCAGATCACCAGCAAAGATTCAACGACACGTAAGAACCCCTTACCTTGTCTTCCAAGTTCTCACCCCTGTGCACAGGTGGACCCTCCTGGCGGCGGATTTCCCCCGTCATCGCCATAGCATCTCCATCTTCTGCGCAGACCCAGCAGGACGCTGTCTCCCGGGCTCATCGCCTGCCAACGCCAGCCACCTGTCCCTGCAAGTAAGCAACACCGTCACTTATATTCCCTGTCTCGGTGTGGTGCCCGTTACCCTTGCCCTTTGTTCTTGTCTCCATAGGGTTGTCCGGCTGTACGGCGCACTGCTCTGCTGCCTGCGCATCGGCATTCACCCCAGCACATTCCCATACCGCATACATCCATCCACACACACCTGCTTGTTGAATAAAGCTGTTAAATCTATCCTGAGCCTGCGTGCGTGTTTCCTGGGCCTGTGTGCTACATTATGTCATATGCGTCCTTTGTGATTTTTTTGCTTTCTAATAGGGGTTTGAGAAGGGCTTTTAGCATTTTTTTCTTTTCTTCTGTGGGGTTTGTTTTAATGATTTTGCATGTGCTGGGCTGAAAAGACACCATGAACCGAGATGAGGGGGCCTTTATGCTTTCCCACACCTGGGATCACATTCTCCAGAGACCATCTGACGGCGGGAGGAGGGGCCAGCTCGGTGGATCTGACAGATCTGCTGTGCTGGCCCCGCCTACGAAAATCAGCTGATAAATGTCACCTGGCAGCAATCAGCTGACTCTTCTGACGAAGGCTGCAGCGTACAGTCAAAACATGTTAAGAAGGTAAAGACATCTCCTTTCTATTTTATTTTTGTCTTTTATAAGAACAAAAGATAAATAATTGAGAGAAGACAAAATGAACCTATTTGACCTAGTGCAGCTAATTGTTCAGACATTTAGTGTTAGTGAGTGGGTGTTATTCTCCCTCCTGCATTCTCCCTGCTGTGTGTTCTGGCCAGACCTCTACCTCTCCAAAATTTGAAAATAGCAAAGGAAGAAATGATAATGTTGTTAAGAACACATCTGGTAGGTGGCAGTAATGCACCTATAAGCTGGTTGCCAACCGCCAATCAAATCTAAAAGAAGAAGAAAATAGCAAAGTGGAATATTTCCTGCTGTGTGGAACATGAAAGAGAAAACAGCAGTGGAAAAAATACTGACCTGATTGTTTTTTAAAAAAAATAGGTTTATGAGTGTGGTGGGGTTAAAAGGATAACAGCAAAGAGAGAAAGTTGCTCATCGCTCTAAATATAACTAGTGCATACCTTCTTCTTCTTCTTCTTCTTTTAGATTTGATTGGCAGTTGGCAACCAGCTTACAAGTGCATTACCACCACATATTTCACTTTATATCTTCTTCTTCTTTTAGATTTGATTGGCGGTTGGCAACCAGCTTACAGGTGCATTATCGCCTCGCACTTCACTCCATATCATCACTCTATCTGGTCAGGAGCTGCAGTCCTTCTATCATCATCGCTCCTATTATCATCAAGTTCCCTTCCTGTGGAACCGTCTTCCCAGTTCAGTTCAGGAGGCAGACACTCTCTCTTTATTCAGGAGCAAGTTGAAATTTTTTCTCTTTGATAAGGCCTTTAAGTTAGAAATGCTGCCCCTGCCAGGCCTTCGCTTGCATGTGCAGCCTGGCCAGGCTTGGTACTGGACTGTTTGGCTTTGAATGTTGTATTTGTATGTTTGTTTTGAATGTAGCTACTCAACCCAGCCGGTCAAGGCGGATGACCGTCCTCTATGAGCGATGGTTCCGCCCGAAGTTTCTGCCTGTTAAAGGGAAGTTTTTTCCTTGCCTGTGTCGCCGCAGTGCTTGCTCTTAGGGGTCTCTGTTGCGTTCTATAAACTAAGAGTGTGGCCTAAACCCACTCTTTTCTGTAAAGTGCCTTAAGACGACCTGTGTTGTGATTTGGTGCTATATAAATTGAACTGAATTGAATTGAATTAAGTTGAATTGCCATGTCCAGTCAAACCTCAACTCTATCCTCAGACATCACTCACTCTTCCTCGTCTCCTTCATCTTCTTCTTCTTCTTCTTCTTCTTCTTCTTCTTCTTCTTCTTCTTCTTCTTCTTCTTCTTCTCCTCCTCTCGGTTACTGGCGGAGAGCAAACAGCTGAAAGATGCATACCGCCACCTACTGTACAAGAGTGTGTAACAACATTATGTCATCTGAGCCTGACCCCTTAATCCTGTGTTATTTAAAAAAGAGAAAAGGGCCCTTCTCGTGATTCTTATTGCCGCTCCATCTCCATCTGTTCCCAGAATCCCAGTAAAATCCCATTCCCTACCAGCCTCTCGAAATTCATTTTCCATTATCTGTCTTTTATTGCCGTATTTGTGACAGTGTAATAAGATGTGCTCAACATTTTCTTTTACTTCACATTCTCTACATTTGTCACTTTCGCTTTTCCCCATGGTGAATAATGTGCCATTTAAACGTGTGTGATCCAGTCTGAGTCTTGCCATAATGATGTCTTCCCTCCTTTTGGTTGTTATGAAATTCTTTATTGCAATAGATTTTTGTATTTTGTAATACAATCTACCTTTATGACCTCCACCCATCTTTTCTGCCATAGCTCAGTTCCTTTTTAATTGATTACTGCTTTCCCTTCACCTTTTCAAGAGACAATGGTATAGTTATGTCTTTTCCAAGAGCACTTTTTGCTAATTTGTCTGCACAGTCATTCCCTTTCAACCCTTCATGTGCAGGAACCCAACAAAACTGAACTTGTCCACCACCCCTGTATACCCTAAATAAACTGTGATATAGCTCAATCACCAAGTCTTCCCTTGTAGATTTTAGTGTCTGTATGGTTTTGAGCGCTGCAAGTGAGTCCGTGCACACCACCACCCGGTCCAGTCTGACCTCCTCCACCCACTCTATATCTTTGTTTTTCCTCATCACTTTGTGACGTTTTCCTCATAGCTTTGTGACGTTTTCCTCATATCTTTGTGACGTTCTTCTTTTTTAATCTCGTATCTGCGTCTCATCTCATTATTATTCTTCTAGCTGTAGTCTGTATCTGCTTCTCATCTCATTATTATTATTCTTTTAGACTTGATTGGTGGTTGATCCACCAGCCCATGATGTCTTTGAACTTAAAGGTCCCGTACTTAATAAGTCTTCAACTATTTCCCACTGTAGCCCCTTAATGCCAAGATATTTTTCTGCTGCTTTCGCAATGATTTTGATTTTTTCTGTTTTCTGCAGAAAAAAGTGCAGTTTATCACATCTACCACAAATAAGACAAAATTATTTTCCTTCAAGACCAGAGTATCTTCCTTAATTCTACTGCATGCACTGCAAGTCTGCACACTTTCCCTGTTCGAGTCCACTCCCACTTTTTTAGCTGGCACCTTTTTCGCAGCTTCTGCATATGTTAGTCCCTGGGAGACTTTTATCTGCTAAATTTCTGCTGCTCTTTTGCTGGCTTCACAACCTCGATATGCAGAGCTATGTTCACCACCGCAGTTACAGCACTTTAATTTGGCTCCTCTTTCACACTTGCCATATTCATGTTCACTGGAGCATCTGGCACATCGTTGTCTACCTTTGCATATCTCTGCTACAAGACCAAACTTTTGACATTTGAAACATCTGAGTGGAGGAGGAACATAAAGTCTGACTTCATAGCTCATGTAGCCAATATACACCTTACTTGGCAGTCTTGTTTCATCAAATTTTGGCATTACTGACAGACTATCACATTTTTTGCCATTTCTATTAGTTTTCAATCTCCGTACCTTTGTCACTTTTGCTCCAGTTAAGTTCCTCATTATTTCATCAGTTGAGACAGCTGTTGAAATGCCCAATATCACTCCTCTCATTGCCTTATTTCCTTTGAATACTGAACACTGCACATTTTTTCCCTCCATCTGAGTGACTCTGATTACTTTTCCTTGTTGAACACTGTCTTTACATGCAACCACCAACGAACCACTACAAAGAACCCTTGCATTTAAAACTTCTCCAAGTAACCCATTAATTGCATTTGTGAGCTTAATTAGGTTCCACTCACAAAACGATGCCCCTTCCTGAGTAAGTTTAATGATTACTTTCCAATCCTGTTCAATCTGGGATCATTCATCCTCTGATTCCTCAGCACTTGATAATGGTCTTGATTGAGTTTCTTGACATCTACTTTCTTTTAGACTCCACCGTGCTCCAAACATCCTCTTCCTCGCTTCCCACTTACATTCCTCCTAGTTGAATTCGTGTCCTGGTCGAATCGCCTTCTTCTTCTTCAGCAGAGAGTTGCCGCCTCTTCATGCCGTGGACTAGTGCATACCTGTGCATGCCCATGCATACCCGTGCATGCCCGTAGAAGCCAAGTATAAGCAAGTATTCCTGCATGCCCATAGGATGCAGGTGTAAGCAAGCACGTCATCACTCATTCAGTAATCTTCTTCTTCTTTAGGTTACTGGCGGATAGCAAACAACTGAAAGGTGCATACCGCCACCTACTGTACAAGAGTGTGTAACATTATGTCATCTGAGCCTGACCCCTAAATTCTATGACTTAATCCTGTGTTATTTAAAAAAGAGAAAAGAGCCCTTCTCGTGATTCTTATTGCCTCTCCATCTCCATCTGTTCCCAGAATCCCAGTTAAATCCCATTCCCTACCAGCCTCTCAAACTACATTTTCCATTATCTGTCTTTCATTTCCATATTTGTGACAGTGTAATAAGATGTGCTCAAAATTTTCTTTTACTCCACATTCTCTACATTTGTCACTTTCGCTTTTCCCCATGGTGAATAAAGTGCCATTTAAACGTGTGTGATCCAGTCTGAGTCTTGCCATAATGATGTCTTCCCTCCTTTTGGTTGTTATGAAATTCTTTATTGCAATAGATTTTTGTATTTTGAAATATGATCTACCTTTATGATTGTCATCCTCATCATGTGAATAATACAGACTCTGAGTTGCTGAAGATGACGTGTGGGGTACCACAGGGTTCTGTGCTTGGTCCATTGCTGTTTATTTTGTATATTAATGATTTATGTTCTGTGGCTAAAATGCTCAAGTGTATTTTATTTGCAGATGACACAACTTTTTTTTGTAGTGGAGAAAATCTTAAGCAGCTTCTGGATTCAGTAGAAAATGAACTTAAACAAATCAATCAATGGTTCACTGCCAATAAATTATAGATAGATAGATAGATAGATAGATAGATAGATAGATAGATGTACTTTATTGATCCCAAACTGGGAAATTACAGTGTAACATCAGCATGACAGTTGACAGCCAAACAACAGAAACACACACGACAGACAAAGGGATTACCCATGGAAAGTAAAAAAGAAACTAACACGACTATAGAACCTATAGACATCATAGCTTAATATATGATGATGACCCGTATAAACACATGAATCATCCCATTGCACAAAGAAGGACTATCAGGAGCAGAGTGAAATGTGAGGTACCAGTTAGTCTGTAAGGTGCAGTGTGGCAGCGTAGCTATGACCAGAATACAACATCATAGTGAGTTATTGTACAGTGAAATTGCATGTGGCAGGAAAGATTTCCTGTACCTGGCCGTTCGACAACGAAGCTGTAGTAGTCTACTGGAGAAAGTGCTTCGCTGCCTATCTAGTGTGTGGTGGAGTGGGTGATCAGGATTGTTCAATTCAATTCAATTCAATTCAACTTTATTTATATAGCGCCATTTCACAACAACAGTCATCTCATAGCACTATCAACTGTAGGGGGAACCCCCACAGTTGCAGAAAGACCCCAGCAATCAGGCGACCCCCTGTGAGCAAGCACTTGGCGACGGTGGAGAGGAAAAACTCCCTTTTAACAGGAAGAAACCTCCAGCAGAACCAGGCTCAGGGAGGGGCAGTCATCTGCTGCGACTGGCTGGGGGGTGAGGGGATAGAGAGGAAGAAAAGAACAGACATGTAGAGAGCAAACAGCACGATGGGGACTCAATCTATGGGAGAGAACAAACAAATGTTAATGACCAGCAAAAAAAATATTTCATTGAGAGTGAGAAAAGGAGTGAGGCCCAGTGCATTACTGGAGGTCCCCCGGCTGACTAAACCTATTAGCAGCATAACTAAGGGAGGGTTCAGAAACACATGATCCCTCCCTAATTGTAGGCTATATCAAAAAGGTAGGTTTTAGCCCTATTCTTAAAAACAGAGATCGAGTCTGACTCCCGAATCCAGATTGGCAGCTGATTCCACAGGAGAGGAGCTTGATAACTGAAGGCTCTGCCTCCCATTGTACTTTTGGAGATTCTAGGTGTTACAAGTAATCCTGCATTTTGGGAGCGTAGTGCTCTGTTAGGATAATACGGTAGTATCAGATCTTTTAAATAAAAAGGAGCCTGATTGTTTAGAGCTTTGTAAGTAAGAAGAAGGATTTTAAACTTAATTCTAAACTCTATGGGAAGCCAATGAAGGGAGGCCAGAACCGGAGAGATATGATCTCTCTTTCTAGTACCTGTTAAAACTCTTGCTGCAGCATTTTGGATCAGCTGAAGACTTTTTAAAGATGTTTTAGGACAACCTGATAATAAAGAATTACAATACTCTAATCTTGAGCTAACAAAAGCGTGGATCAGTTTCTCAGCATCACTCTGAGACAAGATGCTCCTAATCTTGGCAATATTAAGCAAATGATAGAAGGCAGTCTTAGAAACAAATTTAATATGTGAATTGAAGGACAAATCCTGATCAAAAATAACTCCAAGGTTCCTCACAGAGCTATTAAGAGAAAGAGTAACCGCATCCAAACTGAAAGTTTGATTTGGAAAGGAATTTCTAAGGTTTTTTGGACCAACAAGAATGACTTCAGTCTTATCTGAATTTAATAGCAGGAAATTACAAGTCATCCAAGCTTTGATTTCCTTAAGACAGGCTTCTAACTTGGCTAATTGATTACTATCATCTGGCTTCATTGACAGGTATAATTGTGTGTCATCAGCATAACAATGAAAATGTATACAGTGCTTTCTAATAATGTTGCCTAACGGAAGCATATATAAACTAAAAAGAGTAGGGCCTAGCACAGATCCCTGTGGAACTCCATGACTAAGCTTTGAGTTGAAAGAAAACTCATTATTTACATGAACAAACTGGAACCTATCAGATAAATAAGATCTAAACCACTGCAACGAAGTTCCAGTGCTTTGTTGTGCTTCGCTGCCTATCTAGTGTGTGGTGGAGGGGGTGATCAGGATTGTTCATGATGGATCGCAGTTTATTTAGTGTTCTCCTCTCCACCACTGTCTCAAAGGTCTCCGGTCTGAGACCAATTACAGTTACAATTACAATTAAATTATCTATTCACCTTGGAAAAACAAAATGTATAATATCTGGAAACCGCAAATTATATAATCACAGAAAAATTAAAATAAACAATGTTGAAACTGACGCAATTTTTGAAACCAAGGTCCTAGGGGTCATTGTTGATAACAAACTAAACTGGAAATCATAAATAAATTATATCAAAACTAAAATGTCTAAATCCATTGCTGTACTGTATAAAGTTAAGGATCTCCTGTGTCAGAAATCTCTTTGCATTTTATATAATTCACTGATAGTTCCTTATATGACATACTGTGTGGAGATCTGGGGAAACACATATAAAACAAACACAAACTTAATCTTTTTACTACAGAAAAAAGCCGTACGCATTGTATCAAAGAAACCTTACCGTGAACCAACAAATCCAATATTCATTCAATTACATACTCTTAAATTTAGAGATCTGGTAGATTATAACGTCATTCAAATCATGTACAAAGCAAATAATAACCAACTACCTGTAAATATTCAGAGACTGTTTAAAAAAAGGGAAAGCAAATATGAGCTAAGAGGTAACTCTGTTTTTAATAAGCCAAAGGTTAGAACAAATACAAAGTATCATTGCATGTCTGTCAGTGGAGTTAAACTGTGGAACTGTTGCTCTGAAAATATTAAAACATGTTCAACTCTGAAGCAATTCAAAAAATTGTACAAAGATGAGAAAATCTCCCAGTATCTCACTGTAAATGCTGGGAGATAAATTTGTAATAACTTAAAGGGTTTTTTGTCTACTTGTTCTATTTGATTTTCTTTGTTGATTTTGGGTAAGATTTAAATTTTTATGTTATTGATTTTAAAATTGTAATGGGGTAGGCACTATATAAGCACTAGCTTCAGCCTACACCCTTTCGGTTGTTCTTTTATGCGTTCTTATTTGTGTGTTCTTATTGTATTGTATGTGTTTATTATTATTATTACCGAATAAAAAAAATAATTCATTCATTCATTCATTCATTCATTCATCCCATCTTTTCTGCCATAGTTCAGTTCTTTTTTTCTTGATTACTGCTTTCACTTCACCTTTTCCAAGAGACAATGGTATAGCTATGTCTTTTCCAAGAGCACTTTTTGCTAATTTGTCTGCACAGTCATTCCCTTTCAACCCTTCATGTGCAGGAACCCAACAAAACTGAACTTGTCCACCACCCCTGTGCACCCTAAGTAAACTGTGATATAGCTCAAACACCAAGTCTTCCCTTGTAGATTTTAGTGTCTGTATGGTTTTGAGCGCTGCAAGTGAGTCCGTGCACACCACCACCCGGTCCAGTCTGACGTCTCCCACCCATTGCAAAGCAATAATTATTTCCACCATCTCTGCTGTAAACACGGATATATTGTTGGAGAGTCTTTTTGCGATGGTCACTTTAAATTCTGGGATGTATACGCCAACTCCAACAGAGCCCTCTTTATTCTTTGAACCATCAGTATAGAGCTGTAAGAAGTTATAGTAATTGTTCCTGAGGTAAATGCTTGTTTTAACACCAACTTCAGTCATATGGCAATCCTTTTTCCTCATTAGCAGACTAGCGTCTACTTCTTTTCCCAGAAACAGCCAAGGGGGAACATTACACACTGGACTGGTGGTAGCTATAATCAATAGTGTGCAGGCCATACATCCTGGTCCTTCTTTCAGTTGTCCACCAAAGCCCATGTCCCTGGAAATTTGAGTATTCCCAGCTGTCTTGTAGTGTTGTTTTTGAAATATTTGCTTCGTCACTTCCTTTCAGCTTGACCCAGTATGATAATGCGAGTTTATCTCTTCTCAAATCCATTGGCATTTCTCCTGCTTCTATTAAAACTGCATTGTTTGGTGTTGTTTTGATGGCTCCAATGCACAGGCGAAGTGCTATATGCGCCATTTTGTCTATTTTTTCCAGTCGTCTTTGCCGCTACTCCATAAATCATGTATCCATAGTCTATTGTCAATCGCATTAGTGCTCTGTAAATGCCAATTAATGCCTGTTTATCTGCACCCCATTCGTGTCTAGCTTCAGCTTTTATGAGATTAATGACTTTTTTGCATTTTGTCTCCAAATTTTCAACATGAACTCTTCATGTGTATGCACTAGTTCTGCTTTCCTACAAAGGGTGGAACAAAATTCTCTCTATGTTGACCTTTTCCTGTTTTTAATAATCCTTCAAGATACTGCCCTTTTCTTTTTATATTCTATTGTTTTCATTAGTCATATTCTTCCTCAGCTCTCTGAATGCCTTGTTTCACTCTTTTATTGCAATACTACATTCGTCATTCAACCAGGGTACAACCGTCTTCCTACCCTGTGTTGTTTTCTTAGGTATACTTGCTATTGCAGCATTCAGAATATGATTGGTTACCTGACTTGAACACTCTTCTATGCCACCTTCTAATGTTGCCAAATGACATGACTGAACACAGTATTGCCTAAATTTTCCCCCAATCTGCCTTGTCAAAACACCATCTTGTAAAACAGCTTCCCTCTTGTATACATATGTCAGTTTTAATGACTGTAAGTATTAGATAGATTAGTTTATTAGACAGGGACAGTGCAATAAACATAGACAATTAATCAATGACAATCAATCTGATGTGTTGCACATAGAGTGTATAGCTATTAGCTAATTTGCAACTCTTGTCCCTGGATGGGCTTTAGAAAAGACAATCAAGTAAAAAAAAAATAATACACAATAACCACATACATCAATGCAAAAAAGATTATAAATACACAATAATAAATATTATAAATATTATAAATACACAAATATAACCAACTCTTGTCCCTGGATGGGCTTTAGAAAGAGAATCAAGTAAAGAAAAAAAATACACAATAACCACATACATCAATGCAAAAAAGATTATAAATACACAATTATAAATATTATAATTACACAAATATAACAACCTGACTCACATTTGCCTATTTCAGGCCTCCCTCCCTTCGTCACTCACTATAAACACATTCATTCCTTCCCTTCATTCACTCTCACCTTGCAGACAATCAATTCATACATGAGTATTGGAAGTGATCACTTCCCATAATTGTCCTGTTCATAACTGTCCATTCACAGGTGCTCACTAAAGAATCAGATACCAGAGTCAGGTCAATACATGAGAATGTGCCCCTATGCACATCCACCCTGGTACCTTCACCACTGTTTAGACAAATTAACGATCTTTCATCTAACATCTCTTCCACAGCATTTCCATTGTTATCTGTATGTGTGCTTCCCCACAAGCTATTGTGGGCATTAAAGTCTCCACACCATACCTCTTTCATATGCCCTTCCCTGCCATAGCACTGAAAATATCTGCTGTTAACTTCCTACATGGGTTGTATTAATTAATTAGCTTAATATTTCCTTGTCCATTTGGCCTACATATTTCAATAATATTACACTCTATATCCTCTGGGGAGGGAATCAACCTATACACCAGGCCATCCTTAATGAAAGTGGCACATCCTCCTCCATTTACAGTGTTAATTCTATCCTGTCTGATTGAATTGCATCCTGGAATAACAAAATCTAAGTGAGGTTGAAGCCATGTCTCCTGTACACACACTACCTGTGGAACAACTTCTAGTTCATAAAGATACTTCTTGAGTTCTTGTCCATTTGCTATAAGACTCCTCGCATTCCACGGTAGTATGTGTAGTACCACAATTTAGGTCTTGTTTCAGCATGTGCAGTCTTCCCAGTTTCAGCTTTCAATAAAGCATGAATCTGGTCAGCTGTGATATCTTTCACATCTAGGAAGCTTTCTGCTGCTTCCACAATGGTTTTGATTCTGTCACTTTTCTTCTGTAGCTGTGCAGCAATATTCATGCCGTGGCAGATAAAAGCTATAAAGTTTGTCCTCTTAACTATCAATGTGTCATCATCCATTTTGCATTTGTGAACACAAACATTCCTTGCAGCTGCACGGCCCTGTGCTTGCATGGGACCCGTTGATTGCTGGGCTTCTATTTGAACTGCACTTCTTTGAGGAAGGCCTTCTGTGTTTCTGACTATTCCTGCCTCTCTAACTGTCTTTAGAGCTTCCACATATGAGATTTTCTTAGTTTTTCTAATTTCCTGGGCTTGTCTAGCTTCCCTCTGCACAACACATCCTCCATATGCAGCACTGTGCTCACCCCCGCAGTTGCAACACTTTACTTTTGCGTCCTTGTTACATTTACCATATTCATGCTCCTCTTCACATCTAGCACATCTTAGCTTTCCCTTACATTGCTGAGCAGTGTGACCCATCCTTTGACACTTGTTGCACTTGAGTGGCTTTGGGACGTATTCTCTGACACTGAAATACATGTATCCTATTAGGACTGATTTAGGGAGTGTTTCCTCAAACTGAATCATGACAGACTGTGCGTCCTTCAGCAAGCCTTCTTTTTTACTCTGTAGCCTTTTCACATCCTTAACCTTTCCTCCTTGGATCTCGTTTTTCACTTCTTCCATAGACATGCACAAAGGGACACCTGATATAACTGCCCTCAAGTTAGCTGTCACACCAGGAACATGTGCCTTCATTTGTTCTCTGTTTAGTCATGTCATTGTCAGTATTTCCTGTTGCTGTTGTTTACTTGTGGCATGAATTAACAGCCAGTTATTCTTCAAGAACTTAGCAAACTTAACTCTCCCAATTTCTTTCTCAATGGCTTTTGTTAGCTTAACCGGGTGATAGTGCCCCCCATCCTGATTGAACTCAATGACAACCTTGCAGTCATTCCCTACATCCTCAAACTGCCATCCATTTTGGCCAGTTCATGTTTTCTTCGCATTGTTACTTCCTCCCGCATCACTGTCATCTGAGCCGCTTTGGACATCATGTACATATCAGAGGAACATCATAGGTGGTCCCATGATCTTTTAGTGAGTCCTATGGTCATTACACACAGACACACAGAGATTTCATATAGACATCATGTAGACATCATAGGATCATAGGTAGTCCTATGATCTTTTTATGAGTCCTATGATCGTGACACACAGACACACACACAGACAGAGATTTCTTGAATTACTAGTGCATACCAACGCATGCCCGTAAAAACCCGTGCATGCCCATAGAAACCAAGTATAAGCAAGTATTTCTGCAAACCTGTAGAAAGTAAGTGTCAGCAAGCACGTCACCACTCGTTCAGTGATGCCTGCCTTTGATCTTTGATGATGTCATAGCGAGTCCTATGAACTTTGATGTCATAGCGAGTCCTGTGCATGCCTGTGCATACCTTTGCATGCCCATAGAAACCAAGTATAAGCATGTATTCTGCATGCCTGTAGAAAGCAGGTTTAAGCAAGGGTGTAAGCAAGCACGTCAGCACTCTACTTCTTCTTTTAGATTTGATTGGTGGTTGGCAACCAGTTTACAGGTGCATTACCACCATGTACTTCACACTATATCATCACTCCATTAATCGTCACTCTATCCACATCAACACTCGTTCAGTGATGCCTGCCTTTGATCTTTGATGGTGTCAAAGCGAGTCCTATGATCTTTGATGATGTCATAGTGAGTACTATGAACATGATGCCTGATTTTGATCTTTGATGGGGTCATAGCAAGTCCTATGATCTTTGATGATGCCATAACGAGTTCTATGATTGTGAGTGATGCCTGCCTTTGATCCTGGATGGTGTCATAGCGAGTCCTATGATCATGAGTGATGCCTGTGTTTGATCTTTGATGATGTCATAGCGAGTCCTATAAGCGTGAGTGATGCCAGCGTTTGAACTTTGGTGTCCTATGATTGTGAGTGAGTGTGAGTGATGCCTGCCTTTGATCTTTGAAGATGTCATAGTCAGTCCTATGATCTTTGATGATGTCATCATATTGACACCATAGGGCCTTTGGTGTCAATATGATGACATCATCATGTCATCATGGCATCATGGCATCAGCCTATGCCATCAGCCTATGGCATAGGCTGATGGCATAGCGAGTCCTTTGATGCCTGCATGTGATGTTTGATGATGTCATAGTTAGCCCTATGATCTTTGATGATGTCAGCAAGTCCTATGATCGTAAGTGATTCCTGCTTTTGAGCTTTGATGTCCTATGATCGTGAATAAGCAGTTATGCCTGCCTTTGATCTTTGATGATGTCATAGCGAGTCCTATGATCGTGAGTGATGCCTGCCTTTGATCTTTGATGATGTCATAGCAAGTCCTATGATCATGAGTGATGACCTGAAAAAGATTAAGCAGAAGATGGATGGATGGATGAATGGATGGATGATGCAGTCCAAGGACGGATATTTTTTTCACACAAAAGGAGTTGTTCAGAACTCCTTTGACATGTTTTCATGTAAAACCCAAGAGCAGACAACAGACTCAATTAGAATCACAATGATCTTTATAGACTGAGTGAATGTGTGTGAATGTGTGTGTGCAGAGTGGGAGTGGTCGGGCAACCCTACAGAGAGAGAGGCGAGAAGAGAATGAGTTTTCTTGCAACAATTGGCTGAATTGGCTGAATAATTAATAGCCTTACAGAGCAACGGGGAGTAGCAGAAGCACAAAGAAGCAGCTCTGTCCTTTTCCAGGTTACCGGGGTCCCACAGAGGTGAAGAGGTGCCCGTGTAAATAATAACAATGTTGCGTGCAGGTGAAACCTCCGCTGAGGGGAAAAGAGGAGAGAGTTCAGTCCGGGGGCAGAGGCACTTACGGAGCTGGAGAGAGAGTGGAGCCTCCGGCTCACAGTCTGAGATCTGGTCCACCGCCTAGAGCTAGGGAAGGTCCGCCTGGAGGTTGGTCCACCTGTGCACAGGGAAGATGAACAGGAAAAGGCAGGAGCAGAAGAAGATAGGACAGTTAAGTAGCTTACAGTTGAGTTGGGGAGGTGAAACTCCCAGATGACGAGGTGCTGATAACTTAGTAGAAAGGGAGGTGAAACTCCCAGCTGAAAAGAAGGGTAGACTCGCGGCGTGGAGTTCTTTCACTTTGTTGGAGCGTTGACATCTCAGTGCAAGAGTGTAGGGCTCCACTCCTAATAAAGGCCGTCTAATTGGGAGGCTCGGGTGTGAATGAAACCGCAGCTGTGGAAGATAATTAGTGAGCAAGGAAAACACACATCACGGATCACCACATCCTTATACATAGGAACATCATAGGACATCATGTAGACATCATAGGCGGTCCTATGATCTTTTAGCAAGTCCTATGATTGTGACACAGACACACACACAGAGATTTCTTGAATTATATACAGTATAGTGATGATTCAAGAAATCTTTGTGTCTTTCTGTCTGTGCGTCATGACCATAGGACATGCTAAAAGATCATAGGATTGCCTATGACGTGCCTATGGTCTCTACATGATGTCTATATGATGTTGATTCAAGAAAATCTGTGTGTCTGTGTGTGATCAAAGGCAAGCATCACTCACGATCATAGGACATCAAAGATCAAAGGCAGGCATCACTCACGATCATAGGACTCGCTATGACATCATCAAATATCAAAGGCAGGCATCACTCACGCTCACTCACGATCACAGGACATCAAAGATCAAATGCAGGCAACTCTTACGATCATAGGACTCGCTATGACATCATCAAAGATCAAACTCAGACATCACCCATGATCATGGGACTTGCTATGACATAATGAAAGATCAAATGCAGGCATCATAGTACTCACTATGCCATCATCAAATATCATAGGACTCACTATGGCATCATCAAAGATCAAAGGCAGTAATCACTCACGATCATAGAACTCACTATGACATCATCAAATATCATAGAACTCACTATGACACCATCAAAGATCAAAGGCAGGCATCACTCACATTCATAGGACTCGCTGTGACATCATCAAAGACGTAATCAAAGATCAAAGGCAGGCATTACTTATGATCATAGGACTCGCTATGACATCATCAAAGATCATAGGACTTGCAATGACATCATCAAAGATCATAGCACTCACTATGACATCATCAAGGATCAAATGCAGGTTTCAGAGGTGACAGAGGTGACGCCAAAGATCAAAGGCAGCTTTCACCAGGGTTACCGTTGCCATGGTAACCATGTCAAAGATCAAAGATCAGATGCAGCCATCACAGATCAAAGAGTTCTGAACAACTCTTTTGAACAACTCCTATGATGTCATACAGACATCATAGGCACACTGTGAGGTCAGAACACTCTTTTTACGGGCATGAAGAGAATGCTTGCTTACACTTGCTTTCTACGCTTTCTACGGGCATGCAGAAATACTTGCTTATACTTGGTTTCTACGGCCATGCACAGGTATGCGCTAGTATATATCAATGAAAAGACACCCTACTTACCTATAAATCTATAGTATGTTCACACCTCAGGAACATTTCAGTACCAGGAACTCTCCTCTGTGCTTCTTAGCAACAGGACTAGGGACCTAGTCTTCAAAAATCCTTGACAGGTAGAGCCCTCCACAGGCCTAAAGTATCAATTCCCCTCAAGGCAATTAACAAATCAGGTCCGGGCGGGCTTGTATTTTTTCCCATCTTCTTCCAGCCAGTCATAACGCACCTGAAGCGTCTCTCGCATATTATTACTCTTAAATTTTCCACCTATCACTATTTTCTGAACACTGTTTATTGGCACCCATAGTCTCATGAGACTACTGATCGTTTTGTGCGAGGCTTTAATGGCAGAAGCTCCTATTATGACTGAACAGGCCAATACATGATTTGTAGACTTTACCACTGCTGCAGATGAACTTTTCAGCTGCCTCTATGGGGGCTGTGACTGTAGCTGCTTGCTATGTGCATGTCTGTTCTTCTTCTTTTAGATTTTCTTCTCTTTTAGATGTTGATTGGCGGTTGGCAACCAGCTTACAGGTGCATTACCGCCACTGACTTGATTACCATCACTCTATAGCACAGGTGTCAAATCATTCCTGGAGGGCCAAGGACCCTGCAGGTTTTACCTCCACCCAGTGTCTTCAACAGGTGATCTCACTGAATTTCTTCCCACTGATTGCTGATGCAGTGAAAACACCTGCTGGAGACATTGGTGGAAGTAAAACATGCAGGGTCTTGGCCCTCCATAGAATGAGTTTGACACCCCTGCTCTATAGCTTTGTATAAGGAGTTCTGAACAACTCCTTATGTGTGAAAAAAATTATCCGTCCTTGGACTGTGTCCCACTGTGTTGCGAGAAATGTCTCACTTCGCTCTATATGTGCACGTCTCTCCTCCCAAAGCAACAAGCCTTTGTCCTCGCTCTGGCAAAGCCCCATATTTACAGCTAACCTCCAACTGTCTCTATTGACTGCTACATCCTCCTAGCTGGCAGGGTCAATGTCACAAGCATCATATTGCATTTTCAGACATCTTTGAAACGTAGCACTGATCTGCCTCTCAATCATAAACCAGAGAAGAGCTCTCAAAACAGTAGATCTTGGGAATCGGGCAATCCTGAGCCGTCTAACATGGCCAAGCCAGTGCAAGCATTGTAATGAACACTGTGGATGCAGCCTAAAGCCCCCTACTTGTACCTAACTTTACCTTAGGTCAATGAAAAGACTATGAGGCCTCAGATGGGGCTGAGAATGTAAATGACTGTTGAAGATTCTCTCTCCATGTCTGCACAACTGAAACAACTCTTGTTCATCCAAAAGAAAAAAAAATGAAAGAAACCCTGACAAGAGGAAAAACAGAAGTTCAGGTACAATCTCTTTGCTTTATGATGGCATTCTAAATTACACATCAGGGCCTGTGTGCTCAAACATTCTGAAAGCCCTCTAGGAGAGCTCCTGTTTTAGCTTTAAAAATTCCTATCAAGGAGTCTTAGCTAAAAAGTGATTAAGGAGCACCCTTAGAGCATCTCTAAGCAAGGAAGATCCAAAAACTTTTATCTTAGTGAGGAGGTGTGGTTGACCCCATTGCTAAGAATGGTGCTGTCTTGTTGGGAGCTGTGATTGGTCAGTATGGGGGGTAGCTGTTAAATATTATGGTGTACAAAACTTTTAATGTTGTGCAAGTGTGATCAAAACTCAAATATCACAGCACCAAACACTGGACACAGTATGTATAACAGTAACTTACAGTCTAACTAAGGAGATGATGCTTGTTTTTACAACATTTAACATGTCCCATCAGCCATAAGGGCTGTTGGAATGGGAAGCAAAAACAAACACCCATTTACTGTAACAGCAACAGTTTACACCTTATATGGTGTAAGCTGTTTTTTTTTAAACCTTGGTCATAAATCATGTATGATTTGCCACAAATGAACCAGCGGAGATACTACCAGGCAAGCGGCTATTTGTTGACGGGGCTCAGCAGAGATTTCACCCAGGCAGATGACGGTAGGTGGCGGTGCCTAGCGGAGGATTTACCGTGACCTCAGCGGAGCTCGGTGGCAGCGGCGGTGTGTGACGAGACTCGGTTGGAGGAGCGGGACGGAGACCAGTTACGGCGACTATGAGCAACGAGACCAGCAACGGAAGGGGCTAGTTGGCTAGCTGAGGCCCAGCTGGAATTCGAGGACGATCGGATCAGATTCTGGCGATATAAGAAGAATTTATTTACTATCCACAGATTTTCCTTTTCCTTCTTCCAAGAAGGACTGAAGATGGCTGCCACCGGATTAAAAAGTGGGCTGATGGGCACCACTAATAAGCCTTCTCTACTTCTCTACTTCCTCTTCGTTTTGTCTTGTGTGTCTGGACCTGCAACAAGAAGGATTTTCCGACAAACTCAACCAAAGGTGAAGTTAAAAAGTTTTATCTGTATGGATTTGGGCTTGGACATCTCACCCTACACGCTATGTGGTCTTTAAAAGCCCTGAGCAAAAACTTCCAATTAAGGCAAACATGGCTGTTAAGCAAAAATCACAATATGGCAGAGGATATACAATTAAAGTTCTGTTAGTTCTGCTACTTCTTGGCAGGAGATATTCACCTTAACCCTGGACCTGCCACTATTAAACAGCAGACCACTGGGTTAGCACAAAACCGAGCTGTACAAAAGCAAAAACAACATTTATTTTTCAAACTGTTAATCATGCACGAGTTCTTTGGGACACCAAGGCTAAACCAAAGGGGATCCTCGGCGGTCATTTAAACATACGGAGCATAATCCCCAAAAGAGATGAGATTTCGGTGTTGCTGTTGGACTCAAATCTGGACTACCTTTGTCTCTCAGAAAGCTGGCTACACAGTAACATAGACACTAATATGATCGATATTGTGGGCTACCAGTGTTTTAGAAAAGACAGGCAGGTAGGGAGGGAGGAGGTGTTTTAATTTACATCAAAGAGAAATATAAATGTCAACTGGTTGATTTGAATACTTCACTTGAATGTTTAGCTGTTAATGTATGTCTCTCTCCGGTAATGAATTTCAATATTGCAGTAGTGTACAACCCACCTTCACACAACTCTTCCTTTTATAATGAATTAAGTGATCTGGTTAAACAACTTGAGAAGAACAGAGAAACAATAATTCATGGTGACTTTAATATCAACTGGTCTGATAAAAAAGGACAAACAGAAACTGAAAAGCCTCATGACTAAATTTAATTACCAGCAAATCATCAAAGGACCCCACCCAGGATAACCAAACAATCCAGAACACTTATTGACATGGTATTTACTAATAAACCCAGAACGAATAACCAGAACCTATAATCTTGTAACTGGTCTCTCAGATCATAACATGGTTCTTGCTGTCAGGAAACTTACTAAAAAGCGACTACAGTATTTTGGGGGAGTCGATATTGACAAATCAAATTTTATTATCCCCAAATCAAAAAATGAGGAGTTTGAACATTACTTAGAGAATCAAAATTGGGAGCAGCTCATGGCAACATGTGAAGTAGATGATTGTTGTAATTTTATAACTGCAACAATCACAAAGTCTATAGAAAAATTTCAAAGCAAATTAAAAGTAGACAACAGACGATAGCCTACCATGGTTAAATAATGAAATAAGAAAACTTATGAAGAGGCGAGACTATGCACTGAAAACATCACTAACCTCCAAACTACAAAATGATCACCTTGTGTACAAAAGTTTAAGAAATAAAGTGGTACATGAGTCTGCGAAAATCAAAATATCTTATTACAATAAACTGATAGATCATGCAAAGGGTATCAACAGTTCCCTATGAGGCATTTAAATTAACTTAACTAATAATAAAAAACGATCAGAAGGGGGTAAAGGAAACTTAGAATCAATGGGCAAGACCGTCAGTGACAAGGCACTTTGGCAAATGAATTTAATTCACACTTTGTGGGCCTGTGGAGACTTAACAAAAATTTTTGTGGCTGCCAAATAGTGCTCAACAACACAAAATTCCATACTCCCAACAGTACTTTTCACATCGATGAGGTAAATGAGAAGTTAATTGCTGGTATTGTTAAAACACTGTCAAAACTCAAAAACTAGTGATATCTACAATATGAGCACCTCCTTTCTCAAATGCACAGCAAAATATTAATCAAACCACTGACTCATCTCATTAATCTCTCCATTAGGTCTAGTACATTTCCATCTGCTGAAAAAAGCTGTCGTCATACCAGTTCATAAATCAGGCAGTAAAGACGATATATTGCAATTACCGCCCAATCCTATCTACCAGTCCTATCTAAGGTCTTGAAAAAGTTGTAGCTACACAGCTGATAGGACTACTTACAAGACAGTCAACTTCTTCATCCACATCAAATTTGGTTTTAGACCCAGGATACTCAACGAGAAACAGCAAATTGTTTGCCTTATTGAAAACGTCAAACAGTCCTTGGACAGGGGTAATGGTGGTAGAGCTGTTTTTCTAGATCTCAAAAAGGCTTTCGATACTGTAAACCACAGTTTGCTTTTATCCAAAATGGTATCTGGTTAACTTCTCCCCAAATACATTAGAATGGTTTGCATCTTATCTCCAGGAATAGAGAACAGTGTGTAAAAGTTCACCAGGATAAATCCTCATTTTTAAACAACCGCATGGTATCCCACAAGGGTCCATTCTTGGTCCTTTACTTTTCAGCATTTTTATTAATGACTTGCCGTTACACTGCTCAGCTGCAACATGCCAACTTTATGCAGAGGATGCAGTTATTTACACAGCTGCCAAGACTCAGCACAGGCTGCAGATGTACTGTCTACAAGTATGGTTGATGTCCAAGAGTGCTCCTCAAGAACCATCTATTGCTGAACCTCAGAAAACAGTCTCAATGTGCTTTCAATCAAAAATGTAACCTGCAACATGTTTAAAGTTAATATACATGATCATGACATCAGTTTAGCTACAGAATTCAAATACCTTGGCATTGTACTAGATCCTCAACTCAAATTTAATCTTCATATAAAGAAAATTTCAAAAACAGTAAAAAAAAAATCTGAACTGCTTTAAATTAATTAGATATTACATACCTTACGAAGCAGCTGCACTGTATATGCATCTATGGTATTTTTCTCATATATCATACTGTTTGACAGTCTGGGCTCAAGCTCCCCTTCCACAATAAGACATATAGGTTCATTATAAATCAAACCCTAAAAATCTTGGACAAAAAGCCCATTAGGTGGCATCACTGTATGTTTTTAAAAAAATACAACCTATTGAGTTTTGAGAGCTTCATTGACCTCTGTCTTCTGAAATTAACGTTCAAATGTTTCCATAAATCAGCCCCCGAGCCACTTGCTGTTTCGTCCCAAAGACAGGACAGCAGCAGAGCCACCAGGAGTTCTGTTAACAATAACTGTAAAATATTCCACCGCAGAACCACATTTGACAAACAGCTTTCTCTATAAAGGGCAGTCACCATCTGAACACAATGCCAAATGAAATTAAAATAATAACGGACTTTAAAACATTCACTAAAAATGTTAAAAACTGGCTGAAAAATAAACAAGAATGTACTCATGTATGAATTATTTGTCTGCAAAGTGAGAGTGAATGCAAGGGAAGGAATAAATGTGTTTGTTTATAGTGAGTGACGGAGGGAGGAAGGCCTGAAATAGGCAAATGTGAGTTATGTTATATGTGTTAAATGTGAGTCAGGCTGTTATATTTGTGTATTTATAATATTTATGTTAAAGGTGAGTCAGGCTGTTATATTTGTGTATTTATAATATTTATAATATTTATAATTGTGTATTTATAATTTTTCTGCATTGATGTATGTGGTTATTGTGTATATTTTTATCTTGATTCTTTTTTCTAAAGCCCATCCAGGGACAAGAGTTGCAAATTAGCTAATAGCTATACACTCTATGTGCAACACATCAGATTGATTGTCTTTGATTAATTGTCTATGTTTATTGCACTGTCCCTGTCAAATAAACTAATCTACTACTACTACTAAAGGCGAGGTGTGTGTGCATGTGTGCAATTTTAATACAGTCGATCCATTCATTCATTCATTCATTCACCTTCAACTGCTTAATCCTTTTTGGGTTGAGGAGAGGCTGGAGCCAATCCACCCATCTCCTTCCTAATGACAGAAACATTTCCACCATGTGAAGGAAAATAGTTAAACAGATGCACTCCAGTGAAGACACTGTGAGTGCATAGTGCAGCAGATGTGAGGAGCAACCACCAGTGATATAGCATTGTTGCACTCTGGGGAGAATGCATCTCTAATAAGATCAACTAAAAACATTATCTGGTAGCATTTTATAATACAGCCCAAAGTTGTGATAGTATGAAATAGTATGAAAGTACAGGTGTAAATCGGAAAGAAGGTGAAATATTAAATACTGGGGTGACAAGAGAAGTATTGTTTTTAAAAAATTGCATGGTGCTTTCTGTGTACTTCCACTGAAAATACATGGAAAGTACACAAAGTACCCTGTAACTTGGGACTGTATTATAAAGCGTTACACATTATCCCAAAACAATCCAACCTATGTTTAATGAGCTCGTCGTCATTCATTGTTTCATGAGTATTTCTCCTTTGTCTTCATCTTTCCTCCATTTTCTTCCCATCTTAAGAAACTCCTAAGCCCCCTGAAGTCCTCATTCCTCCTAACATATTTTAGGTTCACCAAAGACTTCATTAGCAGAGGGAAAGAGCCAGCCACATGATGTGGTTACACACTGTTTTTTGCATCATGAAGTATTCATTGCCAAGACTTTACCAGCAGACCTAGCTCCTGTGTTGGATGGTGTCATGCAGATGGTAAACTTTGTAGAGACAAGGGGCTGTATTACAAAGACGTGGTCGGTCAGTCAGTTGTCACTGACGCAGAGCGCATTTATGGGCGTTTCCAAGTTAATTTCCTTATCACAAGAGCATAGAAACAAACTTTCCACCGGCGCATGATGCAAAGAGGCCGGTCTAACCATTCAGAGGTGTGTTTTGGATAATCCAATCCAAAGCACTCATGCCCATCCTTTTAATGCAAAGACGCACATTTTCTAAAGTGAACTGTGATTATGATGAATTAAGACGGGTTTTGTACTGACCAAAGTTCCGTGCATGTGAGCCGAAATGCACGCAATAGTAATGCTGCTTGATAATAAGACATCAATCACAATTGATGCTCAGTTAGTTATTTTAGAAAGAACAAATGGAGAATAATGCTGTGCGGAAAAATCAGCTGAATGGTTTAATGTACTGCGCACAGTTGCAACACACAGACATGACTGGGTTTGAAACTTCAGGAAAAGAGGATGATGCCTGTGCAAACTTTCATAAACTTTCATTAAGGATGGCGCGGAAGTTGCTCCCAGCCATGGTGCTCCCTCTCCTGTTGCTTTCACTGACTAAGGGTCTCCCCTGTCTCATGTGGGGGTCTGCTGAGGTTTGCAGCTCTCTATCTCAGTTCCTCCCGGGTGTGTCCCAGTTCCTCCTTGGTGGGAGGGAAGGAGGAGATCTGGCGCGGTTTCCCATCCGCCGCCAATCCCAAAGCGAGCCCGCTTTCAGCAGCTTCTGCTGGTCTCTGACCGATGGCAGTCAGGGAGCTTGCTGGTGGAGAACCACACCCCTATAGGCACGGTGCAGATGGCCTTGACCCGGCTGGAAACCCGAGGCAAATGTGTGGACGCATCTCCTGTCTCTGTGGGGAGACACTGCACACTCCTTGTTCATTCATTTATTCCCCTAAAAAAATAATCACATTAATGCCTAATAAGTCTGTGACGAAAACAAAATTGTGAATGAATAATAATCTTCAAACTGACATACCTCCCCCTGTGCGCACACAGGCTCTCCGTTCACTCATTCATTCCCCTAAAAAAATCCTACATTAATGCCTAATCTATAGACTCCTATGGTAAGTCCACAATTAAAATGAGAGTGGATGGAATAAGAAAAACTAGTGTGTGATCATCATATAATTAAAATGATGGGTGATTATATGATGACTGTTACAACTCTCTCTATTAAAATACCATCCCAGCAGATACCATTTCCTCATGAGCTCCGGAGCTGCGCGATTTCAAAACACGCCACTGAAATATTATGAAACAGTTTGCTTCTGACAACAGACCTTCATTTTCCTGATCAAAAGGGGATTCTCATGACATGGACTATAATAGTAATGTTCAATAGATTGTGCATGCCACACCTCTTTGAAATGAGCCTCTGCCTGCCAGCGCATGGCGAGCGCACTGTCTACTGGTAATTTGATGGGTTGACACAAAGCATAAAAACCAGACAATGTGCTGACAGAAACTAAGAAAAACACTTGTGTATGGTGGAAAGTCTGGTGGAAAAGTCTGCTGATTACCATCAAAATAGGGCCCAAGACCTCTAATAAGCTGTATATTTGCATCATTGTGTGAGTAAATGAGAGCAGAGCAAAACCTTACTGTTCAATATTCATGTCTGATGGTTGTCACAGAGAAAAGTGCTGGCCAGCGTGCATGAAGATTTTGGGGGATTTTTTGGTAACGTTTTTGGTTGGTGGGGTTCCCTGAGATTCTGTCACTGTAAAAAGGGTTCATTTAGCTCAAAAAGTTTGAAAAACACTGACGAAAAGGTTCCAGTATTTCGTGGTGGGAACATGGATTTTGTCTAGAGGTGAGTTTAAAATATCTAATTGATGTTTATTGAATGAGCCTATATCAATTCACAAAATCCTAAGTTTTTTTTTTGTTTTTTGTTTTTTTTAATATAATGCATTTTTAAGCTTGTTTACATGGATGGCCATCAATTCCACAATAGTTTTGGTAGACTAAGGGTGGCTCAGCTAATCTGACCAATTTTGAATGTTCTGATGAGGATTTATAATCCAGTTTGTGATTGATCACTGTTTGAAGAAACAAATGTGGTTTCTGTTTGTCAAGGCAACTCATTGATCATTCTGACTGGTTGTCCAAATGCTCTTTGTTGAGACTGGGCAGCGTTAACTGGCACTGCTGAAGTTGCAGTGAAAAGCTCTGAGGATGCTGCCAGTCCCACCACTGGACCTTGTGTAGTTACTGTGCTTGCTCTGTAATCTGATTGATTTTTTCGGCAGCCAAACAGCTCTCTGCTCAAAAGCTTTCTGATGCTGCAAGATGAATGTCATTACCATCAAATGAAGTAAAATTTTCAGGTAGGCAATTTCTAATTATGGTATCAACATGGTACTATATTTCTAATTAAAGATACACTTATATTGTATAAAAATGCAATTCCATAATGTTAGTCTAAATCAAAGTAATTTTGCTGGCATACAATCAAGCACCATTAATATTTAAAATTACATTAATGCTTTCCTGGCATAGTATATGTCCTCACTGTGACACCCACATGATAACAAATAAGCATTTGGGATGTTGAGTCTATTCTTTGCAGACTACTCCTGTGCATTGCCGTAGGCCCTGTGTCTAGATCTGACAGGGACGCCCTAAGTTTATGTGGCGTGGCACCAGGGTAGACACACACCATTACTCCAAAGCCCCAGGTTCACGCATGAACATCACACACAGCCCTCATCCTGCCTCCCCACTGATGGCCTCCTGGCTTGCCAAAGAAAGGGGCTGTCCTGCTTTCCTAGCCTCATTGACTCTAGAGGGTCTCCATCAATTAAATGTGATAGACTTTCAACTCCAGTGAACCCAGCAAAGAAGCTATTTAGGAGAGCAGGGGGTGACTTGGGCTACCTAAATACAGACTCTTTCACACGAATGCAGAGAGACACATCACTGACAAAGAGGGCATACAAGCTACTGAAGGAGTAGGACTGCACTGGATGCTGCTAAGTAAATCAGAGAAGTTGCTGCCATACTTGCAAGCAGAATGAGTTGTTATTTAAAATACTGACAGCATTTTATTCTCACTCAAATGAATTGTGGTGCCTGCAGGCAAAACCAGTTGGTATTCAGTTCACAGACTCCACCTCATTTGAGATCAAAGGAAATGCACAGATCATTTTTGCCTCCTGTTTCCCCACCACCACCTATTTGTTCTTGTGTCATTTTTCTCAGCATGTGTGCGTTTGCAACAAACGACTGCCAAATAGTATTGCCATGTTTGATTTTTGTTAACTGAGTTGAGAACTAATATTTGAAACCTACAATAACGCACAACAGTTAAAGAGGCAATATAGATTTTGATACGTGATGATTTCTGATACTTTCTTTCAAGTAAAAACTCTTTTCCAAACCTAACTATAGAGTCTCACTCATGGTGGTAAACAGAAAAGCTTTAATCTTGTGAGTTTGAGTTGAAATATACTGTATTTACCTCTTTTTGAGATGTATTTACCCATTTTTTCTTGATATTTTCCATGTATCTTAGTGTAGTGGCCCTCAGCCACCAGCCCTCAGACCACTTGGTACGGGGTTGCAAAGAGCCGCAGTGGTCAAAGTCTGTTTTATTTTCAAAGATTAGCAAATATTCTCTCACTTTCCATGCCTGACTCCCCCCATCCCATCCCATTTTACTGTATCTGTTTGCAGGTCTTGACACACACCTGTTTCATCAATTGGCTAATTAGTGTGATACTTGAAAATTAAATCTGCTGTGTTATATGGGATAATAATGGTATTCACTTACAGTATATAGCACTTTTTCTCATCTCTAGATGACCAAAGCACTTTACAGATCCTGCTATCCACCCATTCACACATTGATGGCAGCAGAGCTGCCATACACTCGCACTGGCCTAACCCACCAGGAGCAATTGGGGGTTCAATGTCTTGCTCAAGAACACTTCAACATGCAGACTGTAGACAGAGCGGGAACCAAACCCCTGACCCTCCGATCAGCAGTCAGCCACACTATACCTGCGCCACAGCTGCCCCATACCTGCACCACAGCCAGTGATGGCCAATAGTGGTAGTTTCTGCTTTGCAACAACAGGGTGGCCTGGGACTGAGTCAGATTCCCAGCCTGAACTTTTTCCCAGTAAGTCCCTAACTGAGCCACTTTTGGTCTGGCTCCTCACCCAGGACAAATTTGCAAAGGGACACCCTACCAGGGCAAGGCTTAAACCATCTCTATTGTGTCTCATGCCAAAGATCTTCCAGGCTGCTATAACAGAAGATATATCACATTTGCAGAACTTGCCATTTGTGTTATAAGGTGGGCATAAGCTGGAAAATTTTGTCACTACCGTAATAAATCATAAATTATACATCTACATTCCTGCTAGGAAAAACATGGCTTGAATCACTCTATTAGAAATCTGGCAAAGTATTTGTTTTACTTCTTTAAATATTACCATTGTGTTATTCAATGTGAAAAAAGTGTCTCTGGCTTTTTGAATTGAAACCTGTATGGTTCAACAGTTGGGACCTTCGTCACCGCCACTGTGAATAGACATCAGGAGTGATGGGTTATTCATGTGTAAATAAACATGGCATGTTTGCCCAAGGGCAATCTTTTGGAAGAAATGTCATTCTGAATTGCAGTGACTGTAAATGACACATTCATTCTCTTGGCAGTGGCAGACCATAACTACATTTTGCTGCACATATATTTAGAGTGATTCCTGTCATTCGGGACTGTGTGCGGGCGGGTGTGGAAAGTGGTTTTTGTGCCCAAAAATGAGTGAGGCAGGAGGTTAAACCAGCCGCTTACAAACATCTCACCAAAGCCATTTCTGACGGTTTTGATTCACATGAAGAAGCCTGTTTGCCCCTGGTGAGCTGAGGCAGGAGGGAAGAGAGCTTGTGCAAGGCGATCAAAGAACCATCGATTGGCTCTGATGCTCTTGGAGCCCAGTGGAATAGACCCGGCTTCTTCTCCAACATTCTCTGATCCTGAAGATTGGGCCACAGCTCAGCTGAGTGGTGTCCAAAATGTTAACATTTTGAATTATCTGGATCTGCTCATTGAAAGGTTGAATTATGTATTTTCATGTGCCTAAAAAGTCAACAAGTCCTCCAACTAACACAATCAGTGTCATCCTTAGTTCTTGTTCTCCCAAAAAAGCAAAGAGTTAAGATGGTACTGAAAACAGTCCTTCCACACAGGTGAATGTGGTTCAATTACAGCCTCAAACTTTTGTGGACGTTCACTTTTGCTTTACTTTGAAGTTGCCTTTTCACTTCTTTTGCTGATTATATTTTTACACAGGCTTAAAATTACAGTTCAGGCTTGACATGACAAATAATAAAAAGTAAAAGTTTAGGGTTAGGAAGGAGATAAACCTCACACATATTAAACCTCTCACCTACATAACACCTCTAATCTTCCATCTCACTTCATGTACCAATTTTTACAACTAGAGCTTTTTTTAAGTGTAACTGTAAGACATAATTTAACACTCTAGGCAAACATTACAGCTGTATTATTCAGCAGAAATGTTTTATCTCTTTGCATGGCTTAGGGGAGGGGTCCTCAAATGTTTTTTGCCAGGGATCCGCCTTATTTTTTTTTCCAGTGGGCCAGAGGTCTGGAGCAGGTCCAACATGCTGCATTAGATTAGATTAGATTAGATTCAACTTTATTGTCATTACACATGTATGAATACAAGGTAACGAAACACAGTTTAGCATCCAATCAGAAGTGCAAAGGACAGCAGTGCAGTATATACAGTATGGAATGGAATTTCATTGCATGGGTGGAATTTCATTTCCATATTGGGAGGGACAATAAACAGAACACTTTCTCCAGAGTAAATGTTAAGTAAATATTGAGGGGGCACTATAAGCATCATTGTAGTCAGTCACAAATTTATGAGAAAGAGTGTACACTTATGTGGGAAAAAGCTGCAAATTTATAAGAAAAAAAAATAATTTATGACAAAGAAAATTGCAAATTTTCAAAAAATGGTTGAAAATTTTGAAAAAGTCAAGTTTACTAAGAAAAAATGCAAATTCATGAGAAAAAAATAATTTACAAGAAAAAACTCAAATTTATTAGAAAAAAGTTACAAATTTATAAGAAAAAAATTTACAGATTTAAGATGCAAAAACAGTAGATTTATAAGGAAAAAGTGGAAAATTTCCAAGAAAAATTTGCAAATTTAAAAAAATGTAGTGTTTCAGGTCTGTGCATTCATGCTGCTAATTACCAAATGATTTTCAACTGCCTTGATTAGCCACCTGTGTGGTGTTGTTCCCTTCTTTAAAAGGGAAGAGCTGACTCTACAGGAATGTCAGACTTGCCTGACTAGCTGAGTAGTGTAGATCTCCTCTTGTGTGTGCGGTCTGTGTGCCTCCTGGTGATGGCCAAATGAGGTTTTCTGGAGGACTTGAGGCCTTTCATCAAAATGGTTCACATAGGCAAGGCCTCATGTGGGACTTTATTTTCTCTACCAGGCCATCTAGTGGACAAAATGTATACAACATGCTGATTTTTACAAGGGTATTGTTGGTTTAATGTGTATTTTTTTTCAATTTCAATAAATGCTGTCTTTTAAGAAATATCAATGATCATAAGGCAGAAAAATAATAAAACTGAGGTGACTACAATGAATGTGCTTGCACTACTTATTTTTTTTTTAAGAAATAATAACTTTTCAGCAGTCATACTGTCTTTCTCAGTACATTCATCTCTGTCCTTATTGTTATGCAGGGCACAATAGTGCTTCAGCATAATGATGTGTTATTGTTGTATCCAAGCTCTTCCAGACACTTCACTGTGCAAATAAAAATAAATTGCTAGAATGACCCAGCTGGGACTTGAACCCTAGCTTCCCAATTGAAGGGGGCATATTTTACCTCTAAGCTATTACTTAGTCATGAGTGTGTAAGGCTTTCTTGAACACTTGAGCCTTTCATCAAGATGGTCACAGACAAGGCCTCATGTGGAACTTCATTCGCTTGACTAGGCCATGTAGTCAACAAAGTATACAGCATGCAGATTTTTACAATGTGTATTTTTTTAATTTCAATAAATGTGCTGTCTTTTAAGAAATATCAATGATAATAAGGGCAAAAGAAAGAATAAAACTGGGGTGACTCCAGTGAATGTGTCACTTTGTGTGCTTGTGCCACTTATCCATTTTTATTAAGAAACAATACATTTTCAACAGTCTTATATTGTCCCAGTATATTCAACTCTGGCCTGATTCTCATGCAGGGCACAATAGCAATAGTGCCTCAGCATAATGATGCATAATAATGATCCAAGCTCTTCCTTGCAAATAAAAATGAAATTAAATGAATAATACAGCTGGGAATCAAACCAGGTCTCCCACTTGCAAAGTTAATATACTACCACTAAGCCACCACCTCAGTTGCAACAGTAAGCCACTATTTGTCAAAAATACATCAATGGGAGAAACGAGCTCAAGTGTTTTTGGTGCTGGCTCCATCTGAAAATTGGCTGTGACAAATCCCTTACACAGTCAAACCAAAACATGAGGGATAAGGATTTCCATTGGGTAGCACTGCTCAGTTTATTTCTCATGACCCAGTCACATGGTCTGACATCAACACATATGTCATGACTCACCAAATATTTCCTGAATAAGATCAGATCACTGTTTGGAGCACCGGTGCCTGCCTGCCCATCACTAGTGCCTCCTACCCTTGCCTTCTTTTGCTGGACCTCTCTGTAACCAAGTTATATTCCCCACTCATTATCTTCTCTTCTAATCCTCAGTATCTCTGGTCTGTCAGATTGCATCAAACTGGTGGCCAGGTTCTCATATGGCAGACCGATAACCTGCATACCACCATAATCAGTGATGGTTTCAGATATGAGTGATGTGGGCAGCACCCAGGGCACCATTCTTTTGGGGTGCCACGAGAATCAGAAAATAAAAATTGTTAAAAAAGATTCATAATTATTTGTGCTGAAAATATAAGAAAAAATATGAAACATGGCAAAAGTTAAAAAAAAATGTAATAAACGTTGCAAGTAAACCTCACTAATTGGTGAGAAAACTGGACATTTGTGAGAGAAATAAAAAGTCAAAAAATGTTAATGTGTGTGTGGGGGCAGTCTGCACAGGGCGCCATACAAGCTAAGACCGCAACTGACCAGAACCACCCAACAATGCACATGCAATATCCCTTCACCAAATTCTTGGCACTAGTGATGGCCAAATGAGGCTTTCTGGGGGACTTGAGGCCTTTCATCAAAATGGTTCACATAGACAAGGCCTCATGTTCGACTTCATTTTCTCTACCAGGCCATCTAGTGGACAAAATGTATACAACATGCTGATTTTTACAAGGGTATTCTTTGTTTAACCTCTTGCACTCTGGTGTACCACGGGCGGACACGTCTCTGCGTCCGAGAGCGCATGAGGGCGCACGAGGGCACTGCGTCCTAAAGCGCACTAAAAAAAAGCTGCATTTCCGTTCTTCCACTACAGACACAGCCGCGAACAGAAAGCCAAAGGAGTGCTTTGATTGGTTTAGATGTGATTGACCTCTCATTCGACTAATAAGAGCCTTGAATTGGGTTTCTGAAACCTTGAAGAACCAATGACTGAAAACCTAGCAAGAAGGACCCGCCTACCAACGGCTGCGAATACCGCCAGCCAATTGAAGCACAGAAGTTCAAAAGCTGTTTTGTGTAAGGCTGGGTGACACACAGGCATTTGCCAGTCTTTTTTTCTTACTACTGTTCTTATTTGTTTTGAAAAATTGTTCGCCAAAACCGCAATCGTGGAAGCGCAAAACCACAATAATGGTTTGACCGGGTCGTGTGACCAGAACCACGAGTCCGTAACATGCGGACCAGCATCATGTTCGTCTGACAATGAGGAAGAGAAGTTCGCCAGCGACACTGCTGTTGTGGACAGGTAAGTGTTATAAGCTAAATTATTCTTTATCCCTGAAAATTGTAATCCAAATGACTTTTGACCAATCGGTAAATTACAACTGTACGTTATCGCAACATGACGGACCCAGACCGCTCCAGTCCGGGTCCGTCATGTTGCGAACGGCCCCCCCGTCATGTTGTGAACACCCCCCCTCCCCGCTACTCTTCTGTAGCAGATTGCAGATATATTGCAGATATTTTAGTACAACTGTGCGTAGTACACCGCGGAGCACCGTCACCGCTTTCCGTCATGTAGCGATGGGCGATGTCTGTCCTCTGTAGCGGGATGGGAGTTGTTATCTTCTACATTACAGATATTTTAGTATAATTTTTAGTGCACTGTAGGTTATTTTTTCTTGTAAAAAAAAAGCCACACATTTTTTTACGTGGCATGCTTCTTTGTGTGGGGGGGGCTTGTTTGTTCATTCATTCATTCATTCACAAATGAATAAACAACACCCCCCCCCACACACACACACACACAGCCCTTCACCTTTCATTAGAGCCCAAGATGAAGCTTCTATATTGAATCATTCAAAAGTTACAGACATTTTTCCAAACTGTGCCATTTGGCACAGTTCAAAAACGCCTGGGAACAACCTAAGAAAAAAGCTGTGTAATATATTCATTTTTTGTGGTATTGTTACAAAATTTTGACCTCAGCTTGATAACACTTGGCTCTACATTTCTGTTGTATTTTCCAGCCAGTATCTGAAGCTGTGTGTTATTTGCAAGCATTTGTATCCAAAAAAAACACCCAGGCGAAATTTATTTTCTTCAAGTTCAGTATGTTTAGATGACTGTTACTCAGTGGCAGGAGCACTTAGAGAGATTATGACTGTTTTGCCAAAAAATTCAAAGTGTTTTCTTTTAAGTGAGACCAACCCCATGAAGATGCTGCAAAGGGTTGAAGAACAGCTTTTGATTTACTTTGGGTACGTTATTTTTAGGCGTTTTAGGGAAATTGACCAGAGTGCAAGGGGTTAATGTGTATTTTTTCAATTGCAATAAATGTGGTCTTTTAAGAAATATCAAAGCTCATAAGACAGAAAAATAATAAATCTGAGGTGACTACAGTGAATTTGCTTGCACTACTTATCCATTTTTTTTTAAAGAAATAACTTTTCAACTGTCATACTGTGTTTTTCAGTACATTCATCTCTGTCCTTATTGTCATGCAAGGCATAATAGTGTCTCGGCATAATGATGTGTTATTGTTGTATCCAAGCTCTTTGAAACACAACAGACACTTCACTGTGCAAATAAAAATAAGTTATTAGAATGACACAGCTGGGACTTGACCCCTAGCTTCCCAGTTACAGGACAGATATTTTACCTCTAAGTTATTACTTAGTTGAGAGTAGGTGAAGCTTTCTTGAACACTTGAGCCTTTCATCAAAATGGTTTACATCGACAAGGCCTCATGTGGAACTTCATTTGCTCTGCTCGGCCATGTAGTCGACAAAGTATACAGCATGCAGATTTTTACAATGTGTATTTGTATTTGTTGTCATTTTTAAATGTGCTGTCTTTTAAGAAATATCAATGATCATAAGGGAAAAAAGAAAGAATAAAACTGGGGTGACTCCAGTGAATGTGTCTGTGTTACTTCGTGCGCTTGTACTACTTATCCATTTTTATAAAGAAATAATAAATTTTCAACAGTCTTATACTGTCCCAGTATATTCAACTCTGGCCTTATTCTCATGCAGGGCACAATGGCAATAATGCCTCAGCATAATGATGTGTAATAATGATACAAGCTCTTTGAAACACAAGAGACACTTCTCCTTGCAAATAAAAATCAAATTAAAAGAACAACACAGCTGGGATTGGAACCCAGGTCTCCCATTTGCAAAACAAGTACATTACCACTAAGCCATCACCTCAGTTATAGTAAGCAGCCACTATTTGTGAAAAATACATCAATGGGAGAAATGTGCTCAAACTGTTGCCAAATGGGAGAAGTCCATGTTTTTGGTGCTGGCTCCATCTGAAAATTGGCTGTGACAAATCCCTTACACAGTCAAACATGACAAAACAAAGCATGAGGGATGGGGATTTCCATTTGGTACCGCTGCTCACTTTATTTCATGTTGCGTGCAAAATCATGAACAGCTTCCTGACTCAGTCACATGGTCCGATGTCAACACATACATCACGATGCACGTGTTTTAGCCAAAGTCAAATTCCTTGTGTGTGTTGTGCATACTTGGCCAAAAAAGCTGATTCTGATGCCTCACTAAATACTTTCTGGACAAGATCAGTGCACTGTTCAGAGAACCAGTGCCTGCCTTCCCATCACTACTTGACACCAAAGCACCCTTTTCCCCTTGACCACTGAAGACAACCACAACAGCTCAACCATACTCATCTGTAGACCGCTGCAGCATGGCTAGCCACTGTCTTCTCTCAGCATCAGTCTGTAAGATAAGAAACCATATCAATTATCTTTACTTCATGCAGCTCACTTACCATCTCCTCTCTCTCTACAGAGGTTGTCAGGTTTCCAGCTAGATCACCATATTCACTATCAATAAGATTGTTTAAAATTACCATCTTGTGTCCAGTGTGTGTCTGCATTTGGGTCTGTACTTATAGAAAACATGTCAAAAAGTGGCAAATTTATAATTTGCCAATTTAACCCTTCTTGTGGCAAGATTTCATGAACAGATAGCGCCCCCACTGCCACAGGTGCAGCGCTGTGCCTGTCATGTGATGTTATATGATGTGGCCAAAAACTCCCCAGTTGATTTAAGTTGTACAAAGGATTCCACCTCACAAGGTGGCAGACACGTAACTTATTCCTCTTGCCTTGGAGGACTTATGGCGGACATAGAACCATCCTGAAACCTAACCAGAGAGGAAGAGTTTGTAAACAAATCCAGATCTTATTCAACTGCAAGACTGAGGAAGCAGACTGAGGAAGCATTTGCTCATAAATTTGCCAAATATGATTCTTAAAAGAGATTATTTAGCTTATGAAGGTAAATATCTACATTTTGTTATAACAGAGGGTGGGTGAAGCTGGTTGATGTTCACCTGTTATAGATCCCATCGCCATGTGATTGGGTAGACCAATCGCACCAGTTCCATGTTGTCATATACAATCAATAGCTGCGGAATAAAAGTGAAATTGAGGTGGAATAATCATAACAGTTTCTGGATGTGAGGGGGAAAAATAAAATGACCTACAGAAGAGAAAATAATGACCAGGAAGCCGCAAAAGGATGAAGCGAGCAAGCCGCCCGGCCAGCGGTAAGTGACGAATTTGTTTGTTTGTTTACATTGTACTGATTTTCTGGTTCATATACTTTGAAGTTCCAAGGTTGTCATAGCCAGGAGCGGCACTGGGGTTAAGCTCCCAGTGCTCATAAAATGCTCCATATGGCATGCGTCTCGAAAAGCCTCTGACATCTAAGTCCAACTCCTAGCCTGCCCGTGTGGTTTAGTCTCTAAGCCCGGCGGAACTGCTTTTACTAATAGGAGAAGGGGCGAGGGCGGATCTCTGGCGCCTTAAAACCAGATGCTTCGGGTAGATGGTGGCTCGTCAACCTGGGAAGGTAGCCCATCTAGGGGAAGGTAAACCCTGATTTCAAACCTCCGCTGCCTTGCGGCATACCCGGTCACGGGAAAGGCTTCAGGAGTCAACCCTGAGGAAAAATCCGGAGTTGGAGCCCCTAAGGCAGTTCTATGTTGTGCTCAACATCGTTCTGGCAGCTCCTGCAACGGCGCTGGTGCCAAACTGTAGCAGCCCTGCTGTTCCTTTGGATTCATCAGTGACGTGGAGAGGGGGGACATGCTGCATGGGCAACATCTTGTCCTCCATATCTTCCTGCCCAGGCTTGAATCCTACCAATGCCAAACGCTGGAAGGTAGAACACCGGATCACTGGAGAGGACACTCCAGCTTCGCCTTTGGCGTAGACAAAACACGGGGAATGACAGTTATCGGTTATAAGCCACCGCTCAATTGGCGTAGAGCGCGGTGCCAGGGGTTGTTCCCGACGGTGGGAGGGATCATCAGATCTCACTGGACAGCTACCGCCCGCCTCAAGCTGGGCAGCCCCCAGCCAATAAGGTGTTGTCCCGCCACAGCTTGCTTTCCTCATTGGGTGCATGGGGATGAGGAGAAGTCCGAACAGCAGGCTGAGAACCTTCGCACCAGGCAAGGCAATAAAACAAAAGAGACCAACTCTAAAACTGGGAACTTGGAACGTCCGCACTATGATGACAGGACTCACTGCTAACCTCAAGGACATCAACGACACCAGGAAGACTGCCATCATCAATAATGAGCTGAAGAGACTGGGAGTGGATATCGCCACTCTCCAGGAAACACGGTTGGCTGACGCAGGCACACTGAGAGAGAAGGACTACATGTTCTATTGGCAGGGAAAGGGCAGTGATGAACACAGGGAACACGGAGTGGGCTTCGCAGTGAAGAACACCTTGCTGAAGATGGTGGAACCGGGCAGCACTGGCTCTACACGACTCCTCACCCTCCGTCTGAACACCACTCAAGGCCCAGTCACCCTCGTCAGTGTGTATGCCCCACACAGTGTGTATGCCCCAACACCCCAACACAGCCACACCAGAGGCAAAAGACGAGTTCTACGAGAATCTCGCAACAACTGTCAGGATCATCCCCAACTCTGAACAACTCATTCTCCTTGGAGACTTCAATGCCAGAGTGGGTGCTGACCATGACTCCTGGCCCTCCTGTCTTGGACCTTTTGGCGTGGGCAGAATGAACGACAACGGACAGCGGCTGCTCGAGTTCTGCACATATCACAATCTGTGCATCACAAACTCGTTCTTCAAGACCAAGCCCCAACACAAGGTTTCCTGGCAACATCCGCGCTCAAAGCACTGGCACCAGCTAGACTTGATCCTGACCAGGCGCACCTCACTGAAGAACGTGCTAATCACCCGTTCGTTCCAGAGTGCAGATTGCGACACAGACCATTCATTAGTGTGTTGCAAGGTCAAGCTGCAGCTGAAGAAATTCCATCATACTAGACAGCCTGGAAAGGCACGGATTGACACCAGCAAGATGGCTCAACCAGAACTTGTTGAGCAGTTTGCCTCCACCTTTGAGAAGGAACTTGATGTACCACAAGAAGGAGAATCTGCAAAGCAGAAATGGGAAGAGCTGCAAAACACCATCCACCGCACAGCCTTGGCTACCTTTGGGAGGAAGACCTCGAAGTCACAGGACTGGTTTGATGCCAAGTTGACCGAGATGACCCCCGTCATTGAAGCCAAGCGCTCAGCACTTGCTGAGTACAAGAAGTACCCAAACGAGAAGAATCTCCAGATTCTCAGGGCTGCGAGAAGCAAAGTTCAGCAGACTGCTCGGCGCTGTGCCAACGAGTACTAGACTCAGCTCAGCCAAGACATTCAAACCGCTGCCATAACAGGGAACATCCGTGGTATGTACAATGGCATCAAGAAAGCACTTGGTCCGGCTCAGAGCAAGACGGCCCCCCTCAAATCCTCCACTGGGGAGAGGATCACAGAAAAGAACAAGCAGATGGAGAGATGGGTGGAACACTACTCCAACCTCTACTCCAGACAGAACACCGTGACACCGTCAGCCCTTGATGCCATCGACTGCCTGCCATCCATGGACGAACTTGACGCCGAGCCAACCATCGACGAACTCAGCAAGGCCATTGATAGCTTGGCCGCTGGCAAGGCACCCGGCAATGACGGCATACCCCCTGACCTGATCAAGCACTGCAAGACCGCCCTACTGCTGCCATTGCATGACGTCCTCTGCCAGTGTTGGAAGGAAGGTGCCGTACCACAGGACATGAGGGACGCCAAGATCATCACCCTCTACAAAAACAAAGGGGAGAGAAGCGACTGCAACAACTACAGGGGCATCTCCCTCCTCAGCGTTGTTGGCAAAGTCTACGCACGAGTTGTTCTCGTTCGCCTACAGAAGCTTGCCGAACGTGTCTACCCTGAGTCTCAGTGTGGCTTCCGCACTGAGCGATCGACGGTAGACATGATATTCTCCATCTGCCAACTCCAGGAGAAATGCAGAGAACAGAACATGCCCCTGTACGTCGCCTTCATCGACCTCACCAAAGCGTTCGATCTGGTCAGCAGAGGGGGCCTTTTCAAGATCCTGCCAAAGATAGGATGCCCACCAAAGTTGCAAAGCCTCATCGAATCGTTTCACACCAACATGCAGAGGATAGTCCAGCATGACGGCAACGTCTCAGAGCCATTCAACATACGCAGCGGAGTGAAACAGGGCTGTGTACTTGCGCCAACCCTGTTTGGGGATTTTCTTTGCTATGCTCCTGAGGCATGCCTTCAGCACAGCAACAGAGGGAATCTACCTGCACACAAGATCTGACGGCAGGCTTTTCAACCTCGCCCGCCTGAAAGCCAGAACCAAAGTACACGAGGCTCTAATCAGAGACATGCTGTTCGCAGACGACACTGCAGTTGCAACCCACACACAGCAGGAGCTTCAGACCCTGATGGACCACTTCTCCCAGGCATGCAAGGACTTCGGGCTTACCATCAGCCTGAAGAAGACTAACGTCTTGGCGCAAGGCACGGAAGCACCACCAACCATCACCATCCACAACTACGAGCTGGAGGTCGTGAATCAGTTCACATACCTGGGGTCCACGATCAGCAACAACCTCTCCCTTGATACAGAGATCAACAAGAGGATTGGAAAATCAGCCTTCACACTTGCTCGCCTCACCACACGAGTGTGGGAGAATCCCAAACTCTCTGTCAAGACGAAGATGGCAGTGTACAATGCCTGCGTCATCAGCACACTGCTCTATGGGAGTGAGACGTGGACAACATACGCCCGGCAGGAAAAGAGACTGAACTCCTTCCACTTGCGCTGCATTCGCCACATCCTGGACATATCCTGGCAGGACAAAGTGCCCACCACAGAAGTTCTGTCCCGCGCCGGCCTTCCCTCCATGTTCACTCTACTCAGGCAGCGCAGGCTCCGCTGGCTAGGCCACGTTCACCGTATGGAGGATGGCAGAATCCCCAAAGACGTCCTCTACGGAGAACTGGCAACTGGCAGGAGAAACGTTGGCCGCCCACAGCTGCGCTTTAGAGACGTCTGCAAGAGAGACATGAAGGCCCTGGAGATCAACACAGAGCGCTGGGAGGACCTTGCAACGGACCGCTCCAAATGGAGAAGCATCCTGACCAGACAGCTCAAGGTGGGTGAAGAGAGACTGACTGCTGCAGCAGATGAAAAAAGGACCCGCAGGAAGAACCGCCACAGACCCAGCAGCACGGAGACCACCCACAAGTGCGACCTGTGTGACAGAGACTGCCATTCGCGCATCGGCCTGTTCAGCCACAGGCGGTGCTGTTCCAGCAGAGTAGACGTTTAGTAGACGTTTAGGATTCTCTTCCACGGTCATCATAGATCGACGGAGGCCGACGACGACCATACTTTGAAGATAAGAAAACAAAATGCCCAAAACAAGAAATGGTGACAAAAAGCAAAACCATTCTTTGTGTAAATATGTCCAAAGTCCACTTTTGACTGAAAGTTATACTATAATTCAATATGGACGCCATGGCATTATGCAAATTAGGTGAGTAAATTTAGGCTGCGTGTCCACCAAACATGTTTTTTCCACTCTGGGCAGCTATTTTCCATTCATTCTCTATGTAGTTCAGCATTTACAGCGCTGAGCGCCCTCGGCGCTGAAACGCTCTTGGCGGTGGTCGTTTTTTGTTGCGGCGCTCAGGACGCTCAGAGTTCAAAAAAGTTCAACTTTTTAGAGACTGCAGCTGAGCTCGTTAATGTCAGACCTAAGCAGCCAATCAGAACTGCTGCGTGGGCAGGATATAGGACGCCGGTACTAGTGTGTACTCTGAGTCCTGCTTTCAGTATCATCATATTTCACATCCAGAGCTGCTAAAACACGTTTTCTGTCCATTGTTATTTAGAGACTGCTATTAAAACATCAGTAGAAAGTCTGACCACAGGAAAGTGGAAGTGCTAAGCTGAGAGTGACAAGCTGTTGCAAGGATACAGGGCACAGACTTTTTTTTTCCCTCAGAGCGCAGTGTACAAACGCTGAAAAAAAAATGCTCAGGGTGGTCGCGCAACAAAAAAAACGCATTTGGTGGACATGCAGCCTTACTCCTATCTTAAACTTTGGATCATATTCTACAGCTTTCTAACTGACAGTAAGTCATTATCTCTTACCACTTTCAAGTTATAGCTTTGGAAATCTCTGACATCTGAACTGAATATTGTCTTGAAAAAAACCTTGACCACTAGGGGCTTATGGCGTAAATTTATAATAAAAGTTATACATTTATAAATGTAGAAATTAATGAGAAAAAGTTACAAATCTATGCAAAAAGCTGCAAATTTTATAGAAAAAACTGCCCACCCAGATCCCTTGATTTACACCTATGTCACCAGGCTGTCTTACTGTGGGAGCAGCCAGATGAATGCAGTGACTTTCAGCGGCAGTTAGTTGAACATTAGTGTATGTAATTGCAATGGTGATAGGCGCACACACACACGGACAACAAACGCGCTCTTCGACCTTCAGTAGCAGCAAGGCCAAGTTGGTAGTAGCAGTCAGGCAGCTGTGCTTGGAACAAAGTGATCGTGGGCATGTGTCGCTCAATGCACGTACACAGCACTGAAGTCACACACAGGCAGTGCAGCAACGTTGGTGTGCAGAGAGAAGCTCATATACAGTATTAAGTAAAGGTGAAATAAAATAAGAAGTAACAATTCAGTCCTTCAGTCAAAAATACACAGAATTTTTAACATATGAATATAAGATGGGACTGGGTGATATGGCTTTTAACCTGGAATAATATGGCTTTTAATGTGGCTTTTAACATGGAATTTCCGCATTGTGGGACTAATAAAGACTTGTGTATCATTACATATTTAGGGTTTTATCGCAATACAAGATACAGTATATATCATGATATCTTGATCTCCTCCAAACCACTGTATAAATGTAAAATGTTTTCATAAAATGACATGATAATAGAAACAGATCCATGTAGTGTATTTTTTAAAATTGCATACAAAAGGGGGTGGGGGGTGGGGGGAATCAAGTTAAATTTAGCAAACTTTTTTGAACCAGTCAGACAACCACACTCATACATTTGCAACAAATCAGAATAAACAATGGTAGGCCTTCCTATTATGGCTTGTAATAAAACCATTAACCCCTTGCACTCTGGTCAATTTCCCTAAAAACGCCTAAAAATAACGTACCCAAAGTAAATCAAAAGCTGTTCTTCAACCCTTTGCAGCATCTTCATGGGGTTGGTCTCATTTAAAAGAAAACACTTTGAATTTTTTTTGGCAAAACAGTCATAATCTCTCTAAGTGCTCCTGCCACTGAGTAACAATCATCTAAACATACTGAACTTGAAGAAAATAAAGTTTGCCTGGGTGTTTTTTTAGATACAAATGCTTGCAAATAACACACAGCTGTCAGATACTGGCTGGAAAATGCAACAGAAATGTAGAACCAAGTGTTATCAAGCTGAGGTCAAAATTTTGTAACAATACCACAAAAAATGAATATATTACACAGCTTTTTTCTCAGGTTGTTCCCAGGCGTTTTTGAACTGCCAAATTGTGCCAAATGGCACAGTTTGGAAAAACGTCTATAACTTTTGAATGATTCAACATAGAAGCTTGATCTTGGACTCTAATGAAAGGTGACACTCAGGGCTGTGTGTGTGTGGGGGGGGGGGGGTTGTTTATTCATTCATGAATGAATGAATGAACAAACAAGCCCCCCACACACAAAGAAGCATGCCACGTAAAAAATGTGTGGCCTTTTTTTACAAGAAAAAATAACCTACAGTGCAATAAAAATTATACCTTGCCTTGCCTGGCATATTTCTATCCAATGCCAATTCCCTCTTGAACAAGGTAGAAGAATTAAGACTGCTGATGCGATTTAAGGACCTCGCTTCCTCGTCTGTCATCTGTTTCTCTGAGACCTGGCTTAAAGGGAACATACCGGACAGCGCGATCAGCCTCGAGGGATTTCAGCTGTTTCGTGCTGATCACGTCACAGAGCTCTCCGGTAAGTCTATTGGAGGAGGAGTGTGCTTCTATATTAACAGCAGCTGGTGCTCTGATGTAACGGTGGTTTCACAACACTGTTCTACTGATCTAGAATTTCTCTCTGTTAACTGCAAGCCATTTTATTCCCCGCGGGAGTTCGCATCATTTGTTTTGATCGCTGTGTACGCCCCTCCCGACGCGGACGCATGCGAGGCCCAGCGCGCGCTCGCAGATCACGTCCTACATGCGGAGCGGAATTTTCCAGACTCCCTGGTTATTGTGGTAGGCGACTTTAACCAGTGCAATCTGAGTCACAAGCTCCCCCGATACAGACAGTTTATTAAATGTCCAACCAGAGGAAATAACACGCTGGATCACTGTTACACTACAGTGAAGGATGCATATCGCGCTGTTCCCTGCGCTGCGCTTGGACTATCTGATCACGTGATGGTCCACCTCATTCCCACATACAGACAGAGACTGAAACTCACTAAACCTGTTGTGACCACCACGAAGAAATTGACCAGTGAAGCTGGAGAGAAACTGAACACATGCATGGAAATAACTGACTGGGACATGTTTAAAGGAGCACTCATGATCTTAATGAGTACACAGACACTGTGAACTCATACATCAACTTTTGTGAGGAGAGCATTCTCCCATCGCGCACCAGGGTGAGGTACTCTAATGATAAGCCCTGGTTCACTGCTAAGCTCAGACAAATCAGAAAGGAGAAGGAAGCTGCGTTGAAAAGTGGGAGACAGAGACTGCTACAGGGAGGTTAAATATTGGTTTAACAGAGAGCTGAGGAGAGCTAAATCTGTGTATTCTGAGAGACTCCAGCAGCAGTTCACTGCTAAGGCACTCGGCTTCTGTGTGGAGAGGACTGAGGCAAATCACCAACTATCAGCCTCAGGCTTCTAAAGGTCAGGATGACAAAGCCCTTTGTCAAAAAACTGTCCCAACATTACGCCCATTTTGACACCTCGTCAGCTGTGTCCAACTCCCCCACTCCACCCAGCTCCACTGCCTCCTCGGCCCCTAATTCATCAAAAGCGGTCCCCCCCCTCCTCCTCCTCCTCTCCTCCCCCCTGCCCTTGTCATCAGTGAGCAGGACGTGCACAGACAATTTCTCCAGACTGAACCCGCGCAAGGCCCCCGGGCCGGACGGTGTGTCTCCCTCCACCCTGAGACACTGTGTGAAAGAGCTGGCTCCTGTTCTTCACAGACATTTTTAACACCTCCCTTAAGCTGTGCCACGTGCCGACCTGCCTCAATCTTCCACCATCATCCCTGTCCCCAAGAAGCCACGGATTACTGGACTTAACGACTACAGACCTGTAGCGCTCACCTCTGTAGTCATGAAGTCCTTTGAGCGCCTGGTCCTGTCTCACCTCAAGTCCATCACCACTCCCCTCCTGGACCCGCTGCAGTTTTGCCTACCGTGCCAACAGGTCTGTGGACGACGCAGTCAACCTGGCCCTCCACTCCATCCTGCAGCACCTGGACTCCCGGGAACCTACGCCAGGATCCTGTTTGTGGACTTCAGCTCTGCATTCAACACCATCCGCCCCGCTCTGCTCCAGGACAAGCTGTCCCTGCTCGGCGTGCTGACTCCCTCTGCAGGTGGATCACTGACTTCCTGACGGACCAGAGGCAGCATGTGCGGCTGGGAAGTCTGTCTCGGACTCTGTTAGCATCAGCATCGGATCACCCCAGGGCTGTGTACTTTCCCCCCTACTCTTCTCCCTTTATACCAACTCCTGCACCTCCTCCCACCAGTCTGTTAAGCTGATCAAGTTTGCGGACGACACCACCCTCATCGGGCTCATCTCCAACGGCGACGAGTCCGTCTACAGGAAAGTGGTGGCCCAGCTGGTGTCCTGGTGCAGCCCAACAACCTGCAGCTGAAACGCTCTGAAGACAGCGGAGATGTTGTGGACTTCAGGAAAGTCACAACCCCCCTGCCCCCCCCTCACCTTCACAGGCTCTCCCATCACCATTGCAGATTCCTTCCGCTTTTTGGGCACCACCATCACCCGGGACCTCAAATGGGAGCCAACCATCAGCTCCCTCATCAAAAAGGCCCAGCAGAGGATGTTCTTTCTGCGGCAGCTGAGGAAGCTCAAGCTACCCACCAAGATGTTAGTGCAGTTCTACACGGCCATCATCGAGTCCATCCTCACCTCTCCATAAACGTGTGGTACGCAGGAGCCACTGCCAGGGACAGACTAAGGCTGCAGCGCGTCGAGCGCACTGCTGAGAAGGTGATCGGCTGCAAGCTCCCATCTCTCCAGGACCTGTACATCTCCAGGACCCGGAGGCGTGCAGGCCGGATCATAGCCAATCCTTCACACCCTGGTCACGTACCATTTGCCCCCCTCCCCTCAGGTAGAAGACTTCGGTCCATTCAGACTAAAAACCTCCGGCACATGAACAGCTTTTTCCCCTCTGCCATCAGACTGCTGAACATTAAGTGACTTATTGACTCTCATGCACTATATACAGCAGCTCATTGTCGTTCAATCACTGTTTTTCTGTTGCATTATCGACTGCACTGTGGTACCACCATATTATCTGCTACTTGCTAATTTATTTAAATCTGCCTTGACTAGTATTATCATCTTATTATTATTATTATTATTATTACTTATTATTCTACACTCATTGCATGTTTTTAGTCTTTAGTTTTTTTTTTTTAGTTTATCTCTTTTATCTCATCATGTTTTTAATGTTGCAGCATGGCACCGAGACAAATTCCTAGTTTGTGTACTACATGAACAATGGCAATAAATCTGATTCTGATTCTGATTCTGAATAAAAATTATACTAAAATATCTGCAATGTAGAGGATAACAACTCCCCCCCCCACCACCACTACAGAGGAGCTCGGCGCACAAAAAAACGGTCCGTCAATGGTCCGTCATGTGGCGATGACGCACCGTTGTAATTTACCGATCGGTCAAAAGTCATTTTTATTACTATTTTCAGTGATAAAGAATAACTTAGCTTATAACACTTACCTGTCCACAACAGCAGTGTCGTTGGCGAACATCTGTTCCTCATTGTCAGACAAACATGACGCTGGTCTGCTTGTTACGGACTCATGGTTCTGGTCACGAGACCCGGTCAAACCATGATTCCATGATTGCGGTTTTGGCGAACAATTTTTCAAAACAAATAAGAACAGTAGTAATAAAAAAAAGACTGGTGAACGCTACCGTTACACACAGCGGCTTACACAAAACAGATTTTACGCACGGGACGCACGCTTTCAATCGTCGAACTTCTCTGCTTCAATTGGCTCGTTGTATTCGCAGTCGTTGGTAGGCGGGTCCTTCTTGCTAAGTTTTCAGTCATTGGTTCTTCAAGGTTTCAGAAACCCAATTCAAGGCTCTTATTAGTCAAATGAGAGGTCAATCAAATCTAAACCAATCAAAACACTCCTTTGGCTTTCTGTTCGCGGCTGTCTGTACTGGAAGAACGGAAATGCAGCTTTTTTTTTTTTTTTCAGTGCGCACTGAGACGCACAGTGCGCACTGAGACACACTAGGACGCACTAGGATGCAGAGACGTGACCGCCCATGGTATCCCGGAGTGCAAGAGGTTAAAAAAAAAAAAAGCATTCAACTCAATATAAAGTGCATTAAGCAAGAATCCTAGAGAAAGATATTTTAAAATCATATAAAGTCCACTTTTTCTGTTTGGTCATGTTTTTAACAATAAGGGCCATGTCTTTGGCAGTATAATTTGTGACTGCAGTTGTGATCTCTTTCCATTTTGCACTTTTGTTGTATAGGATAAATTTTCCAAATGAAGAAGCCATATCGTCCTTTTCCTTGGGCTGGTTCCTTTTATTTTATTTTATTTTATTTTTTTTTAGGGTCTCTAGTGATGGGTCCATGAGGCGTCATGATGCGTTTTGACACATTGCAAAACTGTATTGATACTGTGTTGATACTGTGTCACTGAATACTGACACCTGCTGGACCTTAAAAATCCCTACAGGCAACCTAGTTGACAGACTCAACTGACACTGATTTGATGACTTAGTATATACAATAATATACTGCTCCAAAAAATAAAGGGAACACTGTCCCTCAAGCTGTCCACTTAGGAAGCAACAGTGATTGACAATCAATTTCACATGCTGTTGTGTGATTTTGTTGTCAGCACACTCAACTATGTAAAGAACATTTATTAAGAATATTTCATTCAAATCTAGGATGTTTAGTGTTCCCTTTATTTTTTTGAGCAGTATATAATTTAAGTCATTGTATTTTATATCGTATTATTTCATATCTTCATTTTAATTTCAAATATCATTGATATTTTTAGATATAGTCAATAAATAATGTGAACATGTATCATAACGTGAAAATCTAAGTGAATGTGTTGTGAATGAAGATGCTTGTGGACTGGGATTTTTTTTTTTTTTTACAAATTTTTATTAAAACAAAAAAGCTTTTCCAACATTTTGAAATTGAGTCTGTTACGCTTTTTTGATACAACTTCTCCAGCTGTAGAAAACACCAGCTCACACGGCACAGATGAGGCTGGAGTGCAGAGAAATTGTAAGGAAAGCTGAAAGAGGTTTGGATAGATGGTCTTTTGGTTGTCCCAGTATCTCATAGGATCCTGGGACCTGGCAATATTGCCTTCTGCCAGGTATCTCTGCACCTCCTGGATGGCATCAGCTGTTGCACTTTTGGTCTGCCTGCCCACTTCGACGTCGAGATGTTGCCAAAGGTTATCTAAAAAACAACAAATTGGCATTTTAGTACATGATTTCCAAACAACAACAAACAAATAATGCTGAATAACATGGCTGAAGTGGGTGCAGACAGCTGTTGTGAAGATGGTCCCATCTAAATTGAGACTATGTGCAATGCAAATTGAGTGCCGAATTTGGAGCTGTCTAGTGGAAGCAATCATGTTTGGTGCTAGCGTCGGTCACAAAACACTTTACTTTATTGGTTATGGCCCAGTCTCTCCATCATGGCCCCTTTTGACTTGGGCCCAATTGTCAGCAGTGTGACTTTGTGGAAAGTATTGTACTCCCCAACACAGACGTACACAAACTGCAAATTCTCATTAATGATAGTGACACGTAAGAGCACAGTAAGCCTCCATGTTCACAGATGTCCCACATGTCAGCTGTTATACTCACTGCCACAGCTTGCTGTACCTTGCATTTTCACTCGTTCCCGTTCCTCATCGTACTTTTTGGCCACCCATTTGTTTGATGGTCTGAAAATTACACCAAGTCAAACCAAAAGCAAATCCATATATTTAAATTAAAGATTAAATAAATTGGATATATCAACTACTATTTAGATAATTTCCCACAAACCTTTTCTGGTTGGCCAAAACATATGAGGGCTGAAGGGCCTGAATCAGTTCCTTGAACACCCTTCACTCTCCACAATGCTGAGGGGCTGGCAGTCCTTCAGGATGAAATTGAGCACAGGCTTCATCCCAGCATCTGCTTCCTGGAAGCTTGATGTTTAAAAATGAAGTAAAGATAAATTAATAGGAATTAATTATCAATAAAGCAAACTGTGAGTAAGTAGTAGAAGGGCTGTATACCTGAGTCTATCTTGGGTGTATCCGGGAATTCATTTTCATGCCTGCCCCTATACTGTCCTCAGCATTGAGGAGGCGCTTTTGTTTAAATACGACAGCTCTGTGAACAAATGCGACATTAGCCTGCAGAAAATGTGAAGAGTAAACTAAGAGTCACTTTCAAATGAATTTGAATTCAGATAGATCAAGTGGAAACTCCTGAGAGGAACAGGATGAAACAACATGGAAATTAAAACAAAAAAATAGTATTTTAAAAATACTATATTTTAAATACCTTATTTTCCGATATCACGATCAAAATGGTCCCACACGGCGGAAACCTTTCTATTTCCTTGAGGCTGCTCGTGCTCCATAATTTGTGATAAATTTGCACAAGGACCGACCGCAACACATACGAGAGTCTTTGGGCAAATGCATCCCGTTGACAGATGCGCTTCCTTATAAACGCTGGCCGCGTTAGTGTTTCGAATGCGCTAGTCGTCACGTGACCGATACAGTACCTGTATCGGTCACGTGACTTTCTTAAAGCGATACGCACTGACACGCACCGACACAGGGTTTCGCTCTATGAACTCGACGCATGCGCCGACGCATCGGTGTTGCCGGACCCATCACTAGGGTCTACCTAGGATGTTAAGAGCAGATTTTAATGCATTCTTCATATTATAGTGGATGACATCTCAAGTGATGAAACAAATTAGTGGTAGTGTGACATAATTTACACAAAACTGTATTTTATTCAATTTTTACTACTGCCAGAGAACTGAGCTGGTGTTTTTCTCCTTTCGTTCAAGTCTGCTGCACTGCAGTTGGTATGTGTGTGTCATTTCTTTTACCCCCCCCCCCTTTTCCCCGTGCTCTGCTAGTGTTGCCAGATTGTGCATAAAAAACAAGTGTCTCTGCTCCATGAAAACAGGCTCAAAAGAAGCAATTTCTAAAGAAAAAAATTGCAGGAATTAACAGACCTGGCAATGACCCTTAAATAAAAACATGTCGTGGGGAGGCGGGAGAGGGGAGAAGCTGAGTGCAGCTATGTGAAAGGAGAGGAGAGAGTTGCTAACAGAGAGAAGCGGCCTTAAACCTGCCACAGAAATGCTCGAAATCAGCGATAAACACATCATATGTATCACGCATAGTAGAATGTATCAAGATAATGAATATATTCATTGTATCGCCTAGCCCTAATATAGATTTCCAAATGAAAATTGGAAACACTCCTACCCACTGTCTGATGGTGGCTCCCTGGCTTTCGTTTTTACCCCTCAGCCTCTAAAGGCTGAAGGGGTATTTGTTATGTCCACAAACCTGATATTGAGAAGATGGAAGAAGAGGTTTCACTTGAACAGAAACTTTTATCATGAACCGAGCCTGTGCGCCGCACCTGAGCTCCCCTCGCTGGGCTCTACCACTGCCAGCGACCCTAACCATTCCTCCTCTCCTATGCCTGTCGAGCACCTCCCTAGGGTTGCCGGAGAGGAGCTGCCACCACCGGGGTTGCCTACGAATGACGACGCGAGGCTGGCGGTCCCAGAGGAGGTCGACGGGGGCACAGCACCGGGCAAAACGACAGAGTCTACACACCCAAAATCGCCGGAGTTCTGGACGGTGGTGGAGCCCGAGTTCAGGCAAGTGTGCTCCATTGTGTCAATAATGCATATGTCAATCTCACACTACCCGACTCATGGCGAGGAGGGCCCAGGGCAGCTCGTAGTAGCCCTCGGGGCCGCCTCACCAGGCTCTACCACTGCCGGCGACCCTGACCCGGTCTCTTTTTCCTCTCTCTCCGGGTTTGGAGGACCCCTGCCAGGGTCGCCGTAGAGCAGCTGACCTCGCCGGATGCCGCTGAGGAGAGGGGTCCATCGCCCTGAGGGTGTGAGTAGCATCACCTCCTTCCCACCGCGGGAGCAATGAGGCCCCTGATGGGGGTCACCGCAGGTGCTACGGTGCTCCAACCAGAGCCCATCGCAGGTGCAGCCATGTCCCAGACCAGGACCATCACGGATGCAGCCACATCCCAGACCGGGATCACCGCAGGTGCTGCAGAGCCTCAGCTGGAGGTCACCGCAGGTGCTGCAGAGCCTCAGCCAGAAAGTCACCGCGGGTGCTAGAAGGCTTCTGCTGGAGTCCATCATGGGTGCAGCAGAGCCGGCCCAGTCGGAGTCGACCGCGGGTACAGTTGGGCCCCAAGCCAAGGGTCACCAGAGCACTGCAGATCACCTTGAGGATACCATGGTTCCCTTCTCCTCCCGGTCCTACGCCATAGGGGTTCCGTCTCTTTGGTCCGGTCAGCCACCAGCGAGTTCCCGGTAGGCAGGCCACCTCTTGCCTTATCGCGCCAGCCCTGGTGGCTTAACAACACTGGCCGGCCACCGGACAGATTGACTACCTGGGTCTGGTGCCCATTTTTCCGGCAGACCACTGGATTCCGTCCACCGGACCTTCTGCCAGCCCTGGCACTCTGGGTGGCCTCCTGAGCCCCAACGACCGTGGACTTGTGGGGGTTAATTGTGGGCCCTGGGTGGGGCATTGTGTTCTTTCCTTTCCTGTTACCCCTACCTCCCATCTGGGTTCGTGTTATTGGTTGTTGTTTCTCCTGTTGGGGGGGGGGTCTTCATGATGTTACATGGGTGTGTGGTATCCACCCCCTGGGGGGGAAGGGGGGGGCTCTGTCATGAACCAAGCCTGTGTTCTCCTGCGGGCACAGTTTCTGATCGTTCTTGGTCTTATGTTGTGTTTTTGATTTCTGTCTGTATGTCATTATTTCTATGCTTGGCTGCTGCTCTGGCCGGCAATCATTAGGCAGCTGTTTGACCCACTTTCTGATGGGTGCTGTCTAACATTCGCCAATTTGACCACGCTCCCTTCTCTCTGACAGTCAGTTGTGTGCCCTGTAATTAATTTCCCACGCCTCATCTAGGTGTTCCCTATTAGTTAGTGCCAGCGGGTGTTTGTACTTCAGCAGCTCTTTGCTAGTCAAACACCACTGGACCATTGCATAAGTCTCACAGACCGTTCTCCATACATGTGACCATCTTGTCACTGAAGGTTTGTGCTCGCTGTGAGACTGGGAGGATTTGGACTGCTCTGGCACTGTGAGTAACTTTAGCGTTTCTGTTTGCGGTTGTGCTGCTATGCTGATAGTGTTTCCTTTTGCAGCACTACTGCTATGCTTTCTCCCCGCTCTGCCGAGCGTCTTGGAGGACTCTCAGTTAACCCGAACTGCCTAGCCATTTTGTACAGTTAGTTAATCTGTGTTCAATAAACGTGTGTTTGGTAAACCCTGCATTTAAATCCTTCTTCCTTCTCTTCCTCCATGCGCTGTGAGAAGCACACAGGGAAGTTTATGACAACTTTATTATAACTTTGATTGCAATACAGCAGGTGCATCACAGTGTGGGGCATCCGGGCAAGAGAAAGCCCAAAATGGTGGACGGCCCTATTTATAGGGTGTTGTGGTGGCACACCCAGAGGGTGGAGTCATCACACCGTACTTCACAATAAAATCCAACATTACATTCTCCCCCCCTTTAAGAAAGCAGAAAAACAAACCAAATTAAACCCACCCAAATTTCATAGATAAAACCCCCCAATAAACAGATCAAACAACAACACCACAGAACACTAGAACTAGGGCCAGTGGGTGGACTGCCATAAGGCCCACACGGCCAAGTGGTTTATTCTGCCACTTTTACCTGGTATACTGGCCGTGCTCCTACCAAAACAATGTCCAGTTCACTTTTTTTACAGTCCCCCCATGGTGGTGGTGAGTCGGGTGGGGAAAACAGTTCAGCCTGAGGGGCTTTTAGGCACTCCCGCTGAGGCCTTCCCTCCTCGAGTTTTGGAGGCAGGCTTGTGCCCCCCCCCCCAAGAGCTTTCGACCCCCATGGTCAATCTTCATGACGCCTGGGCCTGGGTCCCCACACTGCGGCAGCCAACTCCTGCAAGCCTCGCATCTGGAGCCGCCACGTGGATATGCGTAGTCTGTTCGTGTGCCGAACCAAGTCGTCTGTCAGCCGAAAGTACGTTGTCCTCAGCTTTACCACAATCCTCAGCGGCACCCGACTTGTTTTCATGCGCTGTCATTGCACTCCCAGTGGCTCTGCATGCTCATTCAGCCCAGGACCTCTACCATGCTGCAGCGGTTCCGTTGTCACCATGTTCGCTGCGGACCTTCCACCCGCCAACTTGATAACTCCCACGACAGCATGCCGAGCGCGGGCACCGAAGCTGTTCGGCTCCTCCACTGAGCTGCTCTCGTCCCAAGAGTATGAAGTGTGCGCTTCGGTGTCGGTTGTTGAAATAGACTCTTCACCTGTCTGCTTGGTCATAACCTCCGCAGCTTGCCAGGCGAGGATACAGAAGCAGTCCGGCTCTTCCCTTCTGTCTGAAGTGTTCTGCTGTGCCGCATCGTGCATTGTCTCTGCACCCTGCTGGTGCTGCTGTGCTTCGGGCCTTTCAGCATGCCCCCCCCACCCCCCCGTGGCCGAATCTGAATGCTGCTGTCCCTCCATGTCATCTCTGCTCTTCGCACTTTGCTCATCGCACGGTGCTGCGGGCACTTCCTGTGCTCACTGTGCTAGCTATCGTGTAGCTTGTTGCGTGTAGCTTCTGTGTCTGGCACCCATTTAGCTCCATGGCTAATTTATCTGTTGCTACTACCTGGGCCATTAGCTCCCCCAAACTAGCTACCTTAGTGTCTTTTAGCACCATTAGCCTCTCAACCTACAGCTTCGTGCAACATGTGTGTTTGGCAAAGTAGCTAGCAAACAGCCCGACAGCATCTGCATATGACTCCATCTCCCCTAACATGTCAAAAATTCTCTGACCTTCTACACCGAGTTTGCGAACCAGAAGTGCTCACTTCCTTACTCCGTCGAGTTTACCCAGGCCCAACACTGCAATGAACTTTTCAAACATGGCCAACCAGTGAGGCCACATTATTGCTGGTTCTCCTGGGTACTCCAGAAATGGCCGTAGAGGTGCCCAGCACGCCTCCATGAGTTAATCCTCAGTCGCCAAATGTTATGTCCACAAACCTGGTATTGAGGAGATGGACGAAGAAGTTGCACTTGAATGGATCTTTATTGAGATTGAGATTGAGATTCAACTTTATTGTCATTACACATGTATGAATACAAGGTAACGAAACGTGACTTGGCATTTGGGCACGCTCTGCAGAGCGCATCCAAGGCCGGGGCAGCCGCTAGGCGCCAGTCATAAAGAAGAAAGGAAAAAAAAGAAAAAGAGTGGATATGACACAGTAGGCGAGAGAAAAAAAACATGTTTTATCAAATTGACGCTTAAGTAAGTAAGCGAAATTTTGATTGCAGGCAAAAAAAACCCTCAATGCTTATTTAGCAGACATTTAGTAGACAAATCACACAGCAGGGAGAGAGCAGTGTATGTATATCAGTATGATGATATCAGTGTGTGTGCAGTGTTGAGTGTATCAGTTACTGGAGCACAACAAATAGTCTCCTAGGCAACGATAGATGTTATAGTTCATGAACGCTGTCCCTGAAGAGTTCTGTTTATTGCACAGCAGCGGTGTTTGGGTTAGCGAGCCAGCTGACACATCCGCTTATCTCAACTCTGGAGGAGTGAGTTATCCAGGGGCGCCGATCAAGGCCGAATCTGCTCAGACAGAGTATAGGAGTATAGGATTTTCCCTATTGTCATATTCTGAGCTTACAATTCAAATTAACATTCACTGGCTTTAAATTCATATCATTCCCTGGAGAGCACGAAGCGACTCCAGATGTTTCCCCTTCTAAACACAGATGAACATGTCCGATAGAGTCCATCTCTCTAATGCATGCAGATGGTAAATTCCATGTTGGTCATTTGCCGCTACTTCGTGCACTCCCCATCTGGTCGAATTATTGAGAAGCAGCTCCGCCGGGTCCGCATTTTGATTAGCTCCTCCAGTTAAATTTTCGATACACCAGGAGAACTCCAAAGCCCAATCGGCAGAAATCCTGTGATCGTAGCCAAAACAGGTAGATGTTTTTTCCACATCCTCAGTCAAATCACACAGACACATGAGTTCCAATCCATGGGTCTCTCCACATTTGGCTCCCCCGGCCCAATTTTCTGTTTGAAAAGGTGGTGTAAATTGCGTTTAAAGCCCAGCTTATATCCATTTTCCATATTTTCCATTTGGGTTGAGATCAGCAAGATGGTGAGACGGCACAGGACACTCACTCAGATGCAGCAAGCTGGGATTAGGTCAGGAAGGCAGGATAGGAGGAGGGAGGAAAAAAAATGCGACTGCTCTCACTGAAGGCAAAAGGAAGAATATATTATAACTAGGCTGCAATACAGCAGGTGCTTCACAGTTTGGGGCGTCCGGGCAAGAGAAAGGCCAAAAGGTGGATGCCCTATTTATAGGCGGTGTGGTGCTGCACCCAGAAGGTGGCGCTATCACACCGTACTTCACGGTAAAACCCACCATTACAGTATTGTCATCACCTCAGGTGGATAGGGCACTCACATCAACACCTACTTGTGATTGTGATAACTAGAGAAAAAAATGAATTGGCCTTTTCAAATTGATACCATAGATGTATCTATAGCCACTTTTCATCTAGCACTACCTCAGCTTGACTCGGCCTAACACAGTTTAGGCTGTGTTCAATTACAGCTGAGTACCACCTCAAGGTGGGTGGGTCATTACAGGAGAGGCAGCCTGTCATGTTGTTGACATGTTGATGTTTTGCTGTCAGATGCAAATACTAATAACAGCAAGAACAAAAATAAACAAAATACCAGCAAAGCAGCAGAGTTAGCATTCATGGTTAGCTAGTCTAGCATACCTCATTGTCTGCATACAGGAGACCAACAGCGATATCCTTATTCGTTCAAAGTGAGCTTGCCACCAAGGGGATAATAACTTAAAAGATGCTTAAATTCACAAAACACTTGTCATCTTCCCATGAGGCAGTCATCAGCTAAGAGACCTCCTGGTATACTGTTTCATTGTGGGCGCTCCTCACGGTGTGAGGCTTAAAAGTTCATAGGCTGAAAAGTTCATAGTTGCCAAATTTGACCAAATGTAATTTATTTTTCAAGCACAGGGATCCAAGCACTGCAACAACCGATGGAAGAAATGTTTGCACTGACAGAAGACTGTTGAAAAATAACCACCATCTCAAATTTGACCACTATATGAACTTTTCAGCCTATAACCTTTCAGCCCCGTAGCTCCCTCTGGATTCTCTCTATAGCCAACAACCATGGTGTTGATTTGTGTGTAGCCATTTATGCTCATAGATTACACAGGTTACAAAAATATTTTTTGTAAGTTGTCTGTGTTTTTTCAACTGATTTAAGACAATTTGCACCGTTGAATCCAAAAATGACATCCGGTTTCTTTCGATCAGGTGCTAAGTAAAAACCTGTACTTACTTAGTACTGTGCATGTACTTACTAACTACATTACTTATTTATTACTTATTACTTATTACAATTACTTACTATCGACCTCCTCATTGCCATCTGATAATGGACTAGTTTCTGTACTTGTCCTTTTAGACCTTAGTGCAGCTTTTGATACTATTGATCATAATATTCTACTTGATAGATTAGAACACTATGTTGGACTTAATGGAACTTCTTTGCAATGGTTTAGATCTATTTATCTGAGAGGCTTCCAGTTTGTTCATGTAAATAATGATTTTTCTTTCACTCAAAGCTTAGTCATGGAGTTCCACAGGAGATCTGTGCTAGGCCCCTACTCTGTTTAGTTTATATATGCTTCCGTTAGGCAACATTATTAGAAAGCACTGTATACATTTTCATTGTTATGCAGATGAAACACAATTATACCTGTCAATGAGCCAGATGATAGTAATCAATTAGCCAAGTTAGAAGCCTGTCTTAAGGAAATCAAAGCTTGGATGACCTGTTAATTTCCTGCTATTAAATTTCAGATAAGACTGAAGTCATTCTTGTTGGTCCAAAAAACCTTAGAAATTCCTTTCCAAATCAAACTTTCAGTTTGGATGTCGGTTACTCTTTCTCTTATAGCTCTGTGAGGAACCTTGGAGTTATTTTTTGATCAGATTTGTCCTTCAATTCACATATTAAATTTGTTTCTAAGACTGCCTTCTATCATTTGCATAATATTGCCAAGATAAGGAGCATCTTGTCTCAGAGTGATGCTGAGAAACTGATCCACGCTTTTGTTAGCTCGAGATTAGATTATTGTAATTCATTATTATCAGGTGTCCCTAAATCAATCTTTAAAAAAGTTCCCTTCAGCTGATCCAAAATGCATGCAAGCAAGAGTGTTTAACACAGGTCACTAGAAAAGAGAGATCAAACTCCCTACTCCGGTTCTGTGCCTCCCTTCATGGCTCCCATAGAGTTTAGAATTAAGTTTAAAATCTTCTTCTTACTTACAAAGCTCTAAACAATCAGGCTCCTTTTTATTTAAAAGATCTGATACTACCGTATTATCCTAACAGAGCACTACGCTCCCAAAAAGAGCAGGATTACTTGTAATACCTAGAACTTCCCCAACAGTACCATGGGAGTCAGAGCCTTCAGCTATCAAGCTCCTCTCCTGTGGAATCACTGCCAATCTGGATTCGGGAGTCAGACTCGATCTCTGTTTTTAAGATAGGGCTAAAACCTACCTTTTTGATATAGCCTACAATTAGGGAGGGATCATGGTTTCTGAACCCTCCCCTTAGTTATGCTGCTAATAGGTTTAGTCAGCCGGGGGACCTCCAGTAATGCCACTGGGCCTCACTCTTTCCTCACTTCTACTATGAAAATATTTTTTTTTTTTTTTTTCCTGCTCATTAACATCAGTTTGTTCTCGTCCCATAGATTGAGTCCCCATCGTGCTGTTTGCTCTCTACATGTCTGTTCTTTTCTTCTTCTCTATCCCTCACCCCCCAGCCAGTCGCCAGGCAGATGACTGCCCCTCCCTGAGCCTGGTTCTGCTGGAGGGTTTCTTCCTGTTAAAAGGGAGTTTTTCCTCTCCACCGTCGCCAAGTGCTTGCTCACAGGGGATCGCCTGATTGGCTGGGGTCTTTCTTTTGATAGTGCTATGAGTGACTGTTGTTGTGTAATGGCGCTATATAAATAAAGTTGAATTGAATTGAATTGAATGAAATTACCTTTATATAAAGGTAAGTACATGTAAATTGAATGTTACATCGTCATTGTTCAAAATTCAGAGGAATTTCAAACATAAAAAAGATTTTGCATCATTTAAAGCGAAAGTACCTGTACATGTAAACAAAAACATATAAACAACATGGGCCATAATTCAAAAAGTTGACCTGATTGAGCAAAACCAATGTGATTTTTGGATTCAGCACATCAAAATTGTCCTAAATCAGCTAAAAAAAAAAAAAACAAAAAAAACTTAGACAATAAATTTGGTGTTGACCAGTTTATCACAGAAATAATAAAAACTCGTGCCAAATTTACAAACGACTAGTACCTAGTACCTAGTACCAGGTACTAGGTACTAAAGGGAAAACCCCACAAAACGTGTAGAGTCGAGGCAAGTCAGGGCTGAGGTAGGTATTAATGGAAAAGGGCCAAATGAAAAATCTTGGACGAGTTTGAGTTTGGGTGACCTCAGAGGTCAGTTTTCCCTAAATCTTATAACGTGATAACTGTAAAAATTAATTATGTAGCCTTAAATCAATATCATCATATCTAAGACAGTCTTGGACAGCTTAGACACTGCTCTTTGACTATGGGTTTGGAGTGAAGGGGTCATAGGTCATTGTTAACATTCCTTTGCACTGTTACTATAGAAGGAGGTAAAGCTACAGTCATGAAACTTGTTACACATGTTCACCCTGAGACCCTGACCTCTGACTATGGGTTTGGGGTGAAAAGGGTCAAAGGATACAGTTAGCTTTCCCTATGCTCTATTGCTATAGAATGAGTAAAGCTAGGGTCACCAAAGTTTGTACACAGGTTCACCTTGACCTCTGACTATGTGTAGCATGACCTTGAGTTCAAATTTATAAAATCATTCTTTGTGAAGAAAAATTGTTTCAACTGCTAAGTCTGAGCATGAACTGCTTCTATCATCCAAGGACCCTGAGTTGTACACTATCCATCAGCCATAAGTGGAAGTTAATCCCTTCTCCAGGACTTAGTCATTCTCCCTTTTCTGCTCTTTGTCAAAGGAATGTTTCAAATTGGCAGATTTATGGTTGACATAATCAGACGTGTGGGGAGTCAATATTCTCCAGTAAACACCTAGACAGTTTCACAGTGCCATCTGGTGGACGAATCAGGAATATTTAATATTTTTCTTCTTTGCAGTGGAATTTATGCAATATGGACCAATTAAACTAATTCATATTCTTTCTCTCAGAGACAGTATCTGCTCCTGAAGACATGTTGAACTCTTGGGACAGACAATTGGGTTTCAAATGCTTTTACTGATATGATTTTGAAATGTGTTGCTTTATTTTCAGGAAGAAATTAATTCTTGCATGCTTAATATTACAAATTAATTATGGTTACAATGTAGAGATGTTGTATGTTCCCTTATTATTGTGTAGAACATCTTAGTCACTAAAGTTTAAGGAATTTATACTTTATTCAGCAACATGTGTCTTAAGGAGGATTTCACTCTTCATATCAAATATCTCTATCTCTGCTCTGGGGAGACCCCCACCTCAGAAATTTTAACTGACCGGATAGAACTCCAGGCTTTACTGCATTTTCCTTTTAGGTCGAGTTTATGACTTTTGTTGAATGAAGCTCAAATGTAATTGGTCCAGCTCAGGTTTCATGAAGTTTAGAACCATCCTGCCACACCCAAGAAAAAAACTTGTTTTTTATTTTCCATTGTTTCAGTTTTGGGGCATTGGTCAAGCTGTAAGGAGCCGATGTCTCTGCTCTTCCATTTTTTTTCCTCTCTTCCAATTAAGGCCCAGAGCCTGTCATGCTCTGTGAAAATCCTATTTCTTTTCTTTAAATTCATTTTACTTATTTTAATCTCTTTTTTCTTTAAATCACCATGCAAGAAGATTTTGTTGATTTTTTTCTAAGCTTAAACCAATTCATTTAAACACCAACATCGAAGAATCGGTTGTGATGTAGTTTGAATTTCTAATGGGACTTTACACAATAAACCAATTCCTTCTTCGGTGCATAAGAAGACCTCACCCAGCCTGCTGAAGAACAGCCTTTGTGATCTCGGGAGTAGGCCATAACCATGGTAAGGAGCCTGTCTGCCAGTTTCCCAACAGAACCCACGCTGGTCCAGTTGAACAGAAAAGTGGACTGGCCTGCTACCCACTGGGACATAATGATTCTGCTTGGCTGATGGTCTGTTGTTTAATTTAAACTTAGTCCTTCAGAATATTCCTGGTATAAGTTCTTTAAACTTAATTTCATTTTGTTCTTTCATTAATTTATGTTCTTTTCAGAGTAACAACAGTTTTCCATTTTTATAAATAGATAATCATCACTTTCTTCATAACATTGTATCCACTTTTCCTAACCAATGCTATTTTATGGTTTTTCTAATTTCCAGTGTACTGACAAATTAAACTATGGTTTATTTGGTCCCACAAATGCTTGATTCATAAGTAAACTCAGTAATAGTCTATAATGCCCATAATGCATGTTGAATTCTCTGTTTTAAAGTTATCCAAATGTGTTAACCTATTCTGACATTTTGTATTAAACCACTGAAAGATATATGGGAGTTACTGTTTGATTTCATGGCCATCTTCTTGATTATCAGGAGTCAAGAACTCACCAGGGTTTTTTTGTTTTGTTTTGTTTTTGGTTTTTTTTTTGTTTGTTTTTTTTTTAGACTGATTCATAATTGGTACAAAGAATTGTTAATAAAATTGTCCATTATCTGGACTGGTGCCCTAACGAGGATCTGAGTGGAATGAAAATAAGTCTTCATTCCTACTCACATTCATATTTACATTAACACTTGTACCAACATTAAGATACCTATAAACCCATAAATCTACTCTATATGGTTTTGGGATTGAAAGGTCAACGATCAAGGTCAAACTGCCATATAAACTACATCTCAACAAAAAAACAAAGAGGCTGCGAGGTACCACTGGGCAGCCTCCAGAATTTTTCCTTCATGTTTGGATCATTAATCCGTGGAGTGAGGTGGTGCGATGTGACATTGAACGGGTGGGGGCCCTGATTATTAAAGCAGAGTACGAGTGCCCTTTCCAGATTGTGGTTCTCCAGTTGTCACCAGCAGTCACAACCACAGACATATATAATTGGCTAGAGAAACTCATTGCTAGCCAACAGACTAGTGTCAGGTGGCCAAGCATGGATGCCATATTGCTGCTGATAAGAAACACAAACAAGTCATTGTGCCACATAAGCATAGGCTTGCATTTTCTTCATTTTTTCTTCATTTTTGCTGAAGAAGTTGAATATTATATAACATAAACAGAACTTGTCAAGTTCAATGTCTGATCATGGTAGAAAGCTAAGGAAAATTAAAAAACAAAAACAATGTTCAGTTTTAACAATGTTATTAACGGATTTAAACACTGATGTGCCTGTTTTCATCTCCCAAGTGTCAGCTTTTCAAGACTGTCTCCTGTGTGCGCAAGTGATTTTTTTAAATGTGTTTTTTTCTTATTATTTTATATGCTTTTTATAGTAATGCTCATTTGTCATAGAATTGTAATTGTGAGGATGGCAAGTCCAAACACATGGGGAAGGGGGGTAATTTGAGAGGAACTTCTTTTGAATAATACTACTACTAACACTAATAATAATAATAATAATAATAATAATTCCTTACACAACCTTGCCTATTTATCTGGCTTGAGACCAGCACAGGGAGTACACTGACTTGTGCAACCCCTGTGGCTGAGTCACCAACTTTTCTTCCTCCATTCTATTTTTGCTGAGCACCAAGCTAGAAGACAGGAAGTACCATTTTTATATGGTCTTTGGTATGACCTGACCAGGACTTGAACGATGCTCTACCACTAGGCCACCACTTCGGTTAATAATAATCATAACAAATAATAATAATATTACTACAGCTACTAATAATACAACTACTACTAATAATAATAAATAAATAAATAAATAAATAACAGGTATAACCCAGAGGATAATAAAAATCTGTTAATCAAAACAGCAATAAATGCCTGAATGTTGTAGCATCATCTTGCTTTGGCTCATCAATAAAATTATTCTTCATCTTAAAGACCTTGTTTCATCCAGGGAAAGGCCAGTCAAGAACTGCTTTTTTCATCCCAGGACTACAGCTGAACCAACATTCCTTTGTTAAGCAAAGCTAAGGAATGCTTTCAACAAACTAACTCACATCATAAATAAACTGGGAAATTCCTCAACTAAGACAGGTTTATATTCAACAGGTATACCATAAAACTTTAAAGGCACCTTCTAAGGCCTAGGATTGGCCACAGCTCGACACTACCCCTGGTGATCGTCTCTGGAGTAGATGCTCACTTTTGACTTACACTGATTAACTGAAATTATTTTTTTTTTCAAGTTTCATTTCTCAGGACAATTCTAAGGACACCAATTGTTGAAGATCACTACCTCAGTGGGACTTAGATATTCTGTGGACAATCAATAATGGGTTTTGAATGAATATATTAATCCTTGATTTTAAATATGTGCAAGTTAAAATGTTCAATGAATGTTTATTCTTGTATGTTAATTTAAAAAGCACTAGTTATAAAGTTGCATGAATCACTGAAGTAGGTTAGATTTTCTACATAAATGTATAGATGAATTTTCAGTACTAAGATGTGTGTATCAGGTTGCCAAAATGTCCCTCAAGTCATGTGACTGGTCATCGCAGTCTCTGTTTAGCAACAGCTCTCTCAATATTGTTGGTTGTTACAGACAAAAGACTGTTTGTTCATTGGATTAAATGGTGTTCACTTATATAGCGCTTTTATTCTCATCTCTTGATGACCAAAGTGCTTTACAGATCCTGTCATCCACCCATCCACACACACATTGATGGTGGCATGCTGCCAAACATGGCGCTTCCAGACCCACCAGGAGCAATTGGGGGTGAAGTGTCTTGCCCAGGGACACAACGGCAGGATACTGGGGAGAGCGGGATTTGAACCGTCAACCATGTGGTTATTGGACGACCTGCTCTACCTCCTGAGCCACTGCCGTTATGAACTTTTGATTAAAGTTCATAAAACCCACCCACGAAGGAAGACTATTGGCTTGGGCTCCTGTTAATCCCCGGAAAGCCCATGAAAGTTTTCCGCAGATAAAAAAGAGGGGAGACACCCTCCTTCAGAGCCTTTTTCACTTCTCACAAAAATTAAAGTTTCAGAAGACTGCAGACCTGAGCATTTTCAGGGCAGAGAACGTGGAATATTGTGTTTGTGTAAACTTCTGTGTATTTTAATATTTTCCTTTAAACATCTGGAAATTAGTTCTTTCTTTCCTGAGCTCAAATCTTGAAATGGAGTGAAACTCCATGCTTCACAGACGTTTCTGTTTTCTAACTTTTTATATTGTTAAACTTTCTTTAAATCCACCGTGTATTTTCAAGGACTGACCATCTCCATACTGGAAACTATTTACAACTCCACAAAGTCAGAAAATTACCTTTTATTTTTGCTATTGGGATCAGATTTTGTAATTATTCTCGAATTCCTTTGGCACAAGCCACTGACCCATGAAAGCCTCGACGCAACTCGTCACTACGGTGCCTGAAGAAACACCATCGCCATCTTTGCTGCACCTCAGCCCAACAGTCAAAATCTCATCTTGTGACTGTAAACCTTAGAAACTGCTGTAACTTGTCCGAATATCTGCTGGCAAGATATTCTGGTTTTGGGTGCCATCTACAACTAAAGCTTCAGGAGAAGCCGCCGGAAGGACAACCACGCAAGGATTCATGTGAGCTGTATTCTGTTCCATCTGCTGAAATAGAATAAAACATCTGAGATTTGAGAATAATTAAGCATCTGATCAGATACAAAATTAAAAGAGAAATAATATACTTTTTCTTATTAAAATTCCATTTTTAATTTTAAGAGTAATCCAGAATTTTCCATATAATTAGTTTAATTTGCATACAGTTTTTCATAGTCCGTCAACTTTCAAACTGATCAAAATTCAGCTTATATCTTCACCCTGGTTCTGCAAATGCTCACATTGTTACTTTATCCTTAGTTTCAAGTTTAATGTGATGGCTAATGCAAATCATTTCAATGTCCTTTAATCATCATTTCATTTAAATAAATCTGTAAAAATGAGAGAAGTTGTTGGGAATTTATTCCATTCTGACTCTGGTTTCAAAGCCCCAGTATCGAATTCACTAATATTTTGAGATTGATTATTAATTAATTTATTGAGTGATTAAACAGGTATAAAGAGAAATTAATGACTTAAGTGTTCACCAAAGAGGTGAGCTGGTGCCCCTATGAGTGTTTACTATAAACTTTGTCTGTGTGTGGACCCGGAGTAAATCTCAGGTCCCGATACATTAATACAAATTAAATAATCTTTACACCTGATCATAATTATAAACGAATGAATGAATGAATGAATGAATGAATGAATCTTTATTTCGGATAGATTAAAAGTAAAGATTAAAAAAAGAAACAGAACAATATAACAAAGGGGGGGGGGATCCAACAAAGTCAAATCAAACAATAACTCCTCTGATTATACAGTTCAACATAAGTTATCCGAAATGGGTGATGGCTGAAGCCGCAGCTTATATTGCCCACCCATATTCCATCCAAGAATTAAAAAGAAAAACAAAACAAATGTAATTACAATTCAGAACAAAGCTAAGACAAAGCATGACAAAAAAACAAAACAAAAACTAAGCAACAACACAACACAGACTGGATATGACAATCCTTATGTGATTTTACTTGTCATCTTGTATATATGTTTGGAGTATTTCTTCCTTTCATTTTTGTTTAAATTGTCCAAGTGTTGTACATGATTTTAATTCAGGTCCAAAAGTGTTCCACAATCTGACTCCTTGCACTGAAACACAGTGTTGCTTGGTGGTATTTCTCACTGAAGGTTTTTGAAATATACATGTTCCTCTGAAATGATATTGTTTCTCCCTTATTTGGAACAACTTTTGGAAATTTGCGGGCAGTGATAGATCCTTCATTTTAAACATTATTACTGCAGTTTTAAAGTCAACCAGATCTTTCAACTTGAGTGATTTTAATTTAAGAAAAAGTGGGTTTGTTGGTTCCCTGTAAGCAGCTTTGTTTATTATTCTATTAGCTCTCTTCTGAAGCATAAAGACTGGATATATGTTTGTTTTATATGTATTTCCCTATACTTCAGTACAATTTTTTTTTTTTTTGTTACTTCTTTGTACCCGTAGGTAGATTTGTTTTGCAGTCTGGTGACAAGCCACCAGCTGCCAGTCGCTGCGTGCGAAAACGCCCCTTAACTCCCTAACCTGCATGTTTTTGGCAGGTGGGAGGAAACTGGAGAAATCCCGGAGTAAACCCATGCAACACGGGGAGAACATGCAAACTCCACACAGATCACTGTTGGTCGGGGGCTGGGATCGAACCCACGATCCCCGCGCTCCCCCGGCCAAGGGTAAAACTGTGCTGCCACAGTGCTAACCACTGCGCCACCGTGCAGCAATATGTCATGTATGGGAGTATTAATGAATGATACAAAGTATATAATGTGGGTTGATTCAGCAAATATTTCACTCTGTGTAGTATTGCAATTGATTTAGATATTTTACCTTTAATATAATTAATATGTGACTTCCAACACAGTTTATTATCAATTATTACTCCAAGAAATTTAGTTTCGGATACCCTTTCAATCTCTACACCATTTACACTGAGTTTAGATACAAAGTTGTTGTGATGGTTGTTAAAAACTATAAATTTTGTCTTACTTAAATTGAGCATTAATTTGTTTGAATCAAACCACAGTTTAAGCTTGTCACGCCGCGCCATTCATCAGCGGCGCCACCTGCTCACACACCTGCTAATCATCAGCAGCGAGGGATAAAAGCCGCCTCGCCCTAAGCTTCGGCCTGAAGCCGTTAGACTTCATCTCCCTTCCATGAGAAGCGACTACTCCTTCTTCAGCACCACGCTAAGCGGTAAGAAGATCACTTACCTCTCCTTTTCCAATCTGCTCCCCTGTGCACAGGTGGATTCCTCGGCGGCGGACAACTCCGTCCCTCGTCCCTCCTCGCTGCTGCACCGAGTCCTGCAGGTGACTGTCTCCCGGGGTTCCGTCCTTGAAGTGCCTGCCATCAGTCAAATACAAGTAAGCTTCTCTCCCTCGCCTATTCTCCTCCTGTATTGGTGTGTGCCCGTCACCCTGTGTCTGTTCTCTCCCATAGGGTTGCCGGCTGAACGGTCTCCTGCCTCTGTGCCCGAAGCAGACGCCACCACCAATACATTTACATTCCGCAGACACACACCCATACATCCCTGTTGTTAATAAACAGTTTGAACTACTCTGAGCCTGTGTGTGTGCGTCTCCTGAGCCGAACGTTATGTCAGTACGGCTTCAGCAGAGCGGCTCGGCAGACGGCGGGCTCGCACACCGGTTTACCATCCTCGAGGCTCGAGTGGATCAGGTTGTTTATCAGCAACAGGTGATCCTAAATCAATTAGTAAATTTAACTAACCGATTGAACCGCCTGGACCCCCAACAGCCGTTCCCCCCGGCTCGCCAGGGTGGCGCGGCTCCTGCTGTTCCAGCGGCTGTCCAGCCGGCTCCAGTGGCACCGGTTCGGCTCACACCGATTCCGACCCCCGCCCGCTTTAGTGGTAAGCTCGGTGGAGCGCGGGGGTTCATTATGCAATGTGAGTCCGTGTTCCACCGTGTGCCCGGAGATTTTCCCTCGGATCACAGCCGAATTGGTTACATAGGGAATCTTCTGGAGGGGCGTGCGTTAACTTGGACCTACGCCATAATGACGAGGCCCAGTTATGCCACCCTCACCTATGACCAATTCGTGAGGCGCTTTCTGGAGGTCTTTGACCATTCTCAAACCGAGACGGTCCAGACCGATCGGCTTCTCGCGCTCCAGCAGGGAAGCCGGTCGGCAGCGGACTACGCGGTCGACTTCCCGGTAGCGGCGGAGGAATTGGGCTGGGAGGAACGCTCCCTCTGTGGCCTGTTCCTCCGCAGCCTCAATGATGATCTGAGGGATGAACTGGCTGGACGGGATATCCCTGAAACGCTAGCGGAGCTAACTTCTTTAGCCATCAGCCTGGACAACAGGCTGCGCGAGTGCTCCTCAGGACGGAAGTCGTCTACTTCGCGCCCTCGGGGAGTCTCGCTGCGCCTGCCCCAAGCTCGCCCCCTGGCGGCGCCGCCACCATCGTGCCCCGAGGAGTCGGAGCCGATGGTGACGGGCTGGACAAAGCTCTCCCCGGCAGAGAGACAACGCCGCCGTGAGTTGAATCTCTGCATGTATTGCGGAGACAGTCAACACACAGTGGAGCTTTGTCCACAAAAAGCCAAACGGCGGGGTCCGCGAGTCACTCTAGGGGGCCTCGTGGACGTCAATCGGTTAGGTCCACTCACTCAATTAAAGCTGCCCATCCGTTTCTGCCACAACCCCACTGGGCATCTCACCCACGCACTGGTGGATTCGGGTGCAGAAGGCAGCTTCATTTCACAGAGCCTGGCAACCCGTTTGGGCATCCGCTGTCAGGCACTGAAAAATCCCATCTCCCTTGTCAACCTCTCCCGTGCCTCCCTTGGGAGAGTGTCACACCAAACCATCCCCGTTCCGGTCATCATCTCGGGAAACCACCGGGAGGAGATGACCTTCTATGTCCTTCCCAACTCTGTGTCGCCCGTCATCCTGGGGTATCCCTGGCTTCGCCTTCACAACCCGGTCCTGGATTGGAAATCAGCTGGGATATCGGCATGGAGTACATTCTGCATGGGCACCTGCCTTCAGTCCGCTGCCTGCTCTCCGTCCGCTCCTCCCCCTGCGACGGACGCTGCACCCCCGGACCTGTCTCTGGTGCCTCCGGAATTTCACAACCTGGGTATGGTGTTCAGCAAAGCGAAAGCTATGTCTCTTCCCCCTCATCGGCCCTATGACTGTGCTATCAACCTCCGCCAGGGGGCTCCCTTACCTTCTGGTCGCCTTTACAGCCTGTCTGCGCCGGAGAAGGAGACGATGAACGCCTACCTGAAGGAGTCATTAAGTGCTGGGATAATCCGCCCATCATCGTCACCCGTGGGGGCAGGGTTCTTCTTCGTGGGAAAAAAGGATGGGTCCCTCCGCCCTTGTATTGACTACCGGGCCCTCAACAATATCACGGAGAAGGACTGTTACACCCTGCCTCTCATGGACACTGCTTTCCACTCCCTCCAGGGGGCGACCTGGTTCTCCAAGCTGGATTTACGCAGCGCTTACCACCTCATCCGGATCCGGGAGGGAGATGAGTGGTAAACAGCCTTCCGTACCCCGAACGGCCACTTTGAATACCTGGTGATGCCGTTCGGGTTGACCAACGCTCCTGCAGTCTTTCAGCGCCTCATAAATGACGTCCTCCGGGACTTCATCAGCCTTTTCGTGTTCGTCTACCTGGACGATATCCTCATCTTCTCCAAGTCCAGGGACGAGCACCAGGTCCACGTGAGGCGGGTCCTCCAAAGGCTGCTGGAGAATCGTCTGTACGTAAAGGCAGAAAAGTGTGAATTTTACGCCAGGACTACGTCCTTCCTGGGGTTTATCATCGCCCATGATAAGGTGCTCCCTGACCCAGAGAAGGTAAAGGCGGTGGTGGAATGGCCTACACCTGCATCCCGGAAGCAGCTGCAGCAATTTGTTGGCTTCGCCAATTTCTACCGCCGCTTTGTCCCCAACTTCAGTGCCATCGTTGGACCACTGACCCGCCTCACGTCCCCGAAGGTCCCGTTCCGGTGGACCGAAGAGGTCGCTGCCGCCTTTGAGGCGCTGAAGGCGGAATTCTCCTCCTCCCGGGTCCTTCGCCAGGTCGACCCCGCGCTGCAGTGCATCGTAGAGGTAGACGCTTCGGACACGGGAGTGGGAGCAGTGCTGTCCCAGCGGTCGCCGGACGATGGCGCCAAACGACCCTGCGCCTTCTTCTCCCGGCGCTTGTCCCTGGCGGAGAGAAACTACGATGTGGGGGACAGAGAGCTCCTGGCCATCAAACTCGCCCTGCAGGAATGGCGTCACTGGCTGGAGGGGGCGAACCTGCCGTTTGTGGTCCTTACGGACCACAAGAACTTAGAATATCTACGATCTGCCAAGCGCCTGAACGCCCGCCAGGCGCGTTGGTCTTTGTTCTTCGCCAGGTTCCAATTTTCAATCACCTTCAGGCCTGGCTCTAAGAACGGCCTGCCTGACGCCCTCTCCAGGCAGTTCACTCCCGTGGAGTCGGAGGAGACGCCCCACTCCATCCTGCCCAGGTCGTGCGTCGTGGGAGCCATCTCGTGGGACATCAAGAGCAAGATCCGGAAGGCACAGGAGGTGGAACCTGATCCTGGCGGCGGACCGGAGGGGAGGCTGTTCGTGCCATCCGCGGTCCGAGGAGAGGTCATCCACTGGCTACACACCTCCAAGCTCACCTGTCACCCTGGCACCTCCCGGATGATAGATCTCCTCCAACGGTCCTTTTGGTGGCCAGGCCTACGGAGGGATGCAGCCCGCTACGCCCGGGCTTGCCCAATCTGTGCCACCTGCAAGTCGGGAAATGCCCCTCCAGCGGGTCTGCTCCAGCCCCTGCCCGTCCCTGGCAGGCCCTGGTCGCACATCGCGTTGGATTTCGTCACCGGACTCCCTGTCTCCAACTCCTACGACACCATCCTGACCATCGTGGACCGCTTCTCCAAGGCCGTGCACTTCGTCCCCCTGCGAGGCCTCCCTACTGCCCTGGAGACGGCGGACCTCCTCGTCCAACACGTGGTCAGGCTGCACGGGATTCCGGTGGACGTGGTCTCGGACCGGGGCCCCCAGTTTTCATCTGAGGTTTGGAGGTCTTTCTGCAACGCCATCGGAGCCAAGGTGAGCCTCTCCTCCGGCCATCACCCCCAGTCCAACGGGCAGTGTGAGAGGACCAACCAGGAGCTGGAGGCTGCGCTCCGCTGTGTGTCCAGATCCAAACCCACGTCCTGGAACAACCATCTTGCCTGGGTTGAATATGCCCACAACACCGCTCGCTCTTCTGCCACAGGGATGTCCCCCTTCAAAGCGTCCCTGGGTTACGACCCCCCGCTGTTTCCGGAGCAGGAGAGTGAGGTAACTGTCCCGTCAGTTAGGGCCCATCTCAGGCAGTTCCGCTCCACCTGGACTGCCGCGCGCAATGCGCTCTTACGCACAGCGGAGCGCAACAGGACTGTGGCGGACCGGCGTAGAAGACCTGCCCCGGCGTACAGAGTTGGGCAACTTGTTTACGTTTCCACCCAGGACGTCACTTTAAAAGGCGAGAGGAGAAAGCTGGCACAGCGCTTCATGGGTCCCTATCCCATCACCCGGATCATCAACCCAGTGGCTGTGCGCGTGGCTATTCCCCCCTCCCTCCGCATTCATCCCACTTTCCACGTGTCGAAGGTGAAGCTGGCAGTTACCGACCCCCTTTGCCCTCCTCCTGCAGCGCAACCCGCGCCCCGGATGATTGGTGGCCATCCGGCCTGGTCCGTCTCCTCCATCCTGGACTCCCGGCGCCGGGGTCATGGGTTGCAATACTTGGTGGACTGGGAGGGCTATGGGCCCGAGCATCGACAGTGGGTGCCCCCGTCATTTGTGTTGGACCCATCGCTCATCGTGGACTTCCACCGAGCGCACCCGGATAAGCCATCGCCAGGAGGCGCTGCTAGAGGGGGGAGTACTGTCACGCCGCGCCATTCATCAGCGGCGCCACCTGCTCACACACCTGCTAATCATCAGCAGCGAGGGATAAAAGCCGCCTCGCCCTAAGCTTCGGCCTGAAGCCGTTAGACTTCATCTCCCTTCCATGAGAAGCGACTACTCCTTCTTCAGCACCACGCTAAGCAGTAAGAAGATCACTTACCTCTCCTTTTCCAGTCTGCTCCCCTGTGCACAGGTGGATTCCTCGGCGGCGGACAACTCCGTCCCTCGTCCCTCCTCGCTGCTGCACCGAGTCCTGCAGGTGACTGTCTCCCGGGGTTCCGTCCTTGAAGTGCCTGCCATCAGTCAAATACAAGTAAGCTTCTCTCCCTCGCCTATTCTCCTCCTGTATTGGTGTGTGCCCATCACCCTGTGTCTGTTCTCTCCCATAGGGTTGCCGGCTGAACGGTCTCCTGCCTCTGTGCCCGAAGCAGACGCCACCACCAATACATTTACATTCCGCAGACACACACCCATACATCCCTGTTGTTAATAAACAGTTTGAACTACTCTGAGCCTGTGTGTGTGTGTCTCCTGAGCCGAACGTTATGTCAAAGCTTTCCTAATTCCTTTCCGAGTGTATCCAAAAGTTGTTCCAAATTGCTTTCACTGCATAATAAATTAGTGTCATCAGCAAACAATATTAAATCCATTTTTTCCGAGACTTTACATATATCATTTATACACATATTGAATAACAGTGGCCCCAAAACTGAACCCTGTGGGACTCCACAAGTAACCTTCAGTAACTGTGAGTTTTTGTTACCAACACATATATACTGATATCTATTCTTTAAGTAATTACATAACCAGGACAGTACTACCCCCCTAATACCACAATCTTGTAGTTTCTTTAATAATAAATTATGATCCACTGTATCAAATGCTTTTTTAAGATCCAGGAATACCCCAGCTGAATACTTTTTATTTTCAATGGCAGTTGATATTTCTTCTATAAATTCCATTAGAGCAAATGCAGTTGTCCTCTTGTGTCTGAACCCATATTGCTGCTCACACATTAAATTATTCTTCATTATGAAGTTGTCAATTCTCTCACAGAATATTTTTTCAAGTATCTTGGAAAATTGCGGCAATAGTGAAATTGGTCTATAGTTTGAAAATTCCCCTCTGTCACCCGTCTTGTACATCAGAATTACTTTAGCTATTTCCATTGCATTGGGAAATATACCTGTTTGGAGAGACAGGTTACAAATATATGTCAGTGGTTTCACCAAGCATTCAATGATAGTTTTGATTAAGAGCATGTCAATACCATCACAGTCCGTAGATGTTTTACTTTTAAACAATTTAACAATTTCACTGACCTCTCTCTCGTCTGTGTTCTTTATGAAAATGGAGTCTTTTACAGCAGTGTTCTTGCTTACTGTATCAGCCGTAGGTGCCGTAATGGGTATTTCTCGAGCCAAATTAGGACCAACGTTAACAAAAAAAAGTTATTAAATTCATCTGCAGGTGAGACTGCATTCACACTCTGAGTCGTTTTATTTATTTATTTATTTATTATTTTTTTTTAAATTGGTTGGGTAGCTTGTATTTCTATTTTTATTTCCAAGAATATTGTTAAGTATTGTCCATGTATTTTTAATATTGTCTCTTTTACTACATCTCATTATATATGTTGTGGTGCACATATGTGGGTTTCATATGCTTCACAGGTGTATTACTGTATGCTTATGGTATTCTTCACGTCTCAGAGGAACAAAAGGTCTGAACCTCCTAGGGGTAACAGGAGGATGTGAAGTCTGGCCTTTTGTATGCAGAGAGATGGCCGTGAGAGATTTCCTGACCACCAGGACTTTGGGTGGAGAAGAGAAGACCTGGAGGGAGATGCATTGTATTTGGGATTAAGAGACAATGTGACTGTGTGCTTTGATGTCCTGGGGTATAAAAGGGACAGAGGATGGGGGATTCCTTTCTCTTTCTGTTTTTGGATGTTGGAGAATGTGAATGTGAATAAAGCTGGACTTGAGAAATAAAACTCAGCCTCGTCCTTCCCACACTTCTCCACACTGGTGACCCTAAGACGTATCATGAGCGGAGACGAATCTCCCGAGCCAGACTCGTCCGGAGCCAGCCAAACGAATGCAGCCACAGTTCAGCTACCAGACTTCTGGCCGAACAATCCGCGCTCCTGGTTTAGCGCAGTCGAGGCACAGTTCCACCTCCGGAGGATTTCGGTGGACGCCACAAAGTTCTACCATGTGGTTGCAAAGCTGGACAACCACACAGCCCAGCGGGTGGCGAACCTGATCAACCACCCGCCGGACAGCGACAACTACAGCACGTTGAAGGCTGCACTCATCCGTTACTTCACCCCCTCAGTGGAGGAGAGAGCGGAGAGGCTCCTGGCGCTGACTGAATTCGAGGGTGACAGACCTGCAGACCTGATGGGGAAAATGTTGAGTTTGAGAGACTCTGAAGATGATAACTTCATCTTCACCCACCTTTTCCTCAGGACCCTACCCTCAGCGGTGAGAGTGACCCTGGCCAGTTTACCACTGTTGGCCCGACGAGACTACCACGAGCTGGGCCAGGAGGCGCAACGACTCGTCGACGCCAATAAACGACGCGCGGCTGCAGCTGCAGCAGCGGAGCTAGGCGCAACGTCCGGAGATGGCAGGGGGCCAGAGGCTGCAGCACCAGACTCACCGACGACAGCGGCGGCAGGGGTCAGGAAACACGGAGCAGACGACGTCCTTTGCTTCTATCATCGCCGCTTCGCAGAGAGGGCACGCAAGTGCATTCCACCGTGCCATTTCAAGCGCTCAGGAAACGCCAAGACCAGGGGTCGGTAGCAGCTGCGGCCCTCGGAGAGGAGAACAAGCTGCTCTACTTGAGGGATGCGCACTCGGGGAGGCATTTCCTCGTGGACACAGGCTCCCAGCTGTTTCATCACACCTTCCTACGCTGACCGGCTGGCGCCTTCCAGTGGTCCCCGGGTGTCAGCAGCGAACGGCTCGGCGATTAGGACCTTCGGTGAGAGGACTCTGCTTCTGTCTTTACACGGCCGTACATTCGAGTGGACTTTCGTCATAGCGGCAGTCAATTTCAATATGTTAGGGGCTGATTTTTTATGCTCACATGGTTTGTTGGTCGATCTTGCTAACAGACGCCTGGTTAATGCACTTTCTTTTCATTCTATTCCCTGTACAGCTCGAGTGGCCCCGCCGACAGCACAAGCCAACATCACAGCTGCAGGTGGTAAGTTCCACACACTCCTCACTCAGTTCCCAGCACTCACGGTTCCAACATTTCCGGCGACCGTGGCTAAACACGGGGTGGAACATTTTATTACTACCACCGGACCGCCCGTTTTCGCAAAAGCTCAGCGCTTGGATTCAGCTAAACTTACCATAGCGCGCGAGGAGTTCGCCAACCTGGAAAGGTTGGGCATCATCAGGCGTTCGAAGAGCCCATGGGCGTCAACGCTTCACATGGTCCCGAAAGCTGATGGCTCGTGGCGGCCTTGCGGTGATTTCCGCAGGCTGAACAACGCTACAGCGCACGACCGCTACCCGATCCCACACATCCAAGATTTTTCAGTTCATTTGGCGGGGGCGCGCGTTTTTTCTAAAATAGACTTGGTACGCAGTTACCACCAGGTCCCAGTGCGCGCTGAGGACATACCCAAAACAGCGGTAATAACTCCTTTCGGGCTTTTCGAGTTTTTGCGCATACCATTTGGACTTAAAGGCGCGGCACAGACGTTCCAACGCATGATGGACGCGGTTTTGCGCGATCTCCCTTTCATGTTCGTCTACCTGGATGACATATTGGTAGCCAGCGCGTCCGAAGACAAACACGAAAACCACCTTACGGCAGTTTTCCGGAGGTTGGCAGAGCACGGGTTAATAATTAACCCAGCGAAGTGTCAGTTCGGGGTGACGCAGATCGATTTTTTGGGGCATCGCGTCTCCCCAGAGGGAGCGGTCCCTCTGCCTGACAAAGTGCGCGCAGTAACGAATTTTCCCCAGCCACAAACGGTCAAAGCATTACAGGAGTTTTTGGGAATGGTGAATTTTTATAACCGTTTCCTCCCCCGTGCAGCGCAGCTCATGCAACCATTGTATGCTGCACTAAAAAAACAAAAACCCACAAATAAAGTCGAATGGTCTCCCGAGCGAGAGCGCGCATTTTCGGAAGTCAAAACAGCCCTGGCAAACTCTGCGTTGTTAGCACATCCAGTCCCAGCAGCCCGCATGGCGCTCACTACTGACGTGTCAGATGTGGCCATAGGGGCGGTCGTGGAACAGTATGTAGCCGGAGCCTAGCAACCGCTCGCCTTTTTCAGTAAGACCCTGCGCGACAGCGAACAAAAATACAGCGCATTCGACAGGGAGTTGCTAGCTCTCCACTTGGCCATTCGCCACTTCCAGTTCTGGCTGGAAGGACACCATTTCACCGCGTTCGTTGACCACAAGCCGCTGACTTTCACAATGGCCAAGATTTCAGAACCTTGGTCAGGCCGGCAGCAGAGACAGCTGGCCGCGATATCGGAGTTTACTACCGATATCCAGCATGTCGCGGGTAAACTTAATGTAGTGGCTGACTGCCTCTCGTGCGCCGTGGGGGCTCCAGCCCGTGCGGAGGTAGACCCTGCAGCCATGGCCGCAGAGCAGGTTAGCGACGCGGAAGTGCGCGCGGCCCCGGTCCGCGTGGGGATAGATTATGCAGCCATGGCCGCGGAACAGGTTAGCGACGCGGATGTGCGCGCGCTCCAGTCTGGACCAACAGGGTTAAGGCTGGAGAACAGGGTGCTCCAAGACGGTATGCCCCCCCAATCTGCGATGTCTCCACTGGGCGGCCGCGTCCAGTGGTTCCAGCCGCGTGGCGCCGCCACGTTTTTGACTCGATCCATTCTCTGGCGCACCCGGGAGTGCGTGCCTCGGTCAAAATGGTGGGAGAGAAATTTGTATGGCCGAGCCTGCGCAAACAAGTTAGAGAGTGGGCGGCAGCCTGCATAGCTTGTCAGCGGGCCAAAGTTCATAGACACACGAGAGCTCCCTTGGAGCCGTTTCACATCCCAGCTAAAAGGTTTGATCATGTCCACGTGGACCTCGTAGGCCCCCTCCCGCCCTCACAAGGGTGCACACATCTTCTGACAATGGTTGACCGCACCACGCACTGGCCGGAAGTGGTTCCGCTGTCGTCAACCACAGCCGAGGAAGTTGCGCGCGCGTTTTTAACGGCATGAGTAGCGCGTTTTGGAGTCCCGTCAGACATTACGTCTGACAGAGGCCCGCAATTTGTTTCCGAACTTTGTTCAGTGATGGCCCGCAGCCTGGGGGCGATGATCCACCGAACGACCGCGTACAACCCGCAGGCTAACGGGTTATGTGAACGTTCTCACAGGTCACTGAAGGCGGCTCTCAGAGCGTCGCTTACGGATGCAAATTGGGTGGACAGGCTACCATGGGTTTTATTGGGGTTGCGTTCTGCACCTAAAGAGGATTTAGAAGCCTCCCCAGCTGAGCTAGTTTTCGCACAGCCACTTCGGCTGCCCGGGGAATTTCTCCCAGATAATCCAACACCAGAGTGCTCCCTGGCTCAGCGGTTACAGAATAGCACGGGCCCGAGCACACTACCTGGCCCCGTTCACCACAGTTTTCCGCGTGTTTTTGTGCCTAAGGCTTTAAAAAATGCGGAGTTTGTTTTTGTCAGACATGATGCCCATCGTCCGCCTTTACGCCCACCTTATGACGGACCATATAGAGTGCTGGAAACAGGAGATAAGCATTTTTTGCTAGATTTGGGGGGCAGAAAAGAAATGATTGGCATTAACATGCTCAAACCCGCTTTTGTGGTAGCTGACGAAGTTGTGCAGTTGGCTAAGGCTCCTCGGCGTGGCAGACCCCTAGAGAGCATTCCCCAGAACACCCACAGAGATTGACTAACAGTTCTCATCCTCAGGCAGCAGCTCCACAGCAGGAAGATGCCGCGGGGGTGGTACAGCCTCCTTTCAGCAAATACGGGAGAAGGCTGAGACCCAAGCGGCACGTGGACTGATATGTAGTGATTTTATGACATGCAATCTGTGGTTATGTTGTTCCATCTTAGACATTTGGGGGGGGTCATGTGGTGCACATATGTGGGTTTCATATGCTTCACAGGTGTATTACTGTATGCTTATGGTATTCTTCACGTCTCAGAGGAACAAAAGGTCTGAACCTCCTAGGGGTAACAGGAGGATGTGAAGTCTGGCCTTTTGTATGCAGAGAGATGGCCGTGAGAGATTTCCTGACCACCAGGACTTTAGGTGGAGAAGAGAAGACCTGGAGTGAGATGCATTGTATTTGGGATTAAGAGACAATGTGACTGTGTGCTTTGATGTCCTGGGGTATAAAAGGGACAGAGGATGGGGGATTCCTTTCTCTTTCTGTTTTTGGATGTTGGAGAATGTGAATGTGAATAAAGCTGGACTTGAGAAATAAAACTCAGCCTCGTCCTTCCCACACTTCTCCACAATGTTAACTTATTTTTGTATGTTTTATACCGCTGCTCTGCTTCTTTTGTCCTTTTCTTTAGAAAAGTTTTATATAATAAATTTTTCTTTTTATACGCCTTTTGTAACCCTTTGGTTAACCATGGCTTGTCAACAAATTTATGTTTTAGCTTTTTCTTTACTAATGGACATTTTTTTTTCATAAAGAGTGGTTACAATGTTCATAAATGTGTCATAGGCATCATTTACATCTGATACATAGACTTTTGTCCAGTCTTGCTTCAGCAGGTCTTCTTTAAAAGAACTGATTGCATTTTGTGATTTGTATCTGAAAAATTTTAAAGTTTTTTTTCTGTATTGGCCCCCGTGTGGCCATGGATAAGTGCAAAGACTGGCAAATGGTCACATATCATTTATCAATAATCCACTTTCTATTTTCTTATCAATAATATTAACAAACAGGCTATCAATAAGTGTAGCAGTGTGAACTGTGATTCTACTGGGATGTGTTATTGTGGGATATTCCGTTTCTGGCACCACACGAGTTGGCTGCCTTTTGCAACAGCGGCTCAATTCTGAGTCTTTTTATCTTCCTTCTTCTTTCTGATCCGGTGATAGCTTTCTGATCCGGCACACCTTTCACTCTATATATATCACGGACACACAGATCGCCCCAAAGGTCTCCTGAGTCGGCGGACGGAGCCTCTGTTTGCAGCAGGAGACGATACAGCAGGGAAGAGCTAGCTAGCACTCAACCGCCACCCGGTGCTAACGGAGAAACTTGATATACCGGGAGAAACTGAAGCGAAAACGACACGGGTGCCGGCTGGAGTTTAGGTGGCGTGCAAGAAATATAAGACAGAATAATAAAGAGCGATGGCAAGAACCAAGCAGACCGCCCATAAATCTACTGGAGGAAAAGCCCCCAGGAAGCAGCTGGCCACCAAGGCTGCTCGAAAAAAGCGCTACGGCCACCGGCGGAGTGAAGAAGCCTCACTGTTACAGGCCCGTTACCGTGGCTCTGAGAGAGATCCGTCGCTACCAGAAATCCACGGAGCTGCTCATCCGTAAGCTGCTCTTCCAGCACCTGGTGAGGGAGATCGCTCAGGACTTCAAGACCGACCTGCACTTCCAGACCTCCGCCGTCATGGCTCTGCAGGAGGCCAGCGAGGCCTACCTGGTGGGTCTCTTCGAGGACACCAACCTGTGCGCCATCCACGCCAAGAGGGTCACCATCATGCCCAAAGACATCCAGCTGGCCCGCCGCATCCGTGGAGAGAGAGCTTAGACTTTCGGCTGCACATCCATCAACCACAATGCTCCACACTGTGTCTATATATATATATATATATACAGTATATATATATATATATATATATATATATTAATATGTACATATGTATACTAGCTGCTCTTGTTTTTTCTTGCCTTCTGATTGTTGCTCTGAGTGTTGCTATCCCTGTGCTGTTGCAATCCTGGAATTTCCCCATTGTGGGACTAATAAAGGCTTATCTTATCTTATCTTATATAGACTCATACTGTACATAGAAATCATGAACTCTGTAATTACATTTTGTTGAAATGGATTTAGTAAATCAATATTGAAATCTCCACAAATTACAACCATTTTCTTACTAGTAATGGTAAGACTAATTTATCTCTGAATGTCTCAATGCAAGTTCCCCGCATTCTATATATACAACTTATAATTAGATTTTTTGTTTTATCTTGGTCAATCTCAATAGAAACACATTCCAGAATCCCTGGTAGTGCAAAGGACATTCCATTTACAAGCTTACACCTGTACAGGTCATCAATATACAGCGCAACTCCACCACCCTTTTTTTGAGATCTGTTAATATGAAACATTTGATATCCCTCTATTGCCATCAGAGGAGCCTGCTCTTCATTAAGCCAAGTTTCAGAGACTGCAATAGCTCTAAATTTTCTGTCTAGCTGTTTTAAATAGTCCTGAATCTGTGAAAAGTTTTTGTTAAGACTTCTGCTGTTGAAGTGTATTATTGATAGTTTACCATCTAGTTGCACTTGACTTTTGAATTGCTTTTCAGTGTAATATTCACAATGATTATGAATATTATTGAAAAAGTGGTTATCAGGATCAATATCATTCTCCATCTCTTGTAGTTTATGTTCAGCATAATGGCATATTTTCAGAGTTTGAATTTCCTCTCTCTGTGTCAAATGACTTCCTCCAACTGGGGATAATTGATGTCTACTCAAGTCAGTCATAAGTTTTTTTGTTTGTTTGTTTTGTTTAGTTTTTTTTTTAAAGTACCTTGACATGGTATGTCACAAAAGAACAATTCTTGCAGAGTGTGTGGCTATGGATTATCATAGTCTCTTAATTTTCTTAATCAGTGTTCATCTATATTTATTTAAGTCAGTAAGATCTTTGATTATTATGGTCTTTGCTTCCTCAGGTGTTCCATTTAGTTTGATCCAAACTCTACAATTTCTTGTCCATGTTGCCTGTATCTTATTTTGTCTTTTCAGCATCCGTGCTTGGCGTGCTATTTCAGCATTAGTCTTTGTTAAATGTTCATTTAAGTAAACTTCTGTTCCCCATAGCTTTCTGGCCTGCCTCAGTACGTCATTCTTTACCCTTCTGTTCACAAAGCACATTACAATTGATTTCTTTGTTTTATTATCTTTTCTGGGTAAAGTATGACAGGCTGAAATTGCATTTACTTCAACCTTTATATTTCTGCTTTCAAGGAACTGAAGCACCTGGTTTTCCAGGGAGACTGATTCACTCAGGGGAGCCTCCTCACCTCTCATTCCTGCTGTAACATTGGCATATGATTGGTATTTAATGTCTAGTCCACTTATAATTAGATCATCCATACGAGAATATTGTTCAAGATCCTCGACGCGTTGCTCCAAGTCTGCAATTTTTTCGTCTTTTTCCTTAATTGTTAATTTTAATTCTCGGACTTCTTCCATTAGCCCTAATAGTTTAAGCTGTTGACTAGCCACTTTGGTCAGTTCTTCTGACAAGAAGTTCAGAGATTTTTTTTATCTCTTCCATTTCCTCCTTCTTTGGTGGCATTTTTACTGACCTGTTGATAGTAAAACAATCTCTGCTGGTGTCGCCGGTATCCGATCTGACCGACCTCTAATCCAGCTGGGGCCTCAGCTAGCCCCCTCCGCTGCTAGTCCCGCTTCTTACCACCGCTGCAATTGAGCTCCTGTCCAGCCGGGGTGCCAGCAGCTCCTCCACCGAGCCCCGCCGCTCACCGCCGCTGTAGTTGAGTTCCGATCTGGCTCCTGTCCAGCTGGGTTCTCGGCAGTTCCCTCGCCGGGCCCCGCCACCTACCACTGTCTTCCTCAGTAGTTCCTCCACCGAGCCCCGCTGCTGTAACACCGCTGTACTTGAACTCTGATCCGGCTCCCATCCAACTGCTGTCTTGGTTAGTTCCCCCGGTGAGCCCCAGTCACAAGATTCCAAGAATCTGCGCGAGATGCTCAGCCGTCATTTACCAGGCCGATGCTGGGTCAGTGAGACGAACCGGAGACAGAGTCGCTCCGTTGTGTCGGTGTTAGGTGCTACTACTAGCTATGGTGTTAGCTATGGCGTTAGCTATGGCGATAGCGTTAGCTTAGCAAATGCTTCAGGTAAAGCGTAGCAGCGAACCACGAAAAGAAATGCTGATCAGTTTACTCGTGAATGAGAGCAGTCCCAAAAAGTCCAATTCTCACAGCGAGTGCAAAATAATCCTTCCTGACATGACCATCTCCCCATGAAGAGCATTACAATAGGGCTTTTGTCGACTCAGTCCTGTCATTTTTGACTGTTTCTGAGAACTTTCTCCCACGCTGCTGACAGTCTATCGGTAGTCATTTATAAGTTCACTTATCGCTACAATGTAAAAAGCCAATAAATAAGTTTATATGGTTAAATATTACTAAAAACGTCTACAAAGTTATATTTCATGTTACTACATTTTATTTGGGTAAAAAAATGTTAAAACATGCCATTTCATTGTCATTTATGTTTTAAGATAGCTGAAATGCATTTAGACTCTTATTTTAAAGAGTATGTTGCTGCATAGCTCATGCAACAGGCAAACAGCCAATCGGATTGCTGCAGGCTTTTCCTGCACAAACCGAGGGAAATACCACACACACAAAAAAAGTGCTGCAGAGAGAGAGAGAAAAGGAGTAAAAATAGAGCAAAGAAACAAGTCTAAACTAACCTAAAAGCTACTTTTGAACTCTGAAGAAGGTTTTTATTTATTTTTTTGTTTTCTAACCTGTCCTGGTTGTAAAGTAACAGAACTTGGTGAGAGAGGAAAATATAATTTCTTTTCTGTAAAGCAATGAGTGTAAAGTTATCTAAAAGTTATTTTTACACTTTTACAAAGGTACCGGTATTGTTGGGTTTTCCAACCAGTCGTGGGTTGTAGAGATTTGCGTACGTGTGTTTATCGGGACTTGGTGAGCTGAAAACATGTATTTTATTTTCTGTAAAGTATATTTGTGTACTGTATTGGTTATTTTATCCAGATGGAAAGCTAAGGTTGTGAATTTGTTATTTTATGTGAAAATGGTGACTATTTTGGTACATTTTCAGCCAAATTGAAGTGTGGGCTTATAGGTCAATGCCCTGACTTGTTTCTTCTTCCCTTTTTTTTTTTTTTTTGTCTGTCCGCCATTTTGGTGCTGTCTTAACCCTTTGAGTGTGTATGGTGCAGAACTGCGACATACCCCCTAGTGGTCAAGAGTGGTAAATATTTTTTGTCAATAAAATAGTTCAGATTTCCAAGGCTATAACTTGATAGTGGTAAGAGATAATGACTTACTGTCAATTAGAAAGATGTAAAATATGATCCAAAGTTTCAGATAGGAATAAATTTATGCATCTAATTTGCATAATGTCACGGCACCTCTTTAAATTCCATAACTCAGTCAAAACTGGACTTAGGACGTATTTACACAAAAAATGGTTCAGTCTTTCGACACCGTTTTTTGTACAGAGGTACCTCATCATCTTATCTTCAAAGTATATGAATAAGAAATCAGTACATTTAAAAAAAAAATAAAAAAATAAAACAGAAATTTCTCACCTACTTTTGACAAAGTCAGAGTGAGAAGGCAGGTGCAGTGCTACACTCTGCCACTAGGGACATGCAAATTCTCAAACTCAAAGGGTTAACAAGCACTAATTAAGACTGGAAATTGACTTTTTCTTAGTTTTAGAGCTACCTAGCATTTTATTTTAAGTATGTATGCTTATTTTATGCTTTTTATGTTAGGCCAATTTAGGTTGGGATGAAGATATGTTGAATTAGGACTGGATTTGAAGATTTGGACAATATGTGCTTGAACTGTGATGGCAAGCCACCCAAGGGACCTTGTGTGAACTGTGCATGAGCCAGGAAGCTAGAGGGCGTACCCCTCCTCTACCGGACGTTACATGGTTTTCATCTGAACTGGTATGATCCATCCACATTTCCACCAAAAACAGTGGATTCAGAATAAAAACAATGGACTGCTAATTCAGAAGAACTAAAGGATTAGTAGACTTGAAAGAAAAAGACTTTTATTCTGTGTTTAATAGATTTGTTCAGTTTTTTGCTGAATTGTTTTGAGTTTTGTATTTTTTTTTAATTTTTATTTGATTGACCATGCGTGACTATACTGTAAAGGTATTATTTACAGTACAATGTTAATTGTTTGGTTGTAAACAACAAAACAATGGTAATGGTTAAACTTAAAGGGTACTTATACTAAACTTGAAAGGAACTTGAAATGAAGTAGAACTAAACTAACTTCAACAAAACAGAAATAACTCAAGTAGGTTTAAGAACTAGCTTGAACTGAACTAAAAGAAACTAAAGTTTGCAACCTATTAAAACAGGACTAAACTAAATCCTTTTAAACCTAACAAAAAGGTCTAAACACAAAAAATGGGATTTATTCTATGTTACTGTATGTCATTGTTCTCTTGTCCATTTAATAATAAGCCGGCATTTTAAACATACTTCCTGGTCTGTGGTCTCATCTTTATCTTAAGTTTATTACTGCTCCTGTAGTTGAATCTAGGTGACTCCGATACTGGTCTATCATCATTGTCCTGTTACACTGTGTTGTATGCTAGTGCATATTATACAGCCCATTTCCTGTAATTAACCTCGTAGGTGTTACACAACCACTACTGCTACTACTACTAATACTACTACTACTACTACCAATAATAATAATAATAATAATAATAATAGTTAAGAAGAAGAAGAAGAAGAAGAAGAAGAAGAAGAAGAAGAAGAAGAAGAAGAAGAAGAAATGCTGCTCACAGCCAGAGATGCAGCCTTCAGAGCGAAGGACAGGATCGCCCTCCGCTCAGCCAGGTCTGCGCTTTCTAAGGGAATTAAGGCGGCAAAGCGCGCCTATGCGGAGAAAATCCAGGGACACCTCTGTGACACTAGGAACACCAAGCAGATGTGGCAGGGAGTTCGGACACTGACGGGCTTTAAGCCTAGGCAGGGGGTCGATGATGACGACGCTTCACTTCCAGACAGGCTTAACGACTTCTTTGCACGTTTTGAAGCATCACACTCGACAATCAGAGGGAGGGCTGGCCCTCCCCCACCATCGGTCGGACCAGCTTTTACCATCAACACAGTGGACACACGGAGGACCCTAACCAGAGTCAACCCACGCAAAGCTGCAGGTCCAGACAACATTCCGGGACGTGTGCTCCGAGACTGCGCGAGCGAGTTGGCGGATGTCCTGACTGACATTTATAACATCTCCCTGAGTCAGGCCATCGTTCCCAGATGCTTCAAGACCTCTATCATTGTACCGGTGGCAAAGAAACCAGTGGTGTCCTGTTTGAATGACTATAGTCCTGTTGCACTGACACCAATTGTGATGAAGTGTTTTGAGCAGCTTGTCAAACCACACATTACAGCCTGCCTCCCTGCATCACACGACCCACTCCAGTTTGCATATCGTTCAAACCGCTCCACGGAGGATGCTATAGTCACCACCCTACACTCTGTCATCACCCACCTGGACCAGAAAGACACCTACGCCAGACTCCTGTACATTGATTTCAATTCAGCATTCAACACCATTATTCCCCAGAGACTGATGGAGAAATTACTCCTTCTCGGTCTGAACACCGCCACATGTCTCTGGATCCTGGATTTCCTGACTGAGAGACCTCAGTCTGTCCGGGTTGGAAACAACATCTCCAAGTCTGTCACGCTGAGTACCAGATCCCCTCAAGGCTGTGTACTCAGTCCACTGTTGTTACACTTCTAACACATGACTGTGTATCCAGACACGAGGGGAACCAGATTATTAAGTTTGCAGATGACACCACGGTGGTGGGACTTATCCAGAGGGATGAGGAATCAATGTACAGGGAAGAAGTGAGAGACCTGAGGGCTGTGCAGGGAGAACAATCTGTGGCTCAACGTGGACAAAACGAAGGAGATGATTATCGACTTCCAGCGGTTTGCAGCCTGAGCACGCCCCCCTCAGCATCGGCGGCCATTTAGTGGAGAGAGTAGAGAACATCAAGTTCCTCGGAGTGCAGATCTCGCAGGACCTGACCTGGAGCAAGAATTCCTTGGAGATCAGGAAGCGGGCTCAGCAGAGACTGCACTTCTTGAGGAAACCAAACAGGCCCTCTCTCCCCATCTGCATCCTCAGGACCTTCTACAGAGGTGTGGTGGAGAGTGTTCTGACGTACTGCATTGCTACATGGTACTCCCGCTGCAGTAGTCACACAAAAAAGCCCTGCAGAGGATAGTCAAGGGGGCGGAGAGGGTAATTGGAGTCTCCCTCCCCTACTGTCCAAGAACTTTTTCAGAACTGTTGTAGGAGCAGGGCACTAAACATTGTCAAGGACCGTTCTCACCCTCTGGCATAACACTTTGAACTTCTTCCATCTGGTAAACGATTCCGGAGCATCAGAGGCAGAACCACCAGACTGATCAACAGCTTCCTTCCACAAGCTGTCAGGATGCTGAACAGTTGACCCGGAATCTCTCATACACACTACTGCACCTACGGACATTTTGTATATTATAGTTAGTTATTCTTTTTTTTCCCCAAGTATGTCTCAGGGATGTGTGAATGGATGGGGTGTGGGTGGGGGGGGAGCTATGTGGGAATGTGTCTTAAATCATGCTGCTTCTTATATGGATGCCGAGAGAAACACAATTTCATCTTGCCTGCACTACAGTTGTATGTACAGCAATATGGACAATAAAGTTTGATTTGATTTGATTTGATTTGAAATATTGCTACAACTAACAGTATAATAAAGATGATGATGACGATGATGTAAACAAATAATATACCAACTTTTTTCGTCTCCTGTATGGGGAGGCTGAAAAGTTCAAAGTGGTCAAATTGACCAAATGCGGTTTACTTTCAACGTAGGTCTCCCCTTCGGGTCCACACAGTTTCTTCCGTCGGTGTTTGCAGTGCTTGGATCCCTGCCGTTGAAAAATAAACAACATTTGGGTCAAATTTTGACCACTATGAACTTTTCAGCCTACAAACTTTTCAGCCCCCCCGCCCCCCCCCCCCCATATAGTCAATCAGGAGATCTGGGCATTTATGTATTTCATGAAAAACATTACTCCTCCTAGGCCATTGACCTTAATCTTAAGCACGTCCTAGATGGGTCTGCATCTAGGCTGATAAGGTCAAAGTTAACAGTCAAGAGATCTGAGCACTCTCTGGGTGATTTTGTCAAGCCAGAATGGATTACTCCATCATTGTTGGTCTGGTTAAGGCATTTCAGCAACACTTTGTTTACATGATGATGAATGCATTGTATTCTCATATTATTATTTTTATTGCATGCAAGGAAGTCACTTACCTCAGCATATGATGATGACGGTCATAATGGCTGGTGGTGTTTGGGCCTTTTGCCGAGATTTACTAGCAGCAACAGGGAGTTCTTCTCCAAGTGGCTGCACCTTCATGAGCCCTCAACTTTAAATCTTCAGTGGAGTAGACAGCTTGTATAAAATTGTGACACTTTCTCCAATATCATTACTCAGCCTGTCTAAGTAGACTGACTGATGAAACCATGAAACCTGTCTTCAGAGACTTAAAGTGCCTCTTTGCAGCCTCTGCACATTGGCAACCCTGTGGCACTAGTGAAACATTTTCAGATTTAAATTCTTCCTCTGTGCTTGATGTGTTGTACTAAGCACAATTCCCTGGCTAGTAGAGTGAATGCAATTAGGCACTCAAAGATAAAAATTCATTCACAAAACATTCTCATTTATCTTTATCTCACATAAACTGTATGGTGTGGGGGGGGTAGTAGACGACCGTGGCCAGGGTTACATGGGCAAAATTTCATCAATCTGATTACAATTCAGATCAGAATTTTACTGTTTACATGGATCCTGAAAAAGCTGATCCTATTAGGACGTGCGTTTCCATGTGTCACACGTTTGAGCGGAATAAATCATTTTAACATACACACGTCGATATTTCGACATTCCAAAAATAGTAAAAGAAGAAGCAACTTCCGGTGTTAGCAAGCCCGCCTTCGTGTTGAAAATGACCTGTATTGTGTTATTCAGACTGTACTTTTGCTTCTGCTGGTCTCCATAATGAAGCTACAAGTACTTACTTCTGCATATGACGAACAGGGGGAGACAGCAGGCGATACAGACCAGTTTTAGTCTTACTCCCGCTATGTTTTTCCGTAGCTGCTGCTAATGGCGGAAATAGTCCAACGTTTGACGTTGCGGCTGGTAGTACAGGACATGCGCAACAGTAAACATATTTTCTGCCCTACATTCGGAATAAGTGTTTTCATGGCGCACCAATCGGATTACACTCGCATAACCCCCCCCCTCTCAATCGGAATGAATTTTTGATCCGATATGAGCGTGAATCTGGTTTGAATATTTCAGAGGCGTGTTTACATGAAGCATTTTTATTCTGATAGGCTTTTAATCCGGTTACTTGTGTCCCATGTAAACATAGTGATGATCTATATTTTGGAATGAGGCCATACATGTTCTAACTAAAATCAAGGTTAGTGCTGCTACTACATGTGGGAGACTTGGGTGCTTATCCCACAATGGCAGCTGTTACTCCCAGTGATAGGTGTGACTCTAAAAGTTCAGCTCATGATTTTTTTATTAAAGTTAATTTACCTTTACTCTGTGTTAGCTGGAACAACTCTGAAAGCTTTGTTCCATGCACCACATTAACTTTAATAGTTTTTTATAGTCATAGAGGAGTGACCAAAACTATGAGAAAAGAATTAATTGGATCCAGATTAGTAAATACTTCCATAAAAAGGGAAATGGTAGATCCCTTAGTGATCGCCATCTTATTGTGGTTGAGGGTTTTTGCATGCCCTACTGATCCCAGGAGCTACAGTATGTTTTGGCCTGGGGGCATACATGCCCCTGGTAAGGTCTCCCAAGACAAATTGGTCCTGGGTGAAGGGCCAGACCAAGAGTGGTCCAGTACATCACTATGAAAAAAGCTATATCAAGGGACCCTTATACCCAAAGGTGTCACATGGGTCCGCCCTCCAGTGGGCTCACCACCTGCAGGAGGGATCATGGGGATCATGGTGCTATGTGAACAGGGCCAGCAGTCTGGGCTGCTCTGTTTGGGACTGCTGACATTGTGACCCAGACACCTGGGTGATGGATGGATGGATGGATGGATGGATGACAATGGTAAAAGTAGAATATATTTGCAATACTAAACCCTTTTTTTTTTGTCATTCTTACATCAGATGCTGGCATTAAGATGACCTGCAGCATCAAATTTTAAAAAAATATTTGATTTCATCGCTGCTTTAAAGGTACTGTGTGGAATTTTTGGAAATTCTAGTTGCTGTAACTCTTGTAGACACACAAAAGAACCTGCAGTCCCATTCCCTTCCATTTCATGCCAATTAATAGCCTCAGCTAGTGTGGCAGGGAATCCAACCCACTGCCATTTTCAGGAAAAAGAAATCAAGTTACTGTGGGGTTGCAGTTCACCTTTGCCAAAAAGTTTCCAAATGTTGCATACGGTATCTTTAATCTTTGTAAAATAATTTCTCTGTGAGCCCACTCTCTGACTTTAAAAATTAGGCAACCAAACATTGATTTATTTTTCATTTCACAGTGTATGATATGCATAAAAATATACAGTTGAAACTTTGAAACTGGAAGATTTTCAAAGAAGTGATTCTCAAAGCATCTCTAAATAATTCTATTAGAGATGATAAACCATAGAAAACTGGTTCTTTGAGGATTTTTTTCAGTCAACAGTGATGTAAATCTCATATTCACAACTGGCTTTCCCTTATTCAGTATGACAGTCTAACAGCACAGAGAATACTGTAATCCTGTTTCCGGCAATGTATTTAATTGATTTTGGTCAATGATCTGCTTTCTGCATTTTTTGACAGTTTAAATGAGAGGATGATGTACTGTGACAGGAGAAGGGAACCTCTCATTTTTAGTTTTACCACATGTCAAACAAAAATATTTTTGTAATTATTTTATCTCTTTATTTAAAAACAGACAAAGTTTATAAAAGAAGCATTAACTTTTTCTTATCTCTTACTCATATAGGCTTAGCGCTACCAATATAAACACATTAAAATTGTTTGCTTTTAGTCAGTGTTTTCTCAGTTTGGAGCCCAAATCTGACAGCATCCCAGAAAAACAATCTTGAATTGTTTATGAAATCGATGCTTGAATGTAGAGATGTTGTCTGTTTAACTCAGCCACTCAGAACAGACCGCTCTATGGACCTTTTGGGGTTTCCCCTATAATACATTGGTTTATATTTTCCTATAGTATTTGGCCCCAACCCCTCTGTTTTTATGAAGGTTAGCTATACCTCAGAGCATATGAAGGATCTGAAAATATTTTATTTGATCTGTAGAACTTTATAAAGCTGTCTTAGTCCTTACACAAACTTGTTCAGAGAGTGCAGCTTCATCATGTATTCTTTGTGTGAAGTGGGAACACTGACCAAACTTAAAGCAGATGTTGAAGTTGACTGCTCCTCTGTCAAAACTGCCTAGAGGGGAAAAGGAAAAATTAAGACAGCCTTCAAGGGAGTAAATTTTGCTCATGCTTTGTGATAAATAACACATTGTACATGTACTACTGGTAGGACAAAAGACCTATTTGGCAATGTACTGTGTTACTTCGCACGCATGATGATGCACCAATCCCTAAACGCACGTACTGTTCTTTATATGTTTATGTAAATGTTGCAAACTCTTGGTTATTAATTAACTAATTGTGTTTTCAGTCCACCAGATGGCACAAAGTAAATGCACATTGTCAGGTGAAGTCATAACTTATCTCATGACATTTGCAGCCAGCCGTACAAGTTAGGAAGCAGTTGGATGCGATGATAAGCTTCCTCAAATGTTGGGCCTTTTTTGGATTTTATAACAAAGATGGAAGAAAAGACCTTGATGTGACACACAACCTAGGAGCGCCACATAAAAAAAAAAAAAAACACTTGGAACATGTGGTCCTCTAAAATAACTCCAGCATAAGCGATGCCGGCCCCAATTCTGGACACCTCCCATGCAAAAAAGCCACCTCCAAACTCAAAGTGTGCCAGGTAAACATACTGTAGTTCACCACTCTCCCTGTGTGCAGAGATGTGTCACAATGGAAAATGAAGTCCCCTTGAATACGAGAGTCAGGGCAGCAGAAAGGACCACAGCAGCAAACCATCCCATGGAGGACTAAGAGCCTGCAGCCACCAAAATAAAAGCAGCCACAGTGAGCTGAAGAGTGAAAACATATGATTGACTTCAGGGACAAAATTTGATATTGAAATGGAGGGGTTTCACAATACTTAAGGACTCATAGTATTGTGATAGGATTGCATTGTGACTCAAGTATAACAATGAATATCATTTCGTGAGGTCCCTTGCAATTCCCACACCTAACATGTACATCGGCATGATTGTTTCAGAGGCTCTGACCTTAGCAGTTCTTTTATTATCTTTGATGACAGGTTGTTTATAATTTTAATGCAATTTAATTCAACTCTTTAATTGTATTATGTGTGATAAATTAACAGCAAAGCATCAAAGACAAAGTGAAGAGCTGATCTTGGTATTGTAGCATCAACGTCTCCTCAAACCAATCCAGAAGATCACTTTTCTCCATTTTACAGAGATTTCTTTTTTTTTTTTATTCTACAGGAATCACACTTGTTTTCATATTAAAACAAGTCTCACTCAAAGCCTGACCAAGAATGCTTTTCCCAGGACCCCAATGTAAACAGTTGCCTCTTGCAGAGATGGTAAGGATCAGAATTTGCTTTTAAAGGCTTAAAGGGAACATAAAAACTCAAAGTCCAGATCCCCAACGTGGACAGTTCATGTGGATAGCATCTTCCCTACAGGAAACCAATGCTCTTAAAAGGTCATAAACTTCTTAACCAGACGGGTTTATGGCTTTTGACAAATACCAGACCCCTTTCCAGATATCACAGACCTAAAGAAATTATCTACAGCTCAACAGTACCTCCTCGTGGACACCTACGGAATGTTTCATTATGTATAATCTGACTGTCAGTTCTTACTAAACATTAAGTTTCTTTCAGCTTATCATCTCCCCCAGATCCTAAGGACACTGAAAATCATCCTTCTGATCACCGACTAGGGTTTGCAGTAATTCATTAATCCTTGATCTAAATATGAGTGCAAGTATTATAAATATGTATAAGAAATGTTATGTTCATGAGTGTTAGTCAAACAAATGTTAATATTAATAGTAATGGTATAAATGCATGATCACTGAATATTAGCCAAGTCACTTAATTTAGTTAGATCTTATAGTAAGCACCTAATTTTATAAGAACTGAATAGGTATTAATTCTTTCCCGCTATCATTCCTGGCCCCCGGCTTTATCTCCCTTTTCACGGGATAAGGCCCTTTTCATTTGATTGGCTGCTCCTAAACAAAGAAATGTTCTCACATTGGACAACGGCCCGTTTGAACTCCTCTTTATGAAAGTTGATTGGTCTGTCTTGCAAATGGCCCCTGTTTTATGGCCCAACGGCGTGCTCAGTTAAAAGAGTGAGGAGCCACCCTGCATGTTTGAACAAGAAAAGGAACAAAGAGAAGGAAGAGAAAAGAAATAGACGAGAAAGAAAAAATCTAGAAAGAAAGAGGAAAGAATAAGAAAAAGAATATAGAAAGAAAAGAGAAGAAGTTTAAGATTAAGATTAAAGAAGCAGAATAGCGATCTAGATCTCAGAGAAAAGTTTTGTTTCACTTTTTCAAAGTTCCTTGTAGTTTTCTTTTATCTAAATTGTTCTGTGTGAAGTTTGTCAAATCATGCGTTAGTTTTCTCATTTTCTGGTTACTGAGGAGAAACCCTTTTCTTCTCACGAGCTCGTCTTCTTAAATAGAGAGTCAAACTCTCAGAATAATTTTTTCCTTCACCTCAGAAGCCATTCTTATCCTAGTAAATGTTTTTCTGAGATTTTCTGACTTTTCACGCCGTTAAAGTGGACCTTTAATTTTCTTAATTTAAAGTGAACAGAGATTGTGTTTTTGGACTTTCTTTCCGGCCTCATACCCGCCTGACTGAGAAGTTTCTCCTTCAGTTTTTTTTTTGGTCTATCCTGCAGCCAGAGACCTCACAATTTCAGACTCGTTGCCAAGGACTTTTCACGCCGCTCTGAGACAGCCCTCCACTGCTGCCACGGTCCTGTACGAGCCCCCGGCTGAGCCTGCACTTCTTACGGCTGTGCGGAAGCATAGCAGCAGTCGCTTTCTCCCAATGTCCCGACTTCAAAACCCAGCCGGTACTGAGCTGATGAAAAAGTGGACCTACAGCTGTTCGTAAGTGAGACTCCCATTTTCCTGTCTGCTGGGTTAAACGTGATGTCCTAACATTCAAATTACAATTGAACATAACCAGTATTTTCATGGTACAATTGGTCTCTTAGCCATCGGATAAAGCAATAAACTGAAGGAAGACTCTTCATTTTTAAGTAACTTCCCTTCATTTTTGTAGATTAATTCAGAAGTTAATTGTTAGATAATCAGCTTATGAATTTTCCCCATAAAATTGCATTCTGTTTTTGTTAGACATTTCAGCCTTCATTTACCGTTGAAACATAAGTCTGGTTTCTCCTTGGTTCTACAAAGGTTTAATGCTAGATTTTATGTTCAGGAATCCAATAACAGTTGATGTGATATCGGACGCCTGTTATCATTTGAATCTGTTTATCCATCATTTGAATGCCATATCATGTAACCTGAATGAGTTTAATAAAAGGGTGAATGAGAGAAGTTGAAGCATTTTCCTTTCGCATATATACTGTATGTTTCTTAGATCACGGCAGGAAAAGAACTCCCTTAAATTTTGAGACTGATCCATTAAGTAATTGAAGGTACAAAATTAATTAAAACTAAGTTTAATATAAGTGTCCTTTAGGACTGGTCCCCCCCCCCTTTTTATTTGATTTTGATTTGATTTTGTATACTTTATTGATCCCCAGAGGGGAAATTGAGGGCATCCACCTGGATGGATGAAGCAGCCACGGTACGGCGCTATCCCTTTACCATTCACACACACATTCACACCTAGGGCCACTTTAGAGTCTCCAATTAACCTAACTTGCATGTTTTTGGCCTGTGGGAGGAAACCGGAGAACTCCCGGAGTACGAGTTCTTATTTATTTTATTTAGCGAGTGCAGGAGTGATGGTTTAACGCTGTCCCCTTTCACACCCACTATTGAATAAAATAAATAATTCCTGTACCTTATTACAATATTTTATTAACCATCTAGTAACACTATAGTGTGAACATTTTATTAAAATTCAAGTTTTAAAGTGAACTGGTTAGTACTTCCTGCATCACCTGTTGACTGTTAACATAGTAACTGTTAATTAAGTCATTATTACTATTTTTATTAGTAGCCTATTAGCACATTGTCATTATTAACAGCTTATTCAGCATGATCATGATCTGAGAGGATTAAGCTAATAACTACAAAAGTTTTCTTAATAACCTCTTAATTACTGGTTCCAAGGTTGCCATAGTTGGGGGGTGGTGCTGGGGATAAGCTCCCAGTGCTTATAAAATGCTCCTTATATGCATGTGTCTCAAATAGCCTGTGACAACCAAGTCCAGCTCCTGGCCTGCTTGCGTGGCCAGGAGCTGGAGTCTGGCGGAACTGCTTCTACTGACAAGAACAGAGGCCAGAGGGCAGGTCTCTGGGCACCTTAAAACTAGTTGCTTTGGGTAGTAGATGGGGCTCGTTTACCTGAGAAGGTAGCCCATCTAGGGGAAGGAAAACCCTGGATTTCAAACCTCGCAGCCTTGCGGCATCCCAGGTCACGGGAAAGGCTTTAGGGACAACCCTGAGGAAAAATCCAGAGTCGGAGTCCCTTAGGTGGTCCGCTGCTGAATTCAGCATTGCTCCGGAAACTCCTGCAACACTGCTGGTTCCTAATTGTATTGGCTTTGCCATTCCTTTGGATCCACCACCAGTGTGCCTACTTCCTGGGCAACAGTTGGGTCTCCACATTACCCTGCCCTGGCTTGTGCCCTGGAGAGGACACTCCAGCTTCACCTCACAACATCTCCCTGAGTTAAGCTGTTGTCCCCATCCATCCATCCATCCATCCATCCATCCATCTTCTACCATTTTTCCAGAGGTCCGGGTCACAGAGGCAGCAGTTCAAGCAGAGAAGCCCAGACTTCCCTCTCCCCAGCCACCTGCTCCAGCTCTTCAGAGAGGATACCAAGGCATTCCCAGGCCAGCTGGGAGACGTAGTCTCTCCAGCGAGTCCTGGGTCTGCTCCGGAGTCTTCTCTCAGAGGGATGTGCCCAAAACACCTCAAGAGTGAGGCATCCAGGAGGCATCCTGATCAGATGCCCATACCACCTCAACTGGCTCCTTTCAATGTGGAGGAGCAACGGTTCTACTCTGAGCCTCGCTCGGATGACTGAGCTCCTCACCCTATCTCTGAGGGTGAGTCCAGCGATCCTATGAAGAAAGCTCATTTCAGCCGCTTGTATCCGCGATCTCGTTCTTTCGGTCATTACCCAAAGCTCGTGACCGTAGGTGAGGGTAGGAGCGTAGATTGACTGGTAAATCGACAGCTTTGCCTTAGAGCTCAGCTCCCTCTTCACCACAACAGACCGGTACAAAGTCCACATCACTGCAGATGCTGCTCCGATCCGTCTGTCAATCTCTCGCTCCGTTCTCCCCTCACTCATGAATAACACCCCAAGATACTTAAACTCTTTCCACTGGGGCAGGAGCTGTCCCCAACCCAGAGAGGGCAATCCACCTTTTTTGGGCTGAGGACCATGGACTCTGACTTGGATGTTATGATTCTCATCCAGCCGCTTCACGACTCAGTGTCAAACTGTCCCAGTAGACCTGTAGGTCATTGCTGGATGAAGCCAGCAGGACAACATCATCTGCAAACAACAGAGATGAGATCCTGTGGTCACCAAGCATCACACCCTCCGTTCCTGGCTGCACCTGGAAATCCTGTCCATAAAAATATGAACAGGATCAGTGACAAAGGGTAGCCCTGCGGAGTCCAGCTCTCACTGGGAATGGAGCCCAATCGAGTGTTGGCAATATGACCAAACTCTCACAAGGCCGTACAGAGACTGAATAGCTCGTAACAACAAGCCCAGATACCCATAGTTTTCCAAAAACACTCCCCACAAAAAAACCATGAGGGACGCAGTCGAATGCCTTCTCCAAGTCTACAAACACATGTTAAACTAGGTTGGGCAAACTCCCATGAACCCTCGAGGATTCTTGAGAGGAGTAAAGAGCTAGTCCGATGTGCACGGCCAGGATGAAAACCAACATTGGTCCTCTTGAATCCGAGGTTTGACAACAGCTGGACTCTCCTCTCCAGTACCTTGGCATAGGACCTTCTAGGGGAGGCTGAGGAGGCTGTTGTCCCCACATGTTTCAAAACTGCCACCATAATACCAGTTCCCAAAGAAGCCCGTCCATCCAGCTACAAACAATTACCGGCCCGTAGCAATGACCCCCATCATAATGGAAGTGCTTCGAGTGGCTGGTCATGCAGAACATCAAGGTCCATCATCCCTCCTTCCCCGACCCATCTCAGTTTGCATACAGGTCAAACAGATCACAGAAGATGCCATCACTGCTGCTCTCCATCCAGCCCTCACCCACCTGGACTCAAAGAACTCCTAAGTGTGAATGCTGTTCTTGGACTTCAGTTTCAGCATTTCTACACATCATCCCCCAGCACCTAATGCAAAAACTCAGATACTTGGAACTCAAAACCTCTTTCTGTAACTGGATGCTGGATTTTCTCACAGGGAGGCCACAGAACGTGTGGGTTGGCAGTGACACCTCCAAGACCATCACACTGAGCACAGGGGCCCCACAAGGATGCATGCTCAGCCCACTGCTCTTCACCCTGCTGACCCATGACTGTGTACCAGCCTACAGCACCAACCGCATCATCAAGTTTGCGGACGACACGACAGTGGTGGGCCTCATCACCAACAACAAGGAGGCCAACTACAGAAATGAGGTGAGCCAACTGGTCCAGTGGTGTAAAGACAATAATCTCTTCCTGAACATGGGAAAAACCAAGGAGATTGTGGTCGACTTCAAGAGGGGACACACACAGCATCTCCCTCTGATCATCGATGGAGCAGCTGGGGAGAGGGTGAGCAGCACCAAGTTCCTGGGGTGCATATCTCTGAGGACCTCTCCTTGTCCAACGACACCACATCACTGGCTAAGAAGGCTCAAACTTGCCTCTATTTCCTCCGCAAACTGAGAAGAGCACAAGTCCCACCTCCCATCCTTTGCTCATTCTACCAGGGCACCTTTGAGAGCATCCTCACCAGCTGCATCACGGTGTGGTATGGAAGGTGCACCACCTCCTGCCGGAAGGCACTACAACACACAGTGAAAGCAGCCAGCAAGATCATCAGTGCCCCTCTGCCCCCCTTCTTGGACATCTACCTCACCCAAGCCATCAACATTGCAGGCCACACCTCCCACCCCTCACACTCCTTCTTCATCCCCCTGCCCTTGGGAAAAGGTACCAGAGCCTCTGGGCCCACTCCAGAAGACTGCTAAACAGCATTGTTCATCAGGCATCTGGACCCTGAACTCTGTCCACTCCCCTCCCCCTTCCTGGACTGTAACACACTCACCCGCATTGCTCTACTTTTCTGTATATAGGATTGCTGGGTTTCATCATTTACCTTTATTTGCACTATGGGATGTCTAGGTCTATCTTTTGTCACCATTTGCACTACAGGTACCATTACTGCACGATTCTAAATTGTCCTTAGGTTTGACTGTGAGAGTGAATGGTTGTCTGTCTCTCTGCGTTAGCCCTGCAATGGACTGGCAATCTGTCCAGGGTGTACCCTGCCTCTCGAGATGCTGGGATAGGCTCCAGCCCCCCCCCCCCCCCGCAACCCAAAAAGGATTAAGTGGAAGAAGATGGATGGATGGATGGACTGCTGTTGTTGTTTTTCCAGCCTTATTCCTTTTTCTTTTTTTTTTATTTTGCACACACCACTGAAGAGAGACAGAAAGGCCATTTCAATTTTCCTGTATGTGCTGTACGTATAGTAGTATTGACAAATAAAATCTTTGAATCTTTTTGAGATTAAAAGTAGACATTGCCACTCTGCAAGAAATGTACCTAGCTGGATCAGGCATGTTCAAGGAGAAAGATTACTCGTTCTACTGGCAAAGAAAGTGCACAAAGGAGCACAGAGAACATCAAGTTGGATTTGCTGTCAGGAACTCCTCGCTGAAAATGGTTGAACCAAATGACAAGGGGTGCAAATGTCTGTTGATGCTAAGACTTCATACCTCTGATGGCCCACTCACCCTTCTCAGTGTGTATGCTCCTACTCTGACATCCACACCTGAGGCAAAGGACAAGTTTTACACCAAGCTTAGTGATATCATCAATAACATCCCCAGCAATGAACACCTTGTCCTCCCTGGTGACTTCAATGCCAGAGTGGGCGTTCCTGTCCTGTCTAGGCTTTCCTGTCTAGGACATTTTAGAGCTGGCAAGATAAATGAGAATGGGCAGTGCCTGTAAGAGCTTTGCTCTTATCACAGCCTCTGTATGACCAACTCCTACTTCCAGACAAAGCCACAACACAGTGTCATTGTGACACCCTCACTCAAAGTGCTGGCACCAGACGGACATGTTCATCGTCAGACGCACAAGCTTGAAGCTCATGCTCCTCACTCACATGTACCACAGTGCAGACTGCAAGACTGACCACTCACTAGCGTGCAGCAAAATCAGGATTCTCCCAAAGAAGATCCATCGCAACAAACAAGATGGGAAGCCATGCATCAACACCACCAAGATGCAGAATCCAGAGAAAATTGGGGAATTTAAGTTGTTTGAGGACGCTCTGTCCGCAGACCACCCGCACAGCTCTGCCTCTGCAAATTGGGACCACCTCCAGAAGACCATTCCAAAAAAGCTTTTGAAACCTTTGGGAGGAAGACCTCTAAGAAATGCAACTGGTTTGAAGCCAAGTCGAGGAAGATGACTCCCATTATCAAAGCAAAACATGCTGCTCTTGCTGAATACAAGTGCTCACTGAGTGAGAAATCCCTCCAAGCACTCAGAGCTGCCAGAAGTAAAGTACAGCAGACAGCAAGTAGATGAGTCAATGAGTATTGGCAGCAAATAAGCAATAACATCCAGACTGCATCTGTAACTGGTAACATCAGAGGGATGTATGAGGGGATCAAGAAAGGTCTCAGTCTAACTCAGAGCAAGACAGCCCCCCCAAAAAAAAAAAAAAATCATCCTGCGGAGAAGTGATTACCAATAAGGGCAAGCAGATGGAGACATGAGTCGAACACTACTTAGAGCTGTACTCCTGAGAAAACATTGTGGAAACTTCAGCTTTAGATGCCATTGAACCTCTGCCCATCATGGAGGAGCTAGATACCGAGTCAACATTGGAGGAGCTCAGCAAGGCTATTGACAGCTTGGCTTGTGGCAAGGCACCTGGCATGGATGGCATCCTGCCGGACCTGATTATACCGCAAGACATGTGTGACGCTAAGATTGTCACCCTGTACAAGAACAAGGGTAACAGAAGTGACTGCAATAACTACAGGGGCCTATCTCTCCTGAGCATTGTAGACAAACTCTATACCCCTGTCATGCTCATGCACCTCCAGAAACTAGCTGAGCACATTTATCCAGAGTCCCAGTGTGGCTTCCGAGCAGAACTTTCAACAGTAGACATGATCTTTTCCCTATGCCAACTACAGGAAAAGTGCAGAGAGCAGCAGAAGCCCCTCTACATTGCTTTTATCGACCTCACCAAGCCATTTGACCTGGTCAGCAGGGTTGGGGTCTTCAACATCCTCCTGAAAATAGGATTCCCCCTGAAAATACACAGCATGATCAGGTCCTTCCACAACAACATGAAGGCAACCATCTAATATGAGGGCAGCACATCTGAGCCATTTGACATCAAGAGTGGTGTGAAACAAAGCTGCATCCTTGCACCCACCCTCTTCAGCATCTTCTTTTCTCTGCTTCTGAGCACGCCTTTGCAACCTCAACAGAAGAAGTGTACCTACACACCAGATCAGATGGACAACTCTTCAACCTTGCTAGACTGAGAGCGAAGACCAAGGTGCACGAGGCTATTATCAGAGACATGCTCTTCGTTGATGATGCCACAGTCATTTCACACACTGAGCAACAACTTCAGTGTCTCATGGATGGATTCTTCCAAGCATGCAAAGACTTTGGGGTCACCATCAGCCTGAAAAAGACCAACGTGTTGGGCCAAGACATGAAAACACCACCTGTCCTCACCATCAACAGTTATGAACTAGTTGTTGTCCACCAGTTCACATATCTCAGGTCTACCATCAGTGACAACTTGTCCCTTGATGCAGAAATCAACCAGCACATCGGAAAGGCCTCAACAAAGATAGGCCGATTCACAACCTGCATGTGGAAGAATCCCAAATTGACAATGCTGACCAAGATAGACATGTACAATGCCTGCATCATCAGCACACTGCTGTATGGTAGCGAGGCATGGACAACATATGCCAAACAAGAGAAGAAGCTGAACAGATTCCACCTGCGCTGCCTACATTGCATCCCAGCATCACATGAAGCATCAAAGTGCCAAATGTCCAGGTCCTCACACGTGCTGGTCTTCCCACTAGGTATACATTGCTCAGGCAATGTAGATTGCGCTGGCTTGGCCACATGCGCTCAATGGAAGATGGATGCATACCGAAGGACGTTCTGTACGGCAAGCTTGCCTCTGGCAAGAGATCTGTTGACTGTCCCCAGCTGCGCTACAAAGATGTCTGTAAGCACAACATGAAAGCCCTGGGAATCAACACTGCGAGTTGGGAGGCTATAGCAGCTGACCACAGTAGATGGTGCAACACTCTCCAGAAACAACTCAAGGCAGGAGAGGAAAAACTCCTGATCTTGGCCGAAGAAAAGACAGTCACACGGAAGAAAATCATAAAAATTCATATAACTCAGTGTAACATAGAATTTTTCCACCATTTTCCCCTTTGATGCCCAAGAGGCATCATCTTTATGAGAGAAAAGTTGTTTACATTATGATGACATCAAAAACCCCATCAGGCAGCTATGCTAAGTTCTAATGCCTTTAAATGCAACAGATCCTGACTACGACAGGGAAAGTCCATCATCTGGCCCTGCTTCCCCAGGCACCGCTAACAGATAGTTCTCTAAAAAGAGAATAGACATACTAAAGTAAATGTAGCAAAAGTATTCCATTGTAGCTCATATAAAAGAAAAAGAGTAATATTTCAAAGTCTTCACAAATGTGTTTGCAGGTAGTACATTTCGACTTCCACATCATGATCATGTAACTCCTTCCGGTTTTCTGCATGTCCATCATACTTTTACTCTGTACTGGGAGGCATGGAGAGACACATTGAGCTTACACTGTTGGTTTGTCATCCTCATCATCCTTGGTGACCACTCCATGATACATCACTAGGTTAATATGCACGAGTTTCATTATCATACTACGGATACATGGAATAACACAAGAAAAGACCAGAAATATAATCACAAAAATCATCAATAGGTTCATAATGAGACCCCTCCATGAAGAGAATAACCAATTAAACCTGGTAGACACGTCAGTGACATTATCTTTGGCCATGGCAGCCTGTAAGGCTGTTAAGTCCTGTACTGCTGAGGCAATGGCGTGCCCATCTGCATCATTCTCAGGGATGAACGTGCAAAAGTAGTCTCCCACAATTGCACACAAACACACACACACCCTTGAGCGGCAGTTATTTGATCAAGAACTATCCTGTTTTGGGTTACCATAAGTCTAAGGGCCGTTAGCTCCTCTTTTATTCCCAAGAAAGCAGACAGTGAAAAATTAACAAATGATTGTAATCTATAACTAGTTGCTTCAATTAATAAGGTATTCTTAGCCACTCCCACCCATGGAAACAAAGCCAAGGTCACCTTCTGCCTAGTTGTCTTTAACTTGAACCCTTCTGGTACATCTGAGCCCCAAATAGAATCATGTGGTGTAAAACAAGCATCTCTCTTCACCCTGTCCACCTGTCCTGCCGACATTATGACAGTATAGTCAGTCACCACTACGGGGGCGCATACCTCTCCCCAATTTATGGGTAAGTGTGAGCATGCGTGATGGCCACATAGTCACCATCCCCCAGTCACCATGAACATGCCGTACTTGTGAGAATCACAAACTGCGGCACTGAAGAGCTCCTGCAGGGTGACCTCTCCTTCCAGACTTTTAGACTGACAATAGGGAACTTTAGAACAGCTTTTGTCCACTGTGCAGGGCCGGCAGGTGGCAATACAGGGGCAAGATGTATTGTAGACCGTTACACACCTGGAGGCTGATAAACTGCCCAGAGAGCCATTCCCACACCCTCTTAGACAGAAGGAGAAATTCCCTGTTGAGGCTAATCTTGCCTTTACAGACTAAGGGGTGTCATTGTGCCTTCGATCAGTAAAGTCATAGACAACAGGGCGGGTGTGGTTCAAGGTAATGATTGTTGTACTATTCCCATACATAGCCTCTTGCATGAAACAGACAGCTTCCAACAGTTCCATTGGTTTAGCAGTAACAGATGTGTGACCAGCCGAAAGTGAGAGTAAAGAACACACATAACAATTTGTACTATTTGCTATTCTGGCTGTGTGGTTAGCATACTTCCATCATACATTGCTAGCATAAACATGGTCATCATAGCCTGGTTCCTCCAACCAGTCATGATGTACTTGAGTAACATATCTAGCTCCACGATCAATAGGTAATGGCATCCCTAAAAACAACCAAATCAAGAGTGTCACTACAAGGGTGAGGATGAGGAAAAAAACGTGTACCATTCACACATTTCTACTTTTAGCCTTCTCTCTCTTGAATTTTGTCTCTCCATGATAACCAAGAGGTTGTTTCACTAAGCAAGCCATTACTGGACACTATGTGCCATCAGCCAACACTTGTATAGTTAAACAGTGACCTGCTGGGGGTTTTGAATGGGGTAAGGTTTGCAATGTGTCAAATGCACCCAAGTGTCCCATCCTTCGACCTTTACTGCGGTTGGCGTAGATAAGATGACTTTGTGTGGTCCTTTCCAGGGAGCCTCTGCCCAGTTTTTTTCTTTTTTTATGGTTTTGATGAGGACCAGGTCTCCTGTATTTACTGTGATTTGTCAGCGGAATCCTTCCTGGGGAGAGTAGCATGCACAACACTTTTGTCAGAAAACATTTTTTGCATATAATCAGCTAGACACACTTCCTCATCTTCTTGATTAAATGGTCTCAATGGTGGTAACAAGAAAGGTTTACCATGCATTACTTTAAATGGGGACAACTCCTATTTGGTGGGAACTATTCTCATGTAGAACAGGACCCAGGGTAGACAATAAATCCAGTTCTGTCCTGTCTCTGCCATTGTTTTTCTCAACCTTTCATTAAGGGTTCAATTTGGTTTTTGTTTTTCTTTTTTCCACTAACCCTGCAGATTGTGGGGGGAAAGCTGTGTGATTTTTTTTTTTTTTTAGGTTGATATTAAGTGCTGTCCCTAAATGTGTTATAATCTGGTTTACAAAATGGGTTCCATTATCTGAGTAGATTTTTTTCTTTTTTTCCTCTGGGATCCTGAACCTAGGTGTAATTTCGGCCAATAGGTTTTTTTTCTACAATAACAGTATTTGGATTAGCATACGGAAAGTTTTTCTGAACAAATTAGGCATTTTTTACAAAATTGGGTAGCAAATTGGGTGAACCCATAGGTGGTAAAAGATTTCTTTAACATAGAGCTCACACCTGTTTACCATAGAGATCATACCTGTTTAACACAGAGATCATACCTGTTTTGTCATTTGTAAAGTTTGGAGATGTTGTCAAAAACTGCACCTTTTTGTATCCATTTATAGATTTTAGATTGTGGAGACGTGGTCTGGGCATCAATAAATGATGGGAACAGTAGACACAAAATGTTCCATAGCCTTTTTTGTATAGGTCTGACATCACTGAGTGTGGTCCGGACACGACCAGATCTAGCGCGTAACAGTACCTATCCTTTACTTTCCCAGATTTGGAGAGATGTTCTACTTTTAATTTACCATTTACAGATTGACAGTGACTTTTTCTTCTGATTTTGCAAAATCCTGAACATCAGTACCTGAAATCATTGCTCTGCATGCTCCTGTGTCACACAAAAACCTCATAGGGGTACCCTGAACTTCCGACATTACTTCAGGCAAACATTGCATAGTTAACCCTATGAGTGTGTATGTTGCCAAACTGTGACATAACCCCTAGTGGTCAAGAGTGGTAAATATTTTTTGTCAATAAAATAGTTCAGATTTCCAAAGCTATAACTTGAAAGTGGTAAGAGATAATGGCTTACTGTCAATTAGAAAGATTTAAAGTATGATCCAAAGTTTCAGATAGGAATAAATTTACACATCTAATTTGCATAATATCACGGCACCTCTTTAAATTCCATAACTCAGTCAAAACTGGACTTTGGACATATTTACACAAAAAATGGTTCGGTCTTTTGACACCGTTTTTTGTACAGAGGTACCTCATCATCTTATCTTCAAAGTACATGAACAAGAAATCAGTACATTAAAAACAAAAAAAAACAGAAATTTCTCACTTACATTTGACAAAGTCAGAGTGAGAAGGCAGGTGCAGTGCCGCGCTCTGCCACTAGGGGCACACAAATTATAACACTCAAAGGGTTAACATCATTTCAAAGTCAGATAAATGAAAACCATCTCTTGTGTCATTGTCAGCTATGGGAGTAGGTTCATTTATCTGTGTCATTGCTAGTCACACAGTCCAGTTGGGTGTGGCCTGCGGTAGTGGTCCCAAGAATCCTCCCCCTCCTCCCAATTGCTGTTGGCGTTGAGGACACCAACAGCATTTTGCCAGTGTCCTCTTTGTCCACATTGGTGGCAAATGTCCCGCCCTTCTGATTGTTGGTAGCCGGTCCCACGGCCACATCCTCTGCCTCTCCATCCTCCACCCCTCCTCCACCACTGTCCTCCACCTCTTGCAGCACCCTGGTAGAAGACAGATTCAGGGGGAGCCTCAGCCCCCCTGGGGTCAGTAATCACATAAACAGGAGTTGTTTTTTCTTTTAATTTTTTCCTTTCTTTCTCCCTTTGCTCTTCCTCTAATCTCTCTGCATGTTTAGCATAATTTAGTACATCACTAAATTAATTAGTACGGTAAGTCACCAGATGCCTGCATATATACTCAGCTAGATGTGGGTGAATATTTTGCAAAAACATATTGCCAGTAAGGTTCATCACCAGAGTTATCACTGGATTTAGTTACACCAGAATGGCTATCAAAACATTCAGTAACAGCATATGTGGCATAATTTTCTTGTTTTATTGTTTTTGGTGAATGTGGGGGTAGAGCAGTCATGCGTGCATATCTACTTAACTCTTTGGAGTCTTTGTGTGGCTGGTCACGAGTCCCGTAGTCTTTTCACTGCTTGACTTTGTGTTTTTTTAGGTTTAACATCAATGGACTGAAGAGGCGGAGGAGTGGATTCCAGCAGCGATGCTGAGGGGGGAGGGTGCAGCCGTGACCTCTGCTGCTTGGGCTGCATCCTCAAGGTTTGGGTAGACAGGGTGATAAGGAGGAGGATCCGGAGCCCACACCACAGTGATCACACTCGTCATCGCGGATAGAAGAAGAGACAGACAAAATGTTAGATAAGCCCCTTCTCTTTTCGTCATGTTTCTTATTTTTGTCATTGTCGTTGTTTTTGTGCTTTACCCCTGCAGCGTCCATGTCAGTCAACCACTTCTGTGCTTCCTACCGTCTGCTCTCTGCTTTGTCTTCTACAAGACTTTCACATTCATCAACCTTTAATTTGCCAACAACTTCAAAACTTTCTTTCACACAACAACACACACCAGCATCCTATGCAACACTTCTTGCTCTTTTTATATTTTTTTCCTTTTCTTCAGTACTGTTTAAATTGCCCATATTTTTTTATTTTTAACTATATATTGTGGTGACCCAGCACACTGCAGACTGATACTATTTCACACCCAGCAGGGCTGGAGGAAACGGAGGACAATTTACATACGGACAGAGAGCCCCAGGGGGCAATCAGAACAATGGACTATTGTGTATACATCCCGGGATGAGGGAGAGGACATCCGGGCGCCAGTTGGTCACGCTAATAATATGTATTGACTGATATGTATATCACTATGCTATTGTGCCATGCATCCTCTTTGTCTGTATAACGTGTATAAAAGAGCTTGCTATCACTGTGTGCACTCTGTGCACTCTGTGCACTACTGTGCCTCAGCAGCACAGTAGTGCACAGAGCTACAAAGTGCGTCTCATTATGTTGGAGGAAATAAAACTTTGCACCCTTCCAGCTCGTCGCATCTCACCTGATCTTTTCCCTCCACAATATATTTATTTTTATATATATGTAGAAGAGCTTGGAAATGAAGAGGCGATGTGATTTATAAACAAAGTTTATTAATCAGCTCTTCCAACAAGTCTCATCTGGTGCAGAGTGGCAGAAGGGAAAAGAGGCAGAATCTCTCCGGCTCACTGGCTTTATACGTGCACACAACAAAAGACATGCATAACAAAGGCTGACATCCCTCATTATCTTAACCCCCCCATTGTCTTGGTATTTCCTCTCCTCGCCTTAGGGGGTGAGGGTGGCTCCTCCGGTCTCCTCCGCCTCATCTGGGAACGTCTTTGTTCTTCACTCGGCGGTTGAGAGCCTTTGTCCTTTCAGAGGTGTGAAGTCCTTTACATATGTAATTACTAAACATTTCCACATGCTTCAACATATGTAGGTTATGGAATATATGATTAATATAGACCACAGGCCCCCCAAACAACTAAGAAAAGACAATAGAACGGTTCACAGTCTAGGATAGTTACTATGACATACTAAATGTTACATCTCTTGCCACAGAAGAAACTTTCTAGCAGCCATGCTTCTAAGAGAGTTCAGTGGTAATCATAACAGCATAGTAAAATCATAAGTCAGTCCTAAACTGTTGCAGCACAATTAGTGAACAATTGTGGAGTGGTTGGTATCAGTCCCTGTGCTGTCTGGGTTTCAATCTTCTCCCAAAACTGCTGTAGGTTGGTTTAGGCGCCCTGCTGGGACCTTCTTGTGAGGAATCTGCAGTGTGGGAAGGAGAGAGGTTAACTGTTCCCTGCCGGGGGGTTGAGTTTTTTCTCTTGGGGGGTCTACCCCGCTGAGGTGCTCTCGCCAACTGTGCAGGCTCGTCTTTCAACAGGAAGGCAGGTTTAAGTCTGTCAATGCTGACTGTTTCTTTTCTATCCCCAAAATCAAGCACAAAGTGTTTATCACCATGTTCCAGCACTCTGAATGGCCCATCGTATGCTGGTCGGAAAGTTGGTTTTAAAGCTTCATCCTTAACGAAAACGAACTCAGCGTTTTTTAAAGCTTGAGGGACAAAAACCCGTGGGAAGGAGTCATGAGCTGGACCGGGGAGAGAGCCCGGTCCGTTGCTGCCTAAAAACCTTGGGACTGGAAGGTGCCCTGGCTCTGGGTTCTCTGGTAAAAATTCACCTGGAAGCCTGAGAGGTTGTGCAAAGACTAATTCTGCGGGAGAGGCATCTAGGTCCTCTTTAGGTGCAGCACGCAACCCCAATAAAACCCAGGGAAGTTTATTTACCCAATTTGTGTCCGTTAGTGAGGCTCTGAGGGCAGCCTTTAAAGACCTGTGAAAACGCTCGCATAACCCATTAGCCTGAGGGTGATAAGCGGTGGTGCGATGAATTGTTGCCCCTAAGCTGTTGGATATGGCTGACCAGAGCTCTGAGACGAATTGAGGCCCCCTATCGGACGTGATGTCCGATGGGACGCCGAAACGTGCCACCCAATTTGTCAAAAAAGCGCGAGCGACTTCCTCCGGTGTGGTTGCTGCTAGAGGGACTGCCTCTGGCCAGCGTGTGGTGCGGTCTATCATTGTTAACAGGTGTGTGAAACCTTGGGAGGAAGGTAGTGGCCCTACGAGGTCGACATGAATGTGGTCGAACCTTCTAGCAGGGATTGGAAAAGGCTCCAGAGGGGCCTCTGTGTGTCTGTGTATTTTGGCGCGTTGACAAGAAATGCAAGTTTTCGCCCATTCTTTTACGTTTTTGCGCAGGCCTGGCCACACAAACTTTTCGGCGACCATTTTAACCGAGGAGCGCACACCTGGGTGCGCGAGGGAGTGAATTGTGTCGAAAATACGGCCGCGCCATGTAGCTGGTACTAACGGGCGAGGTCGGCCGGTTGAAACATCACATATTAGGGGGGGTACGCCGTCGCGTAAACCCTTTTTCTCCAACCTTAACCCTGTTGGTCCAGACAGGAGTGCGCGCACGTCCGCGTCACCGCTTTGTTCCTCCGCCATTGCTGCATAATCTATCCCTGCATGGACAGGGATAGATTATGCAGCAATTTTTTTTTTTTTTTTTTTTTTTTTTTTTTTTTTTTTTTTTTTTTTTTTTTTTTGCTGGTCATTAACATTTGTTTGTTCTCTCCCATAGATTGAGTCCCCATCGTGCTGTTTGCTCTCTACATGTCTGTTCTTTTCTTCTTCTCTATCCCCTCACCCCCCAGCCAGTCGCAGCAGATGACTGCCCCTCCCTGAGCCTGGTTCTGCTGGAGGTTTCTTCCTGTTAAAAGGGAGTTTTTCCTCTCCACCGTCGCCAAGTGCTTGCTCACAGGGGATCGCCTGATTGCTGGGGTCTTTCTGCAACTGTGGGGGTCCTCCCTACAGTTGATAGTGCTATGAGATGACTGTTGTTGTGAAATGGCGCTATATAAATAAAGTTGAATTGAATTGAATTGAATTGCGTATGTGTCTGCGTTAGTGAAGAGCTCTGCTGCTGAGGCAGTATAATCTGTCTCCTCACGCTCTGGAGGTGTCACAGCGCGAGAAAGACAGTCTGCTACTACGTTAAGTTTGCCTGCCACGTGTCGAATGTCTGTGGTGAACTCTGAAATCGCAGCTAGCTGTCTTTGTTGCCTGCCTGACCATGGTTCTGAAATTTTAGCCATAGCAAATGTGAGCGGTTTATGGTCTACAAAAGCCGTGAAACTCCGCCTTTCTAACCAGAACTGGAAGTGGCGGATGGGTAAATGAAGCGCCAGCAGCTCTCTGTCAAAAGTGCTGTATTTACGCTCAGTTTGATTTAGCGATTTGCTGAAGAATGCTAAAGGTTGCCAGACCCTGCTGACAAGTTGTTCTACAACTGCCCCTATAGCTAGGCCTGAAGCGTCTGTGGTTAGCGCGATGCGGGCCAAGGGATCTGGGTGAACTAACAATGTGGCGTTAGCTAGGGTGCTTTTTACTTCCGCGAAAGCGCGTTCGCGCTCCGGGGTCCATTCGACCGCGTTGGAAGCTATATAGTGGCTGCATGAGCTGAGCTGCGTGGGGGAGGAAGCGGTTGTAAAAATTAACCATCCCTAAAAATTTCTGTAGCGATTTGACCGTTTGTGGCCGTGGGAAACTTTCTATCGCGTGAACTTTGTCTGGAAGTGGAACTGCCCCCTTCGGAGAGACTTTGTGTCCTAAAAAATCAATTTGTGACACGCCGAATTTGCATTTGGCTGGATGATTATTAGCCCGTGCTCTTCTAGCCTCTGAAAAACCGAAGTGAGGTGCTGCTCGTGTTCTTCCTCAGACGAGCTGGCTACCAGCATGTCGTCGAGGTAGACGAAGACAAAAGGAAGGTCGCGTAGGACCGCGTCCATCATTCGTTGAAAAGTTTGAGCAGCGCCTTTGAGGCCGAAAGGCATTCGCAGAAATTCAAAAAGGCCGAAAGGGGTTACTACCGCTGTTTTAGGAATGTCTTCTGCTCGGACTGGGACTTGGTGATAACCGCAGACTAAGTCTATTTTTGAAAAAATGCGCGCACCCGCCAGATGTAGTGAAAAATCTTGAATGTGAGGAATTGGGTAACGGTCATGCGCTGTAGCGTTGTTTAATCTGCGGTAATCTCCGCACGGTCTCCAAGAACCGTCGGATTTCGGAACCATGTGAAGTGGTGAGGCCCAGGGGCTCTTCGAGCATCTAACAATGCCCAATTTTTCAAGAGTTGTAAACTCGTCCCGTGCTATGTTGAGCTTGGCCGCGTCTAAGCGGCGAGCTTTGGCAAAAATGGATGGTCCCGTTGTGGGAATGAAGTGTTCAACCCCGTGTTTAGCCACAGTGGCTGAGAATTTGGGAATTGTGAGTGCTGGAAATTGGGTGAGGAGTTGCTCAAACTTACCTCCTGCCGTGGTGACGTTGGCCTGCACAGGTGGTGGAGAAACTCGGGCTGAGCATGGAATAGAAGCAAAGGACAGTGCATTAACCAGGCGCCTATTTGCTAGATCCACTAATAACCCATGTGCACACAAAAAATCTGCGCTTAATAAGTTAAAACTCACCGCCGCTACAACAAATGTCCATCTGTAGCTGCGGCCGTGGATGAGGAGGTGCAGGCTCTTTTTGCCAAACGTGTCGATGCTAGAGCCGTTGGCTGCCACGGCTCCGTTGCCCCGGGTGCCTGTGGCTCGATCTGCGTGGGAGGGCATGACGAAACTCAGCTGGGCTCCTGTGTCGATGAGGAACTGCTTGCCTGTGTGTCCATCCGTCACGTACAACAGCTTATTCTTCTCGCCGAGAACCGCTGCTGTTAACGGCTCTCGGCTTTGGCGTTTCCCGAAATCGCAAATTTGCAGGGGGGAACGCATTTGCGGGCCTTCTCGGCGAAGCGGTGGTGATAATAACAGACGTCGCTCTGCCTGTTACGTTTGGGCCGAGTCGCTGTCACCGTGGGCTGGGTCTGCTCGGTGGGTTGTGGCTCCTCATGGCTCGGGGCGTCAGCTTTGAGGTCCGCGGATGCTGCTGTGGGTGTCAGCTCCTTGCAGGTGTTGACGAGCCGATGGGCTTCGTTGGCCAGTGCGCGGAAGTCTTGGTGGTTGTTGCATTTCATGCTGGCGAGTGTCCCTCTCATGTGTGGCGGCAGCGTGCTGAGGAATATAAACTGGAAGAGGAAGTTGTCATTGTCCTCCTCTTTGAGCTGTAGCAAATCCTCCATGAGGGCCTTCGGTTTGCACCCTCTGTGGCCGTAGACCGCCAGGATCTTCTCGGCTCTCTCTTCCGCTGATGGGACGTAGTTCGCCACGATGGTTGCTTTGAGCGTCTCATATTTGTCCCGGGCCGGTGGTCGCCGGATCATGCTCCGCACACACTTCGAAGTGGCGGCGTCGAGTTTGGAGACGATATGATAAAATTTTGTATCGTCAGCCGTGATGCCCGCCAGTGTAAACTGGGCTTCAGCCTGCTGAAACCAAGAGGCGGGGTCTTCTTGCCAGAAGTCTGGCAGCTTGACGGCGACGGCATTCGTGCATACCATCACTGCTGTGCCCGCCGGGTGAGAGTGCCTTGCCTCGGCTCTCACAGCGGTGCTGGTGCTCAGTTGAGCCCTCTCAATCTCTTCTGCCGGGGGGAACAGTTGTCCATCTGTTCCCTCATCTGCGTGGGTCGCCACGGATGAGTCGATTGCGGGGGAACGCCTCAGGTCCATACTCGCGTCAGGGTCACCAGTGTAGAAGAGCTTGGAAATGAAGAGGCGATGTGATTTATAAACAAAGTTTATTAATCAGCTCTTCCAACAAGTCTCATCTGGTGCAGAGTGGCAGAAGGGAAAAGAGGCAGAATCTCTCCGGCTGACTGGCTTTATACGTGCACACAACAAAAGACATGCATAACAAAGGCTGACATCCCTCATTATCTTAATCCCCCCATTGTCTTGGTATTTCCTCTCCTCGCCTTAGGGGGTGAGGATGGCTCCTCCGGTCTCCTCCGCCTCGTCTGGGAACGTCTTTGTTCTTCACTCGGCGGTTGAGAGCCTTTGTCCTTTCAGAGGTGTGAAGTCCTTTACATATGTAATTACTAAACATTTCCACATGCTTCAACATATGTAGGTTATGGAATATATGATTAATATAGACCACAATATATATATTTTTAATTCCATAATGTTTTAGGATGTCCTTTTATTTGAATCGTGTTTATTCAGTTTTATTATTATATTGTTTTAGTTATATTTTAATATTATATTATTTTAGTTATATAAATATTTTTATTATTTTAGTTATATATAAATATTAACCTTTCCTCCGCAGTTTTTACTAGAAAGAGACTTTAACTCATTCTTCGGGACTTAATACCCATAATTTCCTTTTACCATCAGGGACTCCGCCCCCGATTAACTATTTGTCACTCCCCTTCCTTTATTTTTATTTACTTACTTATTTTATATTTATGCTGATGTTTTTGGTCTTTATTGTTTTATTAAAAAAACGTAGCTACACCTTAGAAGGCCTTGAACCTCCTTTTCTTTTTATTTTTTATATGTAAAAAAACACAATGTTTTGATGACTCCAAATAGCCTTAGGTTTTGTCAGTCCCTTTAAAGAGCACAATAACAACACGGTGGAACTTAATACCTACTGTCATTAATTCTACTGACTGGGCCCAAACCTCGGTAATGTCTTCTTAAATTATAAAACAATAAATTTACTCACTTCAGTCCTCTGCCTTGGGTGGACCCTGTCACCTCCCACTTCGGCGGAAAGATGTTGACATGTTTGTACTAAAACCCAGAAGCAGACACAGACTCGAGTATAACTCACGATGATCTTTCATTAATACAGTGAATGCGTGTATGAGTGAGTGGGTGTGTATGCAGAGCAGGAGAGAACTAGCAACCCTGCAGGAGGAAAAGAGAAGTTGAATTAATAGCAGTTCAACTCCAGACACACGAATGAGCTGAATAATAGATAATCTTACTGAGCACAGGAGTCGTTGAAGCACCGAAGAATCATACGGTCCTCTTCAGGTTGCCAGAGCAACGCTCCGGAGGTGCAAAGTGCAAGATGAGGGAGAAGGACAAGGTGCAGCCCCAGTTGAGGCAAGAGGGAGTGGGTGCGTATAGTGCACTGGTCTGGTCCGCCGCCTGGAGGAGGGGTAAGTCCGCCACCAGGAGGGAAGTCCACCTGTGTACAGGGGAGAGAGGAGGAGAGAAGCTGGAGATGAAGGTGAGGATTCCCAAAGGAACAGTCTTACTGTTAGTTGGGGAGGCGAAGCTCCCAGATGACAGGTGCCGAGATGATGCGAAGAAGGGAGGCGTGACTCCCAGTAGTTGCAGTAGGTGAGTTGAGGTGAGGAGAACTTCACCCAAGGAGCGTAGATGTCTCTGTGCTGGAGAGCATGAATCCACTCCTGATAAAGAGTGCCTAATTGGGGAGAGCAGGTGTGAAAGCAGGCACAGCTGGGAATGGTAATTAGTGAACAGCGTCACCCAGCGCAGATCACTACAGTACCTCCCCACCCCCCCAACGGACACCTCCTGGCGGCCGGCTCAGCCTGTCAGGGTGAGCCCCATGGAAGTCCCTTATGAGCTGGTGGTCAAGGATGAAGGATGACCACACTCAGGATCTCTCTTCTGGACCATACCCGGCCCAGTCCACCAGGTATTGGAGGCCCCCACCCCGGCGTCATACGTCCAAAATGCGCTTGACCTTATGGGCCGGACCACCATCGATCAAAACTGGAGGGGACGGCGGCTTGGGTGGGTGGCAGAAAGGACTAGAGGAGACCAGCTTTACCTGGGAGACATGAAAAGTAGGGCAAATACACATGGTAGAGGGAAGAGACAAGCGGACAGCAACAGGGTTGACAATGTGAGAGATGGGGAAAGGACCAATTAAATGGGGAGAAAGCTTCTTGGACTCAGCTTTCAGATTAATATTCTTAGTGGACAGCCATACCTTTTGTCCGACCTGGTAGGGCGGAGCTGGGGTCCTCCGACGGTTGGCGATGTCAGAATTACAGTCAGCAGTGCGTTGGAGAGCGGCTCTGGCAGACCTCCAAATCCGACGGCATCGTTTGACATGGGCCTGCACAGATGAGACAGCAATCTCCTCCTCTTCTTCAGGGAACAGCGGAGGATTGTAGCCCAATGACACCTCGAACAGAGAGAGACCCGTCGCCGTAGAAATGGTGGAGTTGTGAGCATACTCGATCCAGGGTAAGTGTGAACACCATGATGCAGAGTTTGAGGCTGTAACACACCTCAGGGCCGCCTCCAGCTCCTGGTTGGTGCGCTCACACTGGTCATTGCTCTGCGGGAGGTACCCCAAACAAAGACAAGCTGACCGTCACTCCAATGGCCTTACAGAAGGTCTGCCACACCTGAGACACAAACTGAGGGCCCTGGTCTAACACAATGTCCAAGGGAATGCCATGTAGACATACCACATGCAGGACCAACAGGTCGGCTGTCTCCTTGGCCAACGGGATCTTGGGAAGGGGGATGAAATGAGCAGCTTTAGAAAATCTATCCATGACCATGAGAATCACTGTGTGACCCAAGGAGGTAGGGAGACCCATCACAAAGTCCAAGGTGACATGAAACCACAGTCTGCTGGGGATGGGAAGGGGGTGTAGCAGTCCAGAAGGGGAAGACAAGGACGATTTCCTGGTGGCGCACTGGGGACAGGCCCAAACAAAGTTGTTGACCTCCTTACTCATCGAAGGCCACCAGAAGGTCTTCTTAATGTGGGCCAGGGTGAGAGCCATTCCGGGGTGACACATGACCTTAGAGGAATGAGCCCAGGTGATGACCTCACCACGCACAGTGGAGGGAACATAGAGCTGACCCGCTGGACCCCAGCCCAGCCACCTGCGCTCTCCTCACCCTCTCCTTGATACCCCAGGAAAGCATCCCGACAATGCATGAAGGAGGAACAATGGAGTGCAGCTCCAGCATGGCAGTATCCGGGGAGAACTGTCTGGAGAGCGCATCGGGTTTGATGTTCTTGGAACCTGGCTGATAGGTGATGGTAAAGCTGAATCTGCTAAAGAACAGAGACCAGCGAGCCTGCCTAGAATTCAGTCATTTGGCCATCCTAAGGTAACCACAAGTTCTTGTGGTTGGTCCAAACCACGAATGGCAGAAAAGCCCCCTCCAGCCAGTGGCGCCACTCCTCCAAGGCTAGCTTAACGGCCAGTAACAACAGCTTTCAGCTTACCCGGGTCAGCTCGGACCTCCTTATAACCGATGACAAACCCCAGGAAGGTGGTGGACAAGGTATGGAACTCACATTTCTCCACTTTGACGTACAGTTGGTTTTCCAGCAGCCGCTGAAGGACCCTCCAAACATGTATCCAATGCTCCTTGAGAGAACGGGAAAAAATGAGGATGTCATCCAGGTATACAAAAACAAACAAACCCAGAAAGTCCCTCAGCACATCATTAATGAGCCTCTGGAACACAGCCAGCGCATTGGTAAATCCAAATGGCATCACCAGGTATTCAAAATGGCCACTGGGAGTGTGGAAAGCCATTTTCCACTCGTCCCCCTACTTAATGTGGACCAGATGGTAGGCATTGTGTAGGTCAAGCTTGGTGAAGACCGAGGACCCCTGGGGAGAATCAAAGGCAGAATTAATCAGGGGCAGAGTGTGTTTGTATTTCACCGTGATCTTATTCATTCATTCATTCATCTTCTTCCACTTAATCCTGTTCGGGTCGCGGGGGGGCTGGAACCTATCCTAGCATCTTTGGGCGAGAGGCAGAATACACCCTGGACAGATCGCCAGTCCATCACAGGGCCAACACAGAGAGACAGACAATTCAATTCAATTCAATTCAACTTTATTTATATAGCGCCATTTCACAACAACAGTCATCTCATAGCACTATCAAATGTAGGGGGAACCCCCACAGTTGCAGAAAGACCCCAGCAATCAGGTGATCCCCTGTGAGCAAGCACTTGGCGACGGTGGAGAGAAAAAACTCCCTTTTAACAGGAAGAAACCTCCAGCAGAACCAGGCTCAGGGAGGGGCAGTCATCTGCTGCGACTGGCTGGGGGTCAGGGGATAGAGAAGATGAAAAGAACAGACATGTAGAGAGCAAACAGCACGATGGGGGACTCAATCTATGGGAGAGAACAAACAGATGTTAATGACCAGCAAAAAAAAAATATTTCATTGAAAGTGAAGAAAGGAGTGAGGCCCAGTGCATTATTGGAGGTCCCCCGGCTGACTAAACCTATTAGCAGCATAACTAAGGCAGGGTTCAGAAACACATGATCCCTCCCTAATTGTAGGCTATATTAAAGTGGTAGGTTTTAGCCCTATTCTTAAAAACAGAGATCGAGTCTGACTCCCGAATCCAGATTGGCAGCTGGTTCCACAGGAGAGGAGCTTGATAACTGAAGGCTCTGCCTCCCATTGTACTTTTGGAGATTCTAGGTATTACAAGTAATCCTGCATTTTGGGAGCGTAGTGCTCTGTTAGGATAATATGGTAGTATCAGATCTTTTAAATAAAAAGGAGCCTGATTGTTTAGAGCTTTGTAAGTAAGAAGAAGGATTTTAAACTTAATTCTAAACTCTATGGGGAGCCAGTGAAGGGAGGCCAGAACCGGAGAGATATGATCTCTCTTTCTAGTACCTGTTAAAACTCTTGCTGCAGCATTTTGGATCAGCTGAAGACTTTTTAAAGATGTTTTAGGACAGCCTGATAATAAAGAATTACAATAATCTAATCTCGAGCTAACAAAAGCGTGGATCAGTTTCTCAGCATCACTCTGAGACAAGATGCTCCTAATCTTTGCAATATTACGCAAATGATAGAAGGCAGTCTTAGAAACAAATTTAATATGTGAATTGAAGGACAGATCTTGATCAAAAATAATTCCAAGGTTCCTCACAGAGTGATTAAGAGAAAGAGTAACCGCATCCAAACTGAAAGTTTGATTTGGAAAGGTATTTCTAAGATTTTTTGGACCAACAAGAATGACTTCAGTCTTATCTGAATTTAATTACAGGAAATTACAAGTCATCCAAGCTTTAATTTCCTTAAGACAGGCTTCTAACTTGGCTAATTGATTACTATCATCTGGCTTCATTGACAGGTATAATCGTGTGTCATCTGCATAACAATGAAAATGTATACAGTGCTTTCTAATAATGTTGCCTAACGGAAGCATATATAAACTAAAAAGAGTAGGGCCTAGCACAGATCTCTGTGGAACTCCATGACTAAGCTTTGAGTTGAAAGAAAACTCATTATTTACATGAACAAACTGGAACCTATCAGATAAATAAGATCTAAACCACTGCAACGAAGTTCCATTAAGTCCAACATAGTGTTCTAATCTATCAAGTAGAATATTATGATCGATAGTATCAAAAGCTGCACTAAGGTCTAAAAGGACAAGTACAGAAACCAGTCCATTATCAGATGCGATGAGGAGGTCGTTAGTGACCTTCGCTAAGGCTGTTTCAGTACTATGATGGATTCTAAACCCAGATTGAAACTCTTCAAGTAAACCATTTCCCTGCAGGTGGTCAAATAGTTGCGTAGCAACAACTCTTTCTAAGATTTTTGAAATGAAAGGGAGATTAGAGATTGGTCTATAGTTAGGTAAAGCTCCTGGATCTAGCGTTGGCTTTTTGAGTAAGGGTTTAATTACAGCCATTTTAAAAGCTTGCGGTGCATGGCCTAAAGTTAATGAAGAATTGATTACATGAAGAATAAAGCTACCAATAAGTGGGAAGCCTTCTTTAAATAACCTGGTAGGAATAGGGTCTAAAAGACAAGTTGAAGGTTTGGATGAGGAAACTATTTTGTCTAACTCACAAAGGTCGATTGGAGTAAACTCAACAAGACAGACATCAATTGAAGGAGTTGTAGTAGTTACAGTATTTAAGTTAAATGTGGGAAGAATCTGATTGATTTTATCTCTGATAGATGAAATTTTATTATTGAAAAAGTTAATAAAGTCCTGACTAGTAAGCTCTAAGGGAATGCTAGGATTGACAGAGTCCTGACTCTTTGTCAACCTGGCTACAGTGCTGAAAAGAAACCTGGGATTATTCTTGTTCTCTTCTATTAATGCAGAATAATAACTCGTTCTAGCTTTTCTAAGAGATTTTTTATAGATTAAAAGATGATTTCTCCAAGCTAAATAGATTTCATCTAAATTAGTGGAGCGCCATTTTCTTTCTAATTGACGAGTCTTCTGTTTTAAGCTACGAGTTTCTGTGTTGAACCAAGGAGTTAGAAATCTCTGATTAGATTTTTCTTTTTTAAGGGGGCCACCAAGTCTAGAGTCTGATGCAGAGAAGCTGTAACACTATCCACCATGTTATCAATTACAGAAGGAGCAAACTGTCTATAGCTTATTTCTGTTGTGTTGACACATGGCATAGAGGAAACAATCTGCATAAATTTGGTAACAGCATCATCTGAGAGGCATCTACTGTAATAATATTTTTCTTTAGGAGCCAAATAGTCAGAAATAGTAAAATCAAAGGTTAACAGACAATGGTCTGACAGTACAGGGTTATGAGGAGACACTACAAGATTTTCTATTTCTATGCCATATGTCAGAACAAGGTCCAATGTATGGTGGAGGTAATGAGTAGAATTTCCTACTTTCTGAGAAAACCCAATCGAGTCTAACATTGAATTAAATGCCACATTAAGGCAGTCACTATCTACATCCACATGTATATTAAAGTCCCCTACTATAATTATTCTATCAGATTTCAGCACTAAATCAGCTAAGAAATCAGCAAATTCGGATAAAAGTTCTGAGTAGGTTAATGGGGGACGATAAACTATGGCAAATAAAATTGGGTTTAACCTAAAATTGCTAAAGTGCCCAATACTGAGGACCAGGCCCTCAAAGGAATTATAACATGTTTTTTGCTTTACATTAACTAGTAATTTGGAATGGTAAATTGTTGCTACTCCTCCTTCATCCAAAAAAAAAAAAAAAAAAAAAAAAAAAAATCCAAGATGGCGCCGCGGATGGCAGCCACTGGCTTCTGCTCTCTGATGTTTTTGATAATTTTGTGTGTTTTTTTGGACTTCTGCTCTTCTGTCCGAATCACCTATTCAAGGGAGGAACTACTTTCACTCAGACTACCTCCCAATGCAACTTCTCCGCCAGTTACTGCTGCTGATCTGAAGTTTTTTCAGTCGATCTTAGCTGTGGGAGCAGCGGCTATTGGCGCTGGCCGGAAACGAAGGCGGCGTGGTAAACATGCCGGTGCGTTAGTCAGGCTGAAGAAACGAGGATTTCGCACGCCGCTCCCATCGATCCATCTGGCAAATATCCGCAGTTTGGCGAACAAAATGGATGAACTGCTGCTCCTGACTCACAAAAACCGGGATTTTAGCAGATCTGGCGCCCTTTGTTTCACGGAGTCCTGGCTGAGTGAACACATCCCGGACAGCGCGGTGCGTCTGGACGGATTTCAACTGTTCCGCGCTGATCGCAGCCGAGAATTTTCTGGAAAGACTAAAGGTGGTGGAATCTGCTTCTACATAAACGAAGGTTGGTGTACTGATGTCACAGTGTTGAAGAAGTTTTGTTGCCCTAACCTAGAGTCACTGTTCATAAACTGTAAACCCTTTTATTCACCGCGAGAGTTCTCCTCATTTATTCTGGTCGGAATTTATATCTCGCCTGCTGCTTGTACAACGGAGGCACTGCAACACCTCGCTGACCAGATAGCAGAGGTGGAGGAAAAACATCCAGACTCTCTGCTTATCATTCTGGGTGATTTCAATAGAGCTAATCTCACAAATGAGCTTCCTAAATACAGACAGCATATTAAATGTCCCACCAGGGACACAAATACACTTGACCACTGTTACACAGTTTTAAGAAATGCCTATCATGCCGTCCCCCGTGCAGCTCTGGGTTTTTCTGACCACTGTCTGCTCCATCTTATTCCAACATACAGACAGAAACTAAACACTTCCAAGTCTGTTGTAAGGACTGTGAAGAAATGGACTGAGGAATCAAAGCTGAAGTTACAAGCCTGCTTTGACTGCACAGATTGGAGTGTTTTTGAAGCTGCAGCCATTAACCTAAATGAACTCACTGACACTGTGACTTCATACACCTGTTTCTGCGAGGACATGTGTGTGCAGACCAAGACCTTCTGCATATACAACAACAATAAACCCTGGTTCATTCCTAAACTGAAGCAGCTACGTCAGACCAAGGGAGGAGGCCTACAGGACTGGTGACTGGACTCTGTACAAGCAGGCCAGAAACATGCTGACGAAGGAGACCAGGCTTGCTAAGAGGAGCTACAGTGTGAAGTTACAAAAAAACTTCTCAGCTAACAACTCTGCTTCTGTCTGGAGAGGCCTACGGAATATCACCAACTACAGGAGACCATCCCCCCACCCTGCGGAAAACCTCCAGCTGGCTAATGACCTAAACAGCTTTTACTGCAGGTTTGAAAAGAACCTACAGTTCTCACCTCCCACCCACACAAAAGGATTATCTGCAGCCCCAGGAACTCCATCCCTCCTCCACTCTGACCTCCCACCAGCACTAATGATCTGTGAAGAGGAGGTGCGCCGGGTCTTTCAGAGACAAAAGATCAAGAAGGCTGCAGGACCTGATGGTGTGTCTCCATCCTGCCTGAGAGTCTGCTCCAGCGAGTTGGCCCCATCTTCACCCGGATCTTTAACAGATCACTGGAGCTGCGTGAAGTGCCTTCCTGCTTCAAACGCTCCATCATCATTCCAGTTCCCAAGAAACCCTCTATTACAGGATTAAACGACTACAGACCTGTTGCCCTGACCTCTGTGGTCATGAAATCCTTGGAGAGATTGGTGCTGAACCACCTGAAGGTCATCACAGGCCCCCTGATGGACCCACTGCAGTTTGCCTACCGGTCAAACAGGTCAGTGGATGATGCAGTGAATATGGGACTACATTACATCCTGCAACACCTCGACTCCCCAGGGACGTACGCCAGGATCCTGTTTGTCGACTTCAGCTCAGCGTTCAACAACATCATCCCAGGCATTCTTCATCAGAAACTCCTCCAGCTCAAGGTGCCCCCTCCACCTGCCAGTGGATCTCCAGCTTTCTGACTGACAGGTGGCAACAGGTGAAGCTAGGGAGATTTACATCCAGCTCCCGTAAAATTAGTACTGGCGCCCCCCAAGGATGTGTCCTTTCCCCACTGCTCTTCTCCCTCTACTCCAACGACTGCACCTCAGAGGACCCTTCGGTGAAGCTCCTGAAGTTTGCGGACGACACCACAGTCATCGGTTTGATCCGGGATGATGATGAGTCTGCATACAGGTGGGAGGTGGAGCAGCTGATCCTCTGGTGCAGCCAGAACCATCTTGAACTTAACCCAGCCAAAACGGTGGAGATGACTGTGATTTCAGGCGACACCCCCCTTCATTCCCCTACTCACCATCCTCAACAGCACAGTGTCCACTGTGGACTCCTTCAAGTTTCTGGGTACCACAATCTCCCGGAACCTGAAGTGGTCCTCCCATATAGACACTGTCCGGAAAAAGGCCCAGCAGAGGTTGTTTTTTCTGCGTCAGCTCAAGAAGTTTGATTTGCCTCAGGAGCTGCTGGTTGTCTTCTACACCGCCATCATCCAATCTGTCCTCTGCTTCTCCATCACTGTCTGGTTTGGATCTGCCGCTAAACAGGACAAGACCAGACTGCAGCGGATCATTAAGTCTGCGGAGAGGATCATTGGTACCGACCTACCCTCCATTGAGAACTTATATCGGTCCATAACCAGGAAACGGGCGGGAAACATCTGTGCTGACCCATCACACCCCGGCCACAAACTGTTTGAACTTCTATCTTCTGGTCGTCGTTACAGATCACTGAAGGTCAAAACCACCCGTCACAGGAACAGTTTCTTTCCTCAAGCCATCACTCTGATGAACTCCTAACATTCACCTAGTCCTACCTGTTTGCTGTACTCATGACTTTTCATCCATTATTACATTGCACATAACTCTCACACTGCTTTTTACTTCATTCACATTATATCACTGAATCTGAGTCCACATTGAAATACTGTGTGATTGTATATTTTTTCATATATTTCTGCAAAGTGTGGTTAGTCCGAGTAAATAACTGCATATATTCCTGTATATATTTGCATCCTTTTATAGAAACGTGGACAGACTGTAATTTACTGTACATACTCTGTTTGTCATTGAATCCTTATTTAAATCCTTCACCTGAACAACGAGAGCAAGTTTTTAGCCAAAGTCAAATTCCTTGTATGTGTTGTGCATACTTGGCCAATAAAGCTGATTCTGATTCTGATTCTGATTCATGACCAGAACTTCTGGGATTTTGAAAGTTTAAATAACCAGAGGGAGTTGATTCATTTAAACCAACATAATCCTCTTGCCCTAACCAAGTCTCTGTAAGGGATATTAAATCAATCTGATGATCAATTAACAGATCATGGACTACAGAGACTTGGGAGTTAGAGACCTAATATTTAATAAACCACATTTATTTTTAAATTATGAGGAGGAACAGAGGCCAAATCATTCAATTTAGAGGCTTTATGTTTAATTTGAGTTTTACCAATATTTTTCTTAATCACTTTGGGATGCTTATATATTATATTTTTATTTACTTTGGAGGGAGCAGACAATGATTCTCTGATGGGGAAGACAGGGGCTAAGTTGAGGGGTGGCGGATGAAGAGGAGCTGCAGAGAGGCATGTAAGACTGCGACTCTGCTTCCTGGTCCCAACTCTGAGTAGTCAAGGTTTTGGAAATTTGGAAAAAAAAAGATGCCAGATTGTTAGATAAATGAGAAGCACCATCCAAAGTGGGATGAATGCTGTCTCGTCTCATAAGACCAGGTTTTCCCCAAAATGAGCTCCAATTGTCAATGTAGCCCATGTCATTTGCAGGACACCACACAGACAGCCAGCGGTTCAAGGATGACGAGCGGCTAAACTACATACTACAGTGGCAGGCATCGTTTTTGCAAAGTCACACACCGATTCTACATTAAGTTTCGTGACTTCCGACTGCCGGAGACGGATGTCATTAATGCCAGCGTGAATAACAATTGTGGAGTATTTACAGTTACTTTTAGCCAGCATTTTCAAATTTGACTCGATGTCGCCTGCTCTGGCCCCAGGAATGCATTTGACTATGGCCGCTGGAGTCTCTAGGTTCACGTTTCTGACTACGGAGTCGCCAATGATCAGAGTTTTTTCCTCAGCGGGTGTGTCGCTGAGTGGGGAAAAACGATTAGAAACGTGAACAGGTTGGTGGTGTACCGGGGCTTTGCGACTTGGCTTCCTTCTCACCGTCACCCACCCAGTCTCCTCGCTGCTGAAGAGAGACGGAGGACCGCTAAGGGGGTTAGCTATGCTAGCTAGCTCCGCTGCAGCTAAGGGGCGTCCGTCAAGGGTAACTGGCGCAGACGGTGTTTCAATGCAGCGGAGTCGGGATTCCAAATCAGACAACCTCGCCTCGAGCTCCTCAAAAAGACAACATTTATTACATTTACCGTTATCACTAAAAGAGGCAGAGGTGTAGCTAAACATCTGACAGAGAGAGCACACCAGAGGAGGAGAGGAAGGAGAGCTAGTAGCCATCGCTAGTGGCTAACCCAAAAGCTCAGGAGAGTGAGGAGAGCAAACCACACAGACAGACAGCAAAACAGGAAGTGACGATACGTTACCACAAGAAAGTGACGAACCATTCACTCTCACAGTCATACCTAAGGACAATTTAGAATCCCCAGTTTTGATGCCAATTAACCTAACTTGCATGTTTTTGGCATGTGGGAGGAAACCGGAGTAATCCCAGAGTAAACCCACGCAGACACAGGGAGAACATGCAAACTCCACACAGATCACTGTTGATCCTGAAAATCAATGCAGGGCCGGAGGGAGCCGTCTTTCTTACCAACAAAAAAAAAGAAAAAAAAAAACAGCCCCCACCGCCGATGAAGAGGGCCTAATAATGCCTGAGCTTAGAGATTCCTTAATGTATTTATCCATAGCTTCGCGCTCAGGGGCAGAAAGGCTATAAAGGCGGCTGGAGGGCAAAGGAGGCCCTGGTAGGAGGTTAATGGAGCAGTCGTAGGGACGGTGGGGGGGGTAGAGAGAGAGCTTTGGTTTTACTGAATTCCGGAGCGAGGTCACGGTACTCCAGGGGAACTAGGAAGAGATCAGGCGCATGCGTGGATGGGGCAGAGATGGGCACAGAGGGGGAGCAGGCTGCTGACTGTAAACACGTACTTAGGCAAAACGTACTCCATGAAATAATGTTCCCCAGAACATTATTCCCCAGACCAGAATAGAGATGGGGGCAGTCTGCTTAGAAACAGTCGTCAGGGGCACATTAGAGAGTGCAATAAGCTTCAATGGAGTGTCCAGTTTGCAACAGGGGAGTTTCACCTGAGTCAATGAGAACCTTAGTGGTGATTTCAATATTCAATTCAATTCAATTCAACTTTATTTATATAGTGCCATTTCACAACAACAGTCATCTCATAGCACTTTCAACTGTAAGGGGAACCCCCACAGTTGCAGAAAGACCCCAGCAATCAGGCGATCCCTTGTGAGCAAGCACTTGGCGACAGTGGAGAGGAAAAACTCCCTTTTAACAGGAAGAAACCTCCAGCAGAACCAGGCTCAGGTAGGGGCAGTCATCTGCTGTGACTGGCTGGGGGGTGAGGGGACAGAGAAGATGAAAAGAACAGACATGTAGAGAGCAAAAGACCCCACATTTTTGTGAGAATAAATGAATAAATATATGATGTTACAAATTTTTGAGAAAAAAACTCATATATTTGTGAGGAAAAGTAACACATTTATGATTTTTTTTAATCTAATTTCTGACAAAATTTAAAGGGCTGATGACACGATTTTGACATTTTTTAGGATGTTGTGTAAACCCAAAAGTCATTGTCGATGATCAATATAACATTTACAACCGCGCCTGCATAAACTAGTTATCATCAAAAAACAGCAGCCACTGACTGGACTGTGGTGCCACCCACCGAATTAAGGGTGGTATCCCCACGACGTAAGTGGGAGAACGGACTCCGGTGTTGTTGACTGGAATGACAGCAGCTTTGTAGCAGCTTTGTAGCTCACAGTTTCTCTGGTTTCTTGTTTTAATTTTATGGCTGTGCCTTTGCGTTGTGTCACAGGCTTAGATAAACAGCAAACCATGAAAGCCCACATCACACGCTTCAGCTTCAACTGTTATAAGTCTCCTCGTGCGCTTTTATGCTGGAGGAGCGGAGGAGGGGAAGGATTAATGGATTTACGCGCAGTAAATCCATTAATCCATCCATTAATCCATCCGTTAATCCATTAATTAAAGCATGGGATTCTGTGATCCCATTAATTAATCCATTAATCCATTAATTAAAGCATGGGATTCTGTGATCCCATGCTGACATCTCGCCGGTCCGGTCACGTCCCCTCTCTCATCATCACCAGCTGATTCAAACTCCCGCTGATCATGTTTCCCACTCCTCGCCCAGGTGCTTCTAATCACACCATCACCACCAGCAGTGTGTGTACTTCGCAGCCATTTGCCAGCCATGCACTGATGGTCCATAGTATTGTCATCTGTGCTGTTTGTCTGCCAGTATTTTCAGCACTCTCACGACGCGCTAGTCACTCCATGTTTGCCGTGGCTCTCGTGCGTCCTTGAAGCGATGTCGGCTCTGGGGCGCACCTGTGGCTAACACGTCTCCTCTCATTCGTTCGCTGGGCGATGCCTGCCCCCGAATGCCATCAGCAAGTGTGTCTGTGTTTCTTGTACAACTTCACCTTTCAGGGAACTGTCTGTCTTTCTGTATTAAATGTGCTGTGGTGAACCCTGCATGCAAATCCACGTTATTTCATCCTCCCTCTCCCTGCCCTGCGTAAGAGCGCATGGAGGGTCATGATGAATTGATTTACGCGCAGAATTCAACACAGCACATGTATTGAACGTAAGAATGATGACAACAGGTGTCGCCCCAGAGCCGACATCGCTTCAAGGACGCACGAGAGCCACGGCAACCACCAAAAAAAAAAAAAAAAAAAAAAAAAAAACATGTAGGTTTAGGGCGCTCGTGCACGCAGCGACCAGCAGCCGGTGGCTTGTCACCAGACTGCAAACCAAGTCTACCTACGGGTACAAATAAGTAACAAAAAAAAAAAAAAAACAGTTCCCAAAAAGGTGAAGACCGACAAACAAACAACAATAAACAGAAACACCCACAGTTGGCGTTCAGGGCCGACATCACCCAGCAAACATGGAGAGGAGATGTGTTAACCACGGTTGTGCCCCAGGGCCGATATCACTTCAAGGGGCGCAACAGAACCACGGCTGTGTGGAGCGGCCAATACGTCGTGATAACGCTGGCAACATTGGCTGGCTGACAACACAGCAGATGATGCACACAAACCATGAACAGCTGACTGTCAAAGAGAAAGGGCACGTGTGTTCGGACTGGCGAATCTTGGACAGCGCCCACCTGAAAGTGGCTCAAAACGCACATAAAACACATGTACAAAACAAAAACAACAAGAACTCGAAATATAATCCATAATAAACCCGATGCCTGAGCCACAGAGAACACATTGCTATGATTTTATTGAAAATTGGGTTTAAATAAATTATATTTATGAACAAATAATTTGTTGCAATATCTGTAACAAAAGAATAACACTGGTGTTCCCCTGCCGTGTGGTCGTCACTGCTGCTGCGGCAGGCATGTGTGCCTCTCCACTGTCACTCCCTGAGTGTGACTGGCTTGGCACAATGCCCGCGTGGCACGGCTCAAACCTATACGGTCTGATGCTCTCGGATTCTTCATTATCATCCCATTCTTCGGAACTATAATCGTCTGAAGATTGGACAACACAAACAATTCCAGACTACATGTGCTGGAACCATCGTCGATGTTTTCAATCGCTTCCATCCTGTGTGTGCAATGGGCAGCCAAGCGCTGTGTTCTCCCGATGACCTGACTACATGGCAGCGGGGTTTTCCAGCCACTGATGTAATTGGTAACGTGACGCTCATGAAAACGTCGGATATTCGCGTGAAAAAATTCCTGTTTGACTTAGAACTGCACAGACCAACCTATTTTGTCATATTGTACTATGTGTTGAAAAATTATAGGAAGTCAAAAACGTTTCATCAGCTGTTATGTATTTTGGTTTACTACGGCACCCGTCGTAGTGCTTTGCTAAAAGCATTATGGGTAACCTGTGATGTCAGAGTGTGTTGTCGTTGGCTGTGTGCTATGAGTTGCTGCTACGCTAATAAACCGTGAACAGTACGTCGATGGTCCGAGTTATTATTGTTATATTAAGTAACGTAAAGGGTGAAAGATATAACAAAAAGTGGCGACGAGGACGTCTGGACTGACGCTGCAGTCCGCGACGGAGGAGAGTTTTTTTTGTCGTGTTTTTCCCGCCGCTACTTTGTGCTGACAGGGTGATACACCGCGCCACTGTGCTGAGTTGGATGCTGCAGGCTGTCTGCTAAGCGGGGAGGAGCAGAGCAGTGGAAATCGTTAAGGACAAAAAACTCCGTGAGTAACGCCAGAGGGAAGAAACGACGTTACAGAAAGGAGCCGCGAGGGAAAGAGCGACATTCAACCGGGAGTGTTAAAATGGCTGGAGTCATTGGCTCTATCGGGCCCTTTGATGAGAGCGCGGAACAATGGAGCTCCTATACTGAACGCTTTGACTATTTCGTCGTGGCCAATGGAATAACGGATGAAAAGTTAGTGCCCACTTTTCTGAGTGTGATGGGTCCCAAGACATTTAACCTACTACGTAACCTCCTACAGCCAGTAAAGCCAGGCTCTAAAACCTACAAAGAACTGGTGGACACACTGACCCACCACTTCTCACCCAAGCCGCTAGTGATTGCAGAAAGATACAGGTTTCACAGATGTAACCAAGAAGAGGGTGAGTCTGTTAACATGTCTGTTGCAGCACTACGCAAGTTAGCCGAACACTGTGAATTTAAAGATGTTTTAAATGACACATTAAGAGACAGGCTTGTGTGTGGACTACGGAATGAAGCAGCACAGAAGAAGTTACTTACAGAAAGTGATTTGACGCTTGAAAGAGCCATTAACATTAGTGTGATGATGGAGATGGCTTCCAAAGAAGCACACCAACTGCATGCTATAGGCAGAGTACATAAGCTCAACAGTGGTAAAACCAATGCAACAGGTCCATGTTTCCGCTGTGGCAAGGTGGGACACCTTCCTAATGACTGTTGGTACAAAGAGATGGACTGTAACAACTGTGGAAAAAAAGGCCACGTGGAGCGGGCATGTAGAAGCAAAAGGAGCAAAGACAAAGGCCCAAAGACAAGGAATAAAAGTGACATGGTAAAATACAAAAAGAAAAGAAATGTTCACACAGTTAAACATGGCGAGGACAGAGTGAGCGACTCCTCAGAGGAAGAGGTGTCAACTGCAATAAATACTGTCCGGATTATGAATGTGAATGAAGGCTCAGAAGGCTTTTGGACTAAACCAAAAGTGGAGGGACATTTTATTAAAATGCAGATAGACACCGGATCAAAGGCATCACTTGTGTCGCATGGCATTTACAAGAAGTTTCTGAAACATCTTCCACTCCGACCTTCAGACACCGTCTTCAGGGCGTATACTGGACACCGAGTGCCCATGAAAGGGATGACAGAGGTAACTGTTCAGTACAATGGCCAAACTGCTGAGCTTCCAGTTTATGTTACCAAGAACAACTGTCCAGCTATAATGGGGCGTGTGTGGCTAAAGAAAATCCAACTTGACTGGCAAGAAGTAAGGAAGCTGTCACACAGTTCCACTCAGCTGCAGGCCATACTGGAAAAGCACAAAAAGGTTTTTCGTGATGAACTAGGCAGTATGAAAAAAATTGTAGTGAAGCTGCATGTCAAACCTGACAGTAAACCAGTGTTTATGAAAGCCAGACCAGTGCCGTATGCCATCAGACCAAAGGTGGAGGCTGACTTAGATGCTCTGGTCAAGAATGGAGTTCTGGAGCCTGTGACAACCAGTGAGTGGGCCACGCCCATAGTTCCAGTACCCAAAAAGGACGGAGGAATGCGGACCTGTGGAGACTTTAAGGTAACAGTAAACCCTGTACTAACAGCAGAGCAGTATCCCCTTCCACTGATTGATGACTTATTTGCGGGGCTGAGTGGGGGACAAAAGTTCAGCAAAATAGATCTCAACCAGGCTTATTTACAAATGCATGTAGACGAGCAGTCACGTGAAATGCTGACTATCAACACCCATAAAGGACTCTTCAGATACTGCAGACTGCCTTTTGGCATCACATCTGCTCCAGCACTTATTCAGCGAGCTATGGATCAAATCCTGAGTGGATTACCAGGAGTGCAGTGCTACCTGGATGATATCCTGTGTACAGGAGCAGATGATGAAGAGCATCTGCGCAACTTGGATGCAACTCTCACAAGACTGGAGGAATATGGATTGAGAATCCGCAAGGATAAATGCGAGTTTTTCCAGTCATCCATGAAATACTTAGGTCATGTGATCGATGCTAAGGGACTGCACACTGCACCATCGAAAATCACAGCCATTGTGGATGCACCTCCACCCCAAAATGTCAGTCAGCTGAAGTCTTTCTTGGGACTGCTGAACTATTATGGACGTTTCATACCAAACTTGGCATCACTGTTAAAACCACTGCATAACCTGCTGCGCAAAGAGGAAGCATGGAAGTGGACAGCAAGCTGTCAGGAGGCTTTTCAGAAGGCAAAAGATGCGCTGACTGCATCAGAGGTTCTGACCCACTTCAACCCATCACTTCCGATCCAGCTTGCCTGCGACGCCTCTCCTTATGGCGTAGGGGCAGTGATTTCCCACGTAATGCTAGACGGTGAGGAAAAGCCAATCGCTTTTGCGTCAAGGACATTAAACAAGGCAGAAGCTAACTATGCTCAACTGGAAAGAGAGGCTCTGAGCATTGTGTTTGGTGTCAGAAAATTCCACCAGTACTTGTACTGAAGGAAGTTTACACTTTTTACTGACCACTGACCTCTCACAACCATCCTTGGACCATACACAGGAATACCATCTCTTGCAGCGTCCCGACTGCAGAGGTGGGCGTTGCTGTTGTCAGGACACTCCTATGACATCAGGTATCGAAAGTCAGACTGTCATGGTAATGCAGATGGGTTATCCAGATTACCACTTCCTGTCATGAAACCAGAGTCAAGCACTGTGGACATCTTCTACTTCACAGAGGTAGAAAACGCACCTGTTTCAGCTGTGCAGGTAAAAAAGGGGACTAGAAATGACCCTGTGTTGTCTGCAGTCATGGACTTGATCATTAAAGGACAACCTGCGGGTGATGACGCAACCTTGAAGCCCTTCCTTGGGAAGTGGACAGAATTGTCTGTTCAGTCGGGTTGTTTGCTGTGGGGGAGGAGAGTGATTATTCCCCTGTCATGTCGAACAAAAGTGTTACAGCAACTTCACGCAGGACATAGTGGAATCGTGAGAATGAAAGAAATAGCGAGAAGCTATTTTTGGTGGCCAAACATTGACAAGCAGATTGAAGAAATAGCCAAAAGCTGTTCATCTTGTCACAAGGTACGGAACAACCCACCATTGGCTCCTCTCCATCCCTGGGAGTTCCCACAGGAGCCATGGCATCGTGTGCACATTGACTTTGCAGGTCCGTTTGAGGACAGAATGTTTCTCGTTGCTGTGGATGCACACAGTAAATGGCCTGAAGTGGCTATTATGAGGTCAACCACCACAGAGAAGACCACAGAGGCATTAGGAGAAATGTTTAGTCGTTTTGGGTCTCCTACACAACTAGTTTCTGACAATGGACCTCAGTTGGTTTCACAAGAAATGGATGCTTTTCTACAAGCTAATGGAGTGCAGCACATTAAATCAGCTCCATACCATCCTGCGACCAACGGCCTTGCAGAAAGGTTTGTGCAGACAATGAAACATGCATTGACAGCATCACAAGGTCAAGGAACACTGCATCAGAGGCTGCACAAGTTCCTGCTAAACTACCGCAACACTCCACATGCAATCACAAAGACAACCCCTGCTAGTCTGATGTTCAAGAGAGATCTGTGCACTACCTTTGACCTTTTGAAACCCTCAGGATTAAAGGACACTGTGCAAAAGCAACAAGAGAAACAAATTATGCACAGAGAACATCGGGCAAAGGACAGAGCGTTCACGTCAGGAGAATCTGTGCTGGCCAGGAACTACAGAGGTGAACCTAAGTGGGTTCCTGCAACTGTCATTGCGCAAACTGGACCAGTCTCATATACAGTTCAAACCACTGACAGTGTTTGGAAAAGGCACGTGGATCAACTCCTGCAGACACCGCCAGCGTCTGCAGAGCCGTCTCTTGGATATCCTAACGATGCACTCACCAACTCACCACTTTGTCCACCTACACCAGTACAGAACTCAACCACTTCAGAGACCGGAGTTCCAGCTGGAGATGTGACATCTTCTTCTGCATCAGCACCAGAAGCAACCTCCACATTAGAAAGAACACAGACTCATGTTCCTGCAGAGCGCCGATATCCCACCAGGGAGCGACAACCTCCTGTCCGTCTGAGTTATTAGACTAGATGGTAACTGACCCACATTAATGGGGCAGAATAATCCCCAGGGGTACAGTTATGGGATGAGGTAGTCTACCCTCACTCCTAAGGTAGCATAATAATTTAAATAAAAAAAGAGAGAGACAAAACAAAGACATTTGGTATCTCCTGTAGGACATCTATTGTAAGGGGGGAGGAGATGTTATGTATTTTGGTTTACTACGGCACCCATCGTAGTGCTTTGCTAAAAGCATCATGGGTAACCTGTGATGTCAGAGTGTGTTGTCGTTGGCTGTGTGCTATGAGTTGCTGCTACGCTAATAAACCGTGAACAGTACGTCGATGGTCCGAGTTATTATTGTTATATTAAGTAACGTAAAGGGTGAAAGATATAACATCAGCACTTTAAAACCTTACAATAAAGTTTAATTCACAACAAAAAAGTCACAAATTTACATGAAAACAAGAATTATTCCCACGTGGAGAAAGGAATAGGCGAGGCAATGAGCTGAACGACATACGGCTTTATTCTTTCTCCCAACAGCATAACAGCAAACAGCAAAAGAGTGCTACAGTGCAACAGCGCTCCCGGGTCTCCATGCATTTCCCCCCTTTTATATCTTTATTCCCATGCATGGAGACCTGGAGCTTCCGACCATCATACATTGTTGTTTAACAAAGGAATATGTGGCACATTAACATAACATAATGCCGGTGCCGCTACAACATCTTTCTTCCCTCAGTGGCACTAGCGGATCTTACTCTCCCCGGGGGGTGCATAGAACTAACAGCCCTGTCTGATACCCCGCGGTGACACCTCCTCCTTCGGTCCATTGTTCTCCCCTTCTGTGGGTGGAGAAACCCCCACACCATGCCCCCACACAGCACACCCCCCCCCCCCGAACACCCAGAAGGGGCTCTAGCCCCCCTATCCTTTGGGCTCAAGCCGGCGCCCATAGCAGCTGTAGCGGGGGGGTTGCCAATCCAGTAGAACTGTCCTGCTGGTGAGGTGTACCGGAGGGCATGTCAGCCTGTGGAGGGAAAGGGGGGGGGACACATGAGCTTCGCCAGCGAGCGCAGGTCCCTGCCGAGGGATCGCCAACTTGTGGAGCCAACAATGGTGGGCAGCCGCAGCGGGGTCCAGTGCACATCGTGCCTGCCAAAAACAAAACCAGCCTTGTGCAAGCTTCTTGGGACGAATGTGCGGGGAAAACAATGGTGGGCCGGGCTGGGTCACTCCCAGCCTCCATCTATGTAAAAATTGTGCAGGTGGCTCAGCCCCGGTGCGGTGTTTTCTGGTAGAAACTCTCCGGAGATCAGCAGCAGCTGAGAAACAAACGAGTTCTGCTGGGGGAAGCTGCAAAATCCTCCTTAGGTGCGGCGCACAGCCCTAAGCTGGAGAGGTTTCTAAATCCTCCTTAGGTGCGGAGTGCAGCCCTAACAGAACCCAGGGCTGGTGGTTGAACCAATTTGCGTCCGTGAGTGTACCATCTCCCCGAACGTGTGTCTGTGACATACAGCAGCTTGTTTCTGTCTCCAGCAGTCACAGCTGCTGCTGACTGCTGGCCATGCCATTTCCCGACTACTTGCATTGGCATGGCGGCTCGCATCGCTTTGCGTTTGAGCTGAAACAGCGATGATAGAAGCAGATCGTCCCGTTCCTGTGTCTCCTGGCGTCTACTCTGGCTACCACCAATGGCTCCTTGACCTCGCTGGTATCCCTCCAGAACGCCAGCAGCTCCTGGAGCAGGCTTGTCACCTGTTGCGTGGCAAGCGCGTCCGGCGCCGTGACCACGTAGTAGTATCTTGTGTCATCCATAGTTATCTCGCAGAGTGCGAACTGGGCTTCTATGTGTGAAGACCACACTGCCAGGTCGTGAAGTCAGAAGTCCGGGAGCTTGACTGAACAATGCCCGTGGCGCTATTGCTCTCCTTCCAGGTAGTCTCTAGAGCGGTGCTCGGCTCGCTTTCTATGGCACGTCTTGAGGTCACCAGTGTGGCTCGCTCTCCATGGCACGTCAGGGTCACCAGTGTGGAGAAAGGAATCGGCGAGGCAACGAGCTGAATGACACAAGGCTTTATTCTTTCTCCAACAACATAACAGCAAACAGCGAAACAGCGGTACAGCGCTCCTGGGTCTCTGTGCATCCCCCCTTTTTATATCTTTATTCCCATGCATGGAGACCTGGAGCTTCCGACCATCATACATTGTTGTTTAACAAAGGAACGTGTGGCACATTAACATAACATAACGCCGGCGCCGCTAAAACACCTTTCTTCCCTCAATGGCGCTAGCGGCTCTTACTCTCCCCGGGGGTGCATAGAACTAACAGCCCTGTCTGATACCCCCTGGTGACACCTCCTCCTTCAGTCCATTGTTTTCCCCTTCTCGGGGTGGGGAGACATACCTGAAAGGTTATTTTGTCAAATTACAATTTAGCTAAAGGTACTGTTAAATTCAAAAAAAAAAAAAGAATAATGCATGACACTGGAATAATAATAATAATAATAATAATAATAATAATAATAATAATAATAATTATTATTATTATTATTATTATTATTATTATTATTATTATTACAACAATTAATAATTGTTATTATTATAACAATAATAATAATAATAATAATAATAATTATTATTATTATTATTATTATTATTATTATTATTATTATTTCAGTAAAAATATGTCTGTGTGTTATTTTGGTTTTGTAGCGGGTTTGATTCAACCCCCCCACAACACACAGAGACAGTCAGCTCGTTACTCCTGGGTTTTTTCCGCTGCATGCTGAGTTTACAGCTGTGAGGTTAAAGTGTCAGCCATGCATTGTGTTCATGCATCCTGTCTGTACCTCTGATATGCAAATGCCCAGATCGACTGCTGTGAATGTCTTTGATGTATTGTCTGAGTTGGGTATATATGCTGCACTGTTCTGTAAATCTGCCTCTCATTCACTGACTCCTTCAACTGCTGTAGACACGCACTTTGTGTCTCCTCTCTGAGAGCCTGAGGACATCACCTCAGCCTGCAGCATGAGGGCTGGGGAGGTGTTCCGATGAAGGCGGTATGATTCAATAAACCAACTAAAAACTCCATCACTGCCTTTATTTTATCATGCCGCTTTACTGGTGACCCCAAGAATGCACAAGCTTTGTGCAACACAACCTTCTGGTCTGGACGGCCATGCTGGCGACCCGACGCTGAAGAAAACGAGCTGCCGGCGAACGCAGCACCCGGCAGTGATGCTCCGCCGACGAGTGAATGCAGCAGCCTGACTGATCTGCCCTCCCTGCGGCTTCAGGGAGGCCTCAACGCAGAGCCCACGGCAGGCGAGCTACTCTCCGGTCATCGCTCAAGACCGGGTAAATGGCAGTAAACGTCATGGCGCGACCCTCGCCGAGATCGGGGCGTCCATGCGGGACAGCCTGAGGGACAAAGATCGTCTGTCTCCCCTCATCAATGCACCATGACTAATCTGCAGCCACGGCTCATCATAGATGTTTTTCGGCGCCGACTGCGCCGATCTCCACCAAGTTTCCGACCCTGGTTCCTCTCCAGTGGGCCCACCCATGCAAGGAGCCCCGGCACACACACCGGGGGTGACGAGGACGGCGCAACACGCATGGAGCAAGAATGGCTCCAGAGACCACCATCGTCCTGCGCAGCTGCACGCAGAACCTTCAAGGCTGCGCGCTCACCTGAAGCAAGCACGCACGCAGCGCACCCACAGGATTCACTGATGGTTTCAGCCACGGCGCACAAAGGATTCAGCCGTCTGCTTGTCCCGAGGGCTTTAGGGCTGCGCACGCTCCTAAAGTTAACACGCCAAGTTCCTCTGCTTTTGTTTACCCAACCTCGCCGCTCCTGTTTTTTCTTCATGGCCACGAGAGGAGTCAGAGACTAATTTTTCTTCCTGGTGATCTCCACAAGTGTCAACGGGACAGCCCCTCGACATCGCAGAGCAGCAAACAATTTTTGGCGTGGCCCGAACGATTTCACCGCACTTACTACCCCCCTTCCCCCACCCCCGCCACCTGCACAGAGCTTTTCCTTGCTTGCTGTCCAAACTGCAACATCGAGGTCTCGGCCCCCTGCCGGGCCCTCTGGGGGGGGAGCGGTGTAGCGGGTTTGATTCAACCCCCCCACAACACACAGAGACAGTCAGCTCATTACTCCTGGGTTTTTTCCACTGCATGCTGAGTTTACAGCTGTGAGGTCAAAGTGTCAGCATGCATTGTGTTCATGCATCCTGTCTGTACCTTGATATGCAAATGCCAGATCGACTGCTGTGAATGTCTTTGTTGTATTGTCTGAGTTGGGTATATATGCTGCACTGTTACTGTAAATCTGCCTCTCATTCACTGACTCCTTCAACTGCTGTTACGACCCACACTTTGTGTCTCCTCTCTGAGAGCCTGAGGACATTCACCTCAGCCGGCAGCACGAGGGCTGGGGAGGTGTCGATGAAGGCGGTATGATTCAATAAACCAACTAAAAACTCCATCGCTGCCTTTATTTTATCATGCCGCTTTAGTTTGTTGTTTAATTTAATGATAGTAGGTCAGTGATGGCTGCCTTTTAAAATGTGCTAATTGTTGAATGGTTTAGGTAAAAAGAGCAATAAAATTAGGGAAATGAGTACATAAGAGAAAGCAAGCATACTTATAATAATATTAGGAAGAACATCCACCTTGATACTTCTACCAATGAAAGAGTACAATATATTTTTAGAAATACTGAAAATTATAGTTCACAAACTTTAGTTCATCAGTATAATACAATTCATGGGATTACTGTATTGCATAAAACTACTATGTTTCATTGATCTGGGTGGTAGAGAAGACATACCAGATGACTGGAAAAGTACAGCAAAAGTATTGAGGGAAAGGGGTAGAAAGGTACAGTATATGGTCAATCCTCTGCACAGAGGAAAGAAGACAAGGAGACTTGGTGGTGGAATGAGGAGGTACAGGAAAGTATTCAAAGGAAGAGACTAGCAAAGAAAAAGTGGGATAGTCAGGGAGTTGAAGAAAGTAGACAGGCGTTATTTGGAATCTAGGCAGGTGCCAAAGAGAAGTGGCAAAGGAAAGGCATATAGTGAGTTGTATGAGAAGCTGGGACACTAATGAAAGATAGAAGGACTTGTATTGAATGGCTACACAGAGAGATTGAGCTGGAAAAGATGTGTGGTAAGTTTGGTTGATTAAGGACAGAGATAGTAATGTACTAACAAGTGATGAGAGTGTGTTGACAAGATGGAAAGAGAACTTTGAGGAGCTGATGAATCAAGAAAATGAAACAGAAAGGACGATGGATGAAGGAAAGATAGTGAACCAGGAAGTTCTGCGGATTAGCAAGATGGAAGTGAGGGCAGCTTTGAAGAGGATTAAGGGTGCATCCCAATTCACCCCTTCACCCTACCCCTCTGTTTTTGCGCATTCACTGTGAATCATAGGGCGAAGTGATGAATTGGGACACATCCTAAGAATGGAAAGGTGGTTGGTCCAGATGATATACCTGTGGAGGTATGGAAATGTTTAGGAGAGATGGCAGTGGTCTTTTTAGTATCAGTGAGCAGCAGCATGGTTTCATGCCAAGAAAGAGTACTACAGAAGCAATGTTTGCTTTAAAAGTGTTGATGGAAAAGTATAGAGAAGGTCATAAGGAGTTGCACTGTGTCTTTGTGGATCTAGTAAAGCATATGACGATGCAGAGAGCGGAAGTGTGGTACTGTATGAGGAAGTAAGAAGTGGCAGAAAAGTATGTGAAGGTGGTGCAGGACATGTATGAGGACAGTGAGACAGTGGTGAGGTGTGTTGTGAGAGTGACAGATGGATTGAAGGTGGGGGTGGGATTACATCAGGGATTGGCTGTGAGCCCATTATTGTTTGCCATGGTAATGGACAGGCTGACAGATGAGGTCAGGCAGGAGTCTCTGTGGACCATTACGTTTGCAGATGTAGCAATATTTAATAAAATATAGTGTAATAAGGTACAGGAATTATTTATTTTATTTAATAGTGGGTGTGCGAGGGGACAGAGTTAAAATGTCACCCCTACACTCACTAAATAAAATAGGAAAACACTCATAAAAAGGGGGCGCCAGTTCTAAAAGAACAACTTGTTAATGAATTAATTTCAATTAATTAATTTCCGTACCTTCAATTACTTAATGAATCAGTCTCAAAATTTAAGTGAGTTCTTTTCCTGCCATGATCTAGAAAACATATATGCAAAAGGAAAATGCTTCAACTTCTCTCATTCACAATTTTATTAAGTTCATTCAGGTTACATGACATGGCATTCAAATGATGGATAAACAGATTCAAATGATAAACAGGTGTTCAATATCACATCAACTGTTAGTGAATTCCTGAACATAAAATCTAGAGTTAGACCTTTGCAGAACCAAGAGGAAACCAGATTTTATGTTTCAGCTGTAATGCAATGGAAGGCTGAAATATCTAACAAAACCAGAACGCAATATTATGGGGAAAAATTCCATAAGTTGATTGTCTAAAAAGGAACTTCTGAATTAATCTACAAAAATGAAAGGAGGTTACTTAAAAAATGAATAAGAATTTTCCTTCAGTTTATAGCTTTGTCCTACGGCTGAGGGACTAATGGTACCATGAAATACTGGTTATGTTCAATTGTAATCAATATTTTAGAACATCACATTTAAACCCAGCAGATAGGAACAATGGGAGTCTCACTTACGAACAGCTGTAGGTCCACGTGTTCAGTGGTGGTCAGTGCCAGCTGGGTTTAAGGTTGGGACCCAGGGAGAAAGCAACTGTTGCTTGGCTTTCAGATGGTTCACAACTGTAAGAAGCGTAGACTCGGCCGGGGGCTCACAGGGCAGACAGCGAACAGGTGGCAGTGAAGGCTGTCTCGGAGCAGGCATGGAGTCCTTTGGCAACCGGTCCAAATTTAAAATGTCTCCAGCCCGCGGAACAAAACCAAAGACTGAAAGAAGAATGTTTTAGTCAGTTTCACCCATGAGCTCCTAGTTTCTTTACGGGGTCAGACGTGGATGAGGCCGGAAAAGAAAGTCCAAAAAAAAAAAAAATCTCTATCAGTTCGCTTTAAAATAGGAAAATAAAAGTCCACTTTAACTGCATGAAAAGTCAGAAAAAATCCAAGAAAAAAACATTCAACTAGGATAAGAATGGCTTCTGAGGTGAAGAAAAAGGATTTTGAGAGTTTGACTCTCTTTAAGGCGAGCTCATAAGAAAAGAATGGTTTCTCCTCAGTTAACCAGAAAAACAAGGAAAATTAACGTAGGATTTGACAAGGTTCACACACACAAAAGACTTCTTAAATTCACAGAACAATTTAGACAAAAGAAAACTGCAAAGAAGTACAAAGAACTCTGAAGGAGTGAAAACAAAAACTTTCTTTTGTTCTTTTTTGATCTAGATCTTCTCTTTTTCGTATCTTAGAATCTCTTTTTTTTTTTCCTCATATCTCCTGAATGCAGGGCAGCTCTCATGCATTTAACTGAAGCGCACTGCTGGGTCATAAAACAGGGCCAACCACAAGGACAGGCCAATCATCTTCCATAAAGAGGAGTTTGAATGGGCTTTTTACCAATGAGGGAACATCTCATTGTTTGGGAACAGCCAATCAAATAAAAAAAGGGGCATTATTCAGCAAAAGACAGCCTAGTGATTGGTTATCATGAGTGGTAGCGGACAGATTGATAACATTCAGTTCTTATGAAATTATTTGTTCAATGTAAAATCTAACCTAATTAAGTGACTCAGGGCTAACATTCAGTGATCATGCATTTATACCATTACTAATAATATTAACATCATTTTGAATAACAATCATGAAAATAACCATTCCTAATACACATTCCTTATACACGCACTCACAGTTAAATCAAGGGTTAATGAATTACGGCAACCATTGTTGGTGATCAATACGGTGATGATTTTCACAGTGTCCTTAGAATCCGGATAGCTGGAAGAAAAGTTTAAGGTTTAGTCAGAATTTAACAGTCCAGATTACACAATGAAACATATTTCCGTAGATGTCACTAGGAGGTACTGTGAGCTGTAGATAATTTTTTAGGTCTCTGGAATGTGAGTGGGGGGGGGGGGTAGAGGGTTCTGGAAACTGTCTAAAAGAAGGAAGAAGGCCATATATCTGCCGCTTAAGAAGTTTATGACCTTTTTAAGAGCATTCACTTCCTGTACAGTGGATAACTATCAGCATGAACTGCCCATTTTGGGATCTTGACTTCAAGAGTTTATGGTCCATTTAAGCCTTAAAAGCAAATCCTTATCAAGTCTCTCTACAAAAGTGAAATTGTTTACACTGGGGTCCTGTTTGAAGACATAGGCATTCCTTGACCAGACCTTGATTGAGAGTTGCTTTAAAATGAAGAAACGTGGAAAATCTGTAAAATGAAGAAAAGTGATCTCCTGGATTGGCCTGAGGAGACGTTGATGTTACACAGATGACACTGATCTGTAGTGAGAGAGGGAGCAGGTGGAAGAAAAGAAACTGTAGAAGTGGAGGTTTGCACTGGAGAGAAGAAGAATGAAAGTCAATAGAAGCAGAGTGTAATGGTGAAGAGATGCTAGGAGTACAGGTAGTGAAGGTATATGATTTTAAAATATTTGGGGACAACCATCCAAACCAATGGAAAATGCAACAAGAGAGTTGAAGAAGAGAGTGCAGGCTGGGTGGAGGTGGATGGAGACAGGTGTCAGGGGTGATTTGTGACTGAAGGATAGCAGCTAGAGTGAAAGGGAAGATTTACAAGATGAAGGTCTCACTACATCTTGTAATGTATAGTTTGGAGTCAGTGGCACTGGCAAAAAGACAGGAAGCAACACTGGAGGTAGCAGAGGTTGAAGATGCTAAGATTTTTATTGGGCGTGACTAGGAGGGCACAGGGATTAGATATGAGTAAGGGACAGCTGAGGGACAGCTCAGGTTTAGCGGTTTGGAGACAAAAGTAAGAGAGGCAAGGCTGCAATGCTTTGGACATGTGCAGCGGAGAGATAGTGGATATATTGGAGAACGGATGTTGAAGATGAAGGAAGACCACAGAGAAGATTCATGGATGTAGTAAAGGAGGACCATGGAGAGGATTGGTGTTACAGCTCAAGATGCATGGGATACGGTGAGATGGAGTCAGATGATCTGCTGTTGCAATCCCTAAAGGGTGTCAGCCAGAAGAAGAAGAGACTAAGAAGAAGAAGATGATCGTTTCATTGATCTCTTAAACAGAAATGTATTGTTGACAAGCTTAGAGGATAAATGAATGCGGTACCAAGTTGCAAGCCACTTTCATGTTCAGAATTTCTTAGCCAGTTGCTTTCACGTCATTTGACACATTGTACTGTGGGGGTAATCAGATTAGCAGATGAGAAAGTTTCCTTGTAGTTAGAGAACTCTAAATAAATCAATCCCTTGGTGTATTTAACAACTCTCTCATTGACCATGTTTACATGGTCAGGAGTAAACTGATTACTGGAGTAAACCGATAAAAGGTAATAAACAGCTTTTAATGTTTACATGCACTGTTTAAATGGTTTACTGGGCAAATAAACTTGGTGTGTTAATTCTGTTTTCTCATAAACCGTTAATGAGTCTTACACCCTGTTTACATGGTCACGAGTAAACTAATTACTGGAGTAAACCGCTAAAGGTAATCAAATTACTCTGTTTTCATGACAGTTTGAATAATCAGGTAACTCCAGAAAGCACTGACTGTAATCGTTTTACCTCAAGACCATGTAAACAGGGGTCATTGATTCTAGGCTTCAGTGTGTCTCAAGATAACATTTTCACATAGCAAGAAAGGGAGTCAAACTGCAAATGAAAATAAAAAGTGTTATTCATACAAGTATATATGCGTAAAAAAAGGGATTCAGCAGTGTGGGTATGCATGTATGTATGCATGCGTCATGGGGTGGAAGATTTTACTGTTTTTCAGGTTTTACATGGTTTTTTAGGTTTTGTTTTACATGTTTATAACTTTGTATGTTTTTATATGAATGTTTATTATTTATTCTGCATGGAGGTGACTTGGGTGCTGCAGGTGAAGGACGGCAAGAAGCAGAGCGAGGAGCTCTGCCTCAGATTGTAAGTTTCTGGTTCCCAGATAGCAGCACCCCATGATGATGATGATGACAAAAAACATGAACATACTGCTGGCTACTGTCTTCTCTCATACAGGTTGCTTGCAGATGTCCGGTGTCATGGTGGAAGATGGCATACGCCCTGAAGAGTGGATCCTTCTCCTCAGCTTTTAAGGACTTTTGTTTTTTAGCTCACTTTAGTTTAGTTTTGTTTGTTTTGTGTTTTTTGCTTAGTTTTTAAGTTTGTGTTTTTATCCTAATTTTATTTTAGCTTAGTTTTAATTCTTAGGTTTTAGATTTAGCTTTTTATTTTTGTGGGCATTTGTGTATATTTTATCTAACAGATTCCTTTTGTTTGAATACATTTTAAATTTCCTATTTGATTCCTCCTGTGGACTCTTCACCTCATTTTATAAGAGATTAAGATAAGATAAGATAAGATAAGATAAGCCCTTTATTAGTCCCACAACGGGGAAATTCCAGGATTGCAACAGCACAGGGATAGCAAACCTCAGAGCAACAATCAGAAGGCAAGAAAAAAAACAAGCAAGCAAGAGCAGCTAATAAACATATGTACGTATATACTAAAAATATATATATATACACACACACACAGACACACAGTGCAGAGCATTGTAGCTGGATGGAATAAATATATGAATATATGAACACACAGTGCAGAGCATTGTAGCTAGATGGAAAAAATATGTAAATATATAAACACCCACAGTACGGAGCATTGCAGCTAGGTGGAATAAATATGCAAGTATATAAAACAACACAGTGCGGAGCAATGTAGCTAGATGGAATAATATGTAGATATATAATATATAAACACACCCAGTGCTGAGCATTGTAGCTAGATGGAATAAATATGCAAATGATAGATAAACACACACAGTGCAGAGCATTGTTGCTAGATGGAATTGAAACAGCATAACCGTCTACTTAGTTATCCTACATGGTATGATTATGTGGCCCATACATATTCTCACCCTCCATAGCGACCGGTATGTTCCATAGTTGTATGCCGGAGGGGACCATTGTGTAAGTCTATTGCATTCTTTTGCATTCAAAAAACTATTAGTTTGTATACGTCTTTTTGCTATCTCTGCGAGCAGCCCTGCTTAGGTATGTACAGTCTGACAGCCGTTGGTAGGAAGGACCTACGAAACCTCTCGGTTGTGCACCTGGGATGATGTAGTCTGCTGCTAAATGAGCTCCTCAGTGCATTCAGTATGTCCTGCATAGGGTGGAACTCGGACTCCAGCAGAGATGACAGTTTAGCCACCGTCCTTCTCTCTCCTATCTCCTCCATCGGGTCAAGCGCTGCCCCAGGACAGAGCTAGCTTTCTTAATCAGTTTGTTCAGTCTCTTCCTATCGGCTGCAGTAATGCCACTGCCCCAGCAGACCCACTCCAAAAAGTGATGGCTGATGCCACCACCGTGTCATAGAATGACTTCAGCAGCGCCCCTTGTACACCAAAAGACCTGAGTCTCCTCAGCAGGAACAGCCTGCGCTGTCCCTTCTTGTAGAGTGCATCAGTATTGTGTGACCAGTCTAGTTTATTGTTCAGATGAATACCCAGGTACTTATAGGATGTCACCATCTCGATGTCTGTTCCCTGTATATTTACTGGTACTGTGAGGGGCTGCCCATGCCTGCGGCAGTCCACCACCAGCTCCTTAGTTTTCCTCGCGTTGATCTGGAGGCAGTTCCGATGGCACCAGTCCACGAAGTCCTGGATAAGCCCTCTGTACTCAGCTTCATCTCCATTGGAGATGAGGCCAACGATCGCAGAGTCATCAGAGAACTTCTGTAGATGGCAGTGTGTTGTGTTGTGTGAGAAGTCCGCAGTATAAAGAGTGAACAGGAAGGGAGCCAGCACCGTTCCCTGGGGGGCCCCCGTGCTACTGATGATCGTGTCGGACACACAGTCCCGGGTTCTCACAAACTGAGGCCGGTTCGTGAGGTAGTCCAGGATCCATGATGACAGGTGCTGGTCCACCCCTGCGCGCAGCAGCTTGTCCTTCAGGATCATCGGTTGGATGGTGTTGAAAGCACTGGAGAAGTCAAAGAACATGATCCTCACCATATTCCCGGGCTTCTCCAGGTGGGACAGAGAACGGTGAAGGAGGAAGATCACCGCATCCTCCACCCCAATGCCATGCTGGTAGGCGAACTGGAGTGGATCCATGGCTGGTTCCACCAGGGGGCGGAGGTGAGCAAGGAGCAGTCTCTCCAGGGTCTTCATCAAGTGGGACGTCAAGGCCACCGGTCTGTAGCTGTTCAGGTCTTTGGGGTGGGAAGTTTTTGGTACAGGTACCACACAAGATGTTTTCCACAGCTGTGGTACCCTCCCCAGTTTCAGGCTCATGTTGAAGATATACGTCACAATCCCACACAGCTGGTCTGCACAGGACTTGAGGAGCTTTGCGCTGATGCCGTCCGGTCCCGGCGCCTTCCTCGCCTTGATCTTCCTCAGCTCCGTCCTCACCTGGGTCCTGGTCAGGGTCAGGATGGGGGGCTGTGTGTTGGGAGTGGGGGGGTGTTGGTGGAGTGGGGAGTGGGCAGCAGGACTTGATTTCTTTAGAGGCAGCAGTGGTTGTTGTGCAGTCAGGGGGGAGGGCGGTTGGTCAAATCTATTGAAAAACAGATTCAGGTTGTTCGCCCACTCCCTGCCCCCTGTGGCCTGGGGGGAGGTATTCTGGAGCCCCGAGATGGTTTTGAGGTTTCTCCAGACCCCGCTGATGTCGCTCTGTTGCAGCTTGTCCTCCATCTTCTTCCTGAAGCTGTCCTGAAGAACCTACAAAGTATGTTTTTAATTATCTGTGGCCTTGTTACACAAGTATTTATGTATACATGCATGCATGTGTATAAGAAACTTTGTCCCCCTGCTAACACCCTGCTAAAACAGGCGACTTGACCTCTCTCATCTCTTGCATTGTGATGCCACAATACCTGAAGAGTGCGCCTGTCATGGTTTCACTGATCACTTGACCATAAAAGAGGTCAAAGATGACCTTTTTTACCATTACAGCTAGAGGTGTATGCTGGGGGACGAATCAAGTGCAGTTGGAATTGGCGAAGTTTGAGATCTGTGGGTCTCTCTGACAGGAAGACAAAGGTCCAAGTTACTGCTGGGTACTGGGACACTGAAACTGTATTTACATTTAACTGTATTCACATTTATTTACTTTAATCCGCTTATATAACCCCTGTTGTGACCCTGACCTACGGAAAAGCAGTAGAAGATGGATGGATGGACTAACAGCAATACCCAATGAATACGGCATGCAGTGTTTAATTCTGATGATACTACAACAGTGATATCCAGGACCTGCTGACCAACCTCTGCCCCTCCCTGAGCTGAGCTGGACTGCAATGAATATATAGCTTATGTTGAGCTGACGTGCACCTCTCATACATTTTGAATAGGATAGCCTTCCATACAATTGGATCCCTTTTCCAGACAGCACCCTATGTGTGACAGTGTTGCCATCACATATTTGTTGTGTGTAATTTTTAAAGAGGCTAGGGGTTGCCAGCATGAAAATAAAATAGCACTTTGAGCTTGAATTTAAAAAAAACCCCAGCATATAATAATGAAAAAATCACCTGATGAATAACTAATGGTGGTGAAGGAGTTAAAACATTAATTGCCAGTTAGCACAACACCCTGTTTGACTGTTTGACTGTTTTTTTGATTGTGATTAATGATGTTTATTCACAAGTATAAATGGGGAAGGGGGAGGGGGGTTGAACTTGTTGGCTTTCCATACTCAGGGCCCTGGAGATATTTGCAAAAACATAAAACTGTTTATTATCTCACCACCTATGGATGCAGGGCATTGATTTTTTGGTCTGAGTATTAGGGAGAATTCCTATCAGACAGTTTCTGTGTATTGTCGCTTTGCTGATGATGCACTTTTAGTGGAGGAAAAACAAGAAGAATAATCAGAGTAATCAGAACAATCAGCTGCTTGGAACCCTAAATATATTACAGTTTTAAAGGCTTCATCCCACATAACTGGCCTTGAATCCCCAGTTTTATCACAGTTCCAGATGTGTTGAGGCATATTGTTTTTGTGGCTATGGAGAAGAGCCTCACTCTGAATAAACCATTTGTCAACATTCTCACGGTTAATGCCTGCAGCTGTTACTACAGAGAGGGTTTAAGGATTCTTCATGTTGAGGTCAGGGTTCGTCTTCATGAATTTTTCAAACACTTGTGCCAAACACACAAGACCCCAGTATTTCATTAAACTGGCAATCAAATGTCATTTTTTTCCCAAGGAAAGCTTATTGGTTAGAGTTTTGGAAGCACTGGCTTTTCATCTTCAGGTAAGATAGAATTTCCAACCTGATGCATATTCTGTCCTATTGAATTCCTTCTCTTGGCCACATTCCATTACCCTGGCCAAACTAGAAAAATCCAAGACACTCTGCTTTCCTCAGAATTCAACTCTTTTAGTATAATGTTTTTGGGTTGTTGTTTTTTTCCTCTTGCTACTTTCCTTGGTGCTATCTTGTCTGTTAACCCAGTTTCTGATCTGATGTTTTTTTTTCAATCTCCCCTTGTCAAGGGAGCCCCTCCGGGGCGAAGAAGATGAGAACCCAAACTCCAGGCGAATTTGGTAAACCATGATTTATTGACTGAACAGGAAGCAGAAAATAAAGCAGTACGTGGGCTGAAACAAAAGCAAAAACACGGCAGACTTCTGACAGGCAGGATAATACTGGACTAAGGCACAAACAGGCTAGACGGAAGCGTGGGGAACACGCCGACATGGGACAAGGACTCCACACTTGACAAAGACACACACATACCAGCCGTGGACAAAATTGTTGGTACTCCTCTGTTAATGAAAGAAAAACCCACAATGGTCACAGAAATAACTTGAATCTGACAAAAGTGGTAATAAATAAAAATTCTATGAAAATTAACCAATGAAAATCAGACAGTGCTTTTGAATTGTGATTCAACAGAATTACTTTAAAAAACAAAGTCATGAAACACACCTGAACAAAAATGATGGTACCCCTAGAAAAGATTGAAAATAATGTGACCATAGGGACATGTTCAACCAAGATGTGTCCTCTAATTAACATCACAGGTGTCTACAAACTTGTAATCAGTCAGTCGGCCTATTTAAAGGGTGACAAGTAGTCACTGTGCTGTTTGGTGACATGGTGTATACCACACTAAACATGGACCAGAGGAAGCAAAGGAGAGAGTTGTCTCAGGAGATTAGAAAGAAAATTAAAGACAAGCATGTTAAAGGTACTGTAAAGGCTATAAGACCATCTCCAAGCAGCTTGATGTTCCTGTGACTACAGTTGCACATATTATTCAGAAATTTAATATCCACGGAACTGTAGCCAACCTCCCTGGACGCAGCCACAGGAGGAGACGGATAATACGAATGCTAACAAAAGAGTCCAGAACAACCTCTAAACACATCAGAATCAGAATCAGAATCAGCTTTATTACCAAGTATATTTACAAGTAAACACACAAGGAATTTGACTTGACATTGGGCGCGCACATTAGGCGCATCCAATGACACGGCAGCCATAGGCGCCTGTCTGCAGTGGGGGTAAAGGGGGGAAAGGGGGGGGGGAACACAATAGGCAGAGAGAAAAAACATAGTTATCAGAATCACGCTCGTATAAGCTCATATAAGCTCATGAGCCAAATTTTGATTACACAGAAAAAAACCCTCTATGCACATTAGCAGACAATAGATACAATCACACAGCAGAGGGAGGGAGAGCAGTGTGTGTATATTTGCATGTCATTGTGTAGTGTGAGTGTAACAGTTGTTAGTGAGCAGCAGAGGGCGCCTCCAGGCAGTGGATAGATGTTATAATCATGTGACTTATAAACAAGTCAAAGATCAGAGTCTGTCTCTCTTTTCCTCTTCCTTGCAGAAGGCACATGGGCAATGTCCTTGAGAGACCAATCCGCTGACGACAACAACTGATTGTTGATGTATGGGTAGACATAAGCCACTTCCCAGCGTTATCTTCATCGAGGAGGAATGTAAACAAAGGCACCAAAACACAAGGTCAAATCTGCACAGTGCACTCAGAGAATAAAAAATTTCTCTCTCTTCGATTCTGTGCTTCAATTTCATACAGGCTTGAATCATACTTTAGATCATTCTCTGGAGAGCACTCAGCGATCCACAGATGTTATCCACCTACCGAAACATAGGTAAAACATGTCCAGAGAGTTCGTTCTCTCTTCAATGCATGCCAGATAGTAAATTCCATGTTAATCCTGCCGCTGACAGTCAGTGCTCCCCCCAGCTGGACGAATTGTTGAATTTGTTAAGGGAGCTACGCCGGGGTCCGCATTTGATTAGCTCACCCAGATAATTTCGATACACTAGGAAAACTCCAGGGGCCAAACAGAAGATCCTGTGATCAGTTCAATCTCAGTCGAATCACACAGACACATGAATTCCAATACCATGAGTCTCCCTTGGGTTCCCCCTGACCCGATCTTCTACTTTTTAAAGTGGTGACAATCGCATATAAGTCGCTTTCCAGATCCATAATTTCCATTTGGATTAAGATTCAGCCAGGAGAAGAGTGACATTGCAAGCTGGGATCAGAAGGGAGAGGATTAGGAGGGAGAGGGAAGAAAAGCGTCTGCTCTCTCTCAGAAGCGGAAGTGGAGTTCACATTCATGGTGAACTCCAAGGTCAAGGTACATCAGTGTCAGATTGCACCATCCGTCGCTGTTTGAGCCAAAGTGGACTTCATGGGAGATGACCAAGGAGGACACCACTGCTGAAAACAAATCATAAAAAAGCCAGACTGGAATTTGCCAAACTGCATGTTGACAAGCCACAAAGCTTCTGGGAGAATGTCCTATGGACAGACGAGACAAAACTGGAACTTTTTGGCAAGGCACATCAGCTCTATGTTCACAAATGCAAAAATGAAGCATACCAAAAAAAGAACACTGTCCCTACTGTGAAGCATGGAGGAGGTTCTGTTATGTTCTGGGGCTGCTTTGCTGCATCTGGCACAGGGTGTCTTGAATCTGTGCAGGGTACAATGAAATCTCAAGAATATCAAGGTATTCTAGAGAGAAATGTGCTGCCCATTGTCAGACGGCTTGGTCTCAGTCGCAGGCCATGGGTCTTGCAACAGGATAATGACCCAAAACACACAGCTAAAAACACCCAAGAATGGCTAAGAGCCAAACATTGGACTATTCTAAAGTGGCCTTCTATGAGCCCTGATCTAAATCCTATTTAACATCTGTGGAAGGAGCTGAAACATGCCATCTGGAGAAGGCACCCTTCAAACCTGAGACAACTGGAGCAGTTTGCTCATGAGGAGTGGGCCAAAATACCTGCTGAGAGGTGCAGAAGTCTCACTGACAGTTACAGATATCGTTTGATTGCAGTGATTGCCTCAAAAGGTTGTGCAACAAAATATTAAGTTAAGGGTACCATCATTTTTGTCCAGGCCTGTTTCATGAGTTTGTTTTTTAAAATAATTCTGTTAAACCACAATTCAAAAGCATTGTCTGATTTTCATTGGTTAATTTTCATAGGATTTTTATTTATTACCACTTTTGTCAGATTCAAGTTATTTCTGTGACCATTGTGGGTTTTTCTTTCATTAACAGAGGGGTACCAACAATTTTGTCCACGTGTGTATAAACAGGGGAATAATTAACAGACACAGTACAGGCGTAAGCAATCAGGGACAATCAGAGACAGCAGGGAGTGACTATCAGAAAAAAAAAACATGAGAGGCTGAGACAAAAGACAAACAGGAACACATGAGACATGACCATGGGACCACGACAAAAATAACAAACATACAGAACAAAGGACAACACAGGGAATAAATAAAACAAACAACCCGGGAAAATCACTCTATATATAATTCAAGAAATTCTGTGTGTCTGTCTGTGTGTCACGATCATAGGACTCACTAAAAGATCATAGGACTCGCTATGACACCATCAAAAGATCAAAGGCAGGAATCACAGGACTCACTATGACATCATCAAAAGATCAAAGGCAGGCATCATAGGACTCGCAATGACATCATCAAAAATCAAGGGCAGGCATCACTAAAAGATCATAGGACTCACTGTGACATGATCAAAGATCAAAGGCAGGCATGACTGATTGTGTGGTGACGTGCTTGCTTACACCTGCTTTCTAGAGGCATGCAAAAATATTTGCTTATATTTGGCTTCTTACAGGCATGCAAGGGTATGCACTATCATCATCACTATAAATTCAAGAAATCTCTGTGTGTCTGTGTGTCACGATCATAGGACATCATAGGACGGCCTATGATGTCTGCATGATGTCCTATGATGATCCTATGATCTCAGGCTACATAGGACTTGCGATGATGTCATATAGGTGATGCCGTCATGTAGGCAATAGGACTGGCTACCTATGATGTAGTGTCCTATGATGCCTGCCTTGACGTCTTTATGATGTCGTATAGACCATCATTCACAATGCTTGCCTTGATGTATTTTATGACTGGCTACCTATGATGTAGTGTCCTATGATGCCTGCCTCGATGTCTTTATGATGTCATATAGACCAACCAGACGCTACATAAATGGAGAGCAATAGAGTGTCCAAGGACGGATAAATTTTTTTTCACACATAAGGAGTTGTTCAGAACTTCTTATACAAAGATATAGAGTGATGATAATCAAGTCAGTGGTGGTAATGCACCTGTAGGCTGGTTGCCAACCACCAATCAAATCTAAAAGAAGAAGAAGAGGAGAACTGCTGCACGTCAGGAAAGATCCTGTGAAGATGACAACTGAGGTTTGAGCAGTACCTCCCAGACATGACTGTCTTGCACATCAGAAAAGATGCCGTGAAGATGAAACACCTGAGGTTCGAGCATGTCACAGGGTATGACAGACAAGGGATGCACAGACAGACAGGAAATGTGTGGCAGTGCACCATGCATGTGCTGAGTCACTTGAAGCCTGAAATGCCCGCAAAGCAAGCAACGCTGCACGCCAGGCAAGGCACAGATAAGCTGAGACCCAGGAGATGAAGAATAGTTAGCTGGCCGCCAATGCTGCATGCCAGGTAAGGCACAGAGAAGCTGAGACCGAATAGGACACGCTACTTTAAACCACACCCATTCGAAGCAGTAAATCTGGAAATGTCACTCAGTAAGGCAGAAGGCACTCTATAAAGTCAACAAATCTCTGTCAGTGTGTCAGCCTGTCACCCCATTAACAATAGAACACACTACTTTAAACCACCCCCATTCGAAGCAGTACCCATGAAGAATGGCAGTCTACACTACAAATGTGTAAAATGCCAAGCAAAGCGCCGATTTTCTCCAGGTGCTCCAGTTTCTGGGTTTCGACGGGCATGCACGGGTCTTCCTGAAAAGGGTCGAAAGCCACTTTTTGCTCAGCTTTATTTTCATGATCCTGTCCATGAACTGGAATTACAACGCACCTATCCCTCAACCAGTGGTCTGAACAAAGAAGAAGAAGAACAAGAAGACCCACAAGATGGAGAGCAATAGAGTGAGGAGAACTGCTGCACGTCAGAAAAGATGCCATGAAGATGAAACACCTCAGGTTCGAGCAGTACGCCGCAGGCATGACTGTGAACAACACAGCCATCTCAGACAGGAGGAGACCCTTCAGCAACGGCCATGCAGAAATACTTGCTTATACTTGGTTTCTACGGGCATGGATGGGTATGCATGGGTATGTACTAGTATATCAAAGGCAGGCATCAAAGATCAAAGGCAGGCATCACTGAACGAGTGGTGGCGTGCTTGCTTACACTTGCTTTCTACGGGCATGCAGAAATACTTGATTATACTATGATTTCTACGGGCATGCACGGGTATGCCCTAGTAAATCATAACCTAATGGGACAATACTGAGGCAGGGAGAATGGTCATACGTGATTAAAATCAGAACTAAAGTCCTGACAGATGATGAAATAATGCAAAACCACCCAGATATCCATAATGAAGATAAACACATAAAATAACAAGAATAAAGTTAAAAGTGAGAGCAAGGTCCTCAGACCATGCTCAGACCCTGACATAGCCCCCCCTTCTTTAAGGGGTGGATTTCAGGGACACAGCTAGACATTACTCCCCCCCCCCCCCCCCCCCCCCACCCACACACACACAACAAAAAGGTAAAAAAACACCTTCCAGGGAGGGTGGTGGGGACACAGGCCAGGCGGGCCGAAACACATTCTATCCCCCCCACCACCGTGTCTAGAAAAAAAAAATGCAGCATGGAGAACCAAACAAAGCCCCAGGCCCCAAACCAATAAAACAAGATGGGTTGGGTGGTCTTCCATCGACCCCCACGGCCATCGGACCAGGGATCAAGGCAGATCCGGAGGTCTATCCAAGTCCATGGGTCCCCAGACTGGAGTACATGGTGGGTCTGGCAGCCTACCAAAGTCCATAGACCAATAGACGGATGAACACGGTGCATCGGGTGGCCTACCAAAGTCCAACAACCACCAGACGGATGAACACGGCACCGCGGGGGGCACTGACCTCAGGAGCTTTTAACACAGAAGCTAACATAGCAACTTTATGCTCAAGAGGTCACAACATAGGAACTTCCTGCTCAAGAGATAACATAGGAGGTTTAACCCCAGGAAATAATGACATGGAGATCTTAAACTTAGGAGATGACACAGGAGCTTTAACCTCAGGAGATAATGACAACATAGGTACTTTTAACTCAGGAGATAATAACACAGAGGCTTTAAACTCAGGAGGTGACAACATAGACCTTTTAAAACTCAGAAGATGACAGCCTAAACCCTTTAACTTCAGGTGGTGACAGAGGCACTTTTTGCTCTGAACACCACAAAGGAGCTTTTTTGCCCTGGAGACCACCAAAGGAGCTCTTTGCTCAGGGACAACAACAATATAGGAGTTTTAAACTTCATAAGAGCTTCTGGCTCTGGCAGCAACATAGGAGCTTTATGCACTGGCAATAACAGAAGTTTTAAGCTCAGGAGATGACAGTATAGAAGCTCCAAACTCTGGAGAAAATAACACAGGAGGTTTTTGCTCAGAAGAAAACAACAAGGGGGTTTCAAACTCAGAAGATAACAATGGAATCTCTTGCTCAGGAGCTAATAACACAGGAGTTTCTGGCTCTGGAGTTACCAATATAGGAGTTTTTGCTTCATAAACTGATAACAGGGAAGTTTTTAGCTCAGGAGACACTGATACAGAAGTTTTTAATTCAGAAGCAGATGATGGGTGAACTTGTTAGTTCCGGAGCCAGGGATGAAGGAGCTTTGGGCTCTGTAGCAGGTGGCTGCGGTGCACTGCCCTCAGGAACAGCTGACAGGAGTGTGGTGAACTCATGAACAGATAACTGTAGCACACTACCTCAGGTATTGGTGACAAGGGCATACTGACTTCAGGAAACAGGTGGCAACAGTGTGCAGTCCCCAGGAGCGGGTGTCAGGAGCTGGTGTCAGCAGCACACTGAACTCAGGAACTGACAATTGGAGCACATCACTCTCAGGAGCAGGTAACAGCAGCTTGCAGAGCTCAGGAGCAGGTATCAGTGGGGTGCTGAATACAGGAAACCAAGGCAAGGCGCCCCATCCTCTGGAACAAACAGCGGGTGTGCCACTGGCCTCTGGAAAAAAACAGCAGATGCGCACTGGCCTCTGAACAAACAGTGGGTGCGCCCCCACCTCTGGAACAAACGACACATGCGGACCAGCCTCAGGAACAGATGATGGATGTGCACCGGCCTCGGGAACAGATGATGAATGTGCGCCGGCCTTGGGAACAAATGATGGATGTGCACCGACCTCAGGGACAGATGATGGATGCGCACCGACCTCGGGGACAGATGATGGATGCACACCGGCTTCAGGAACAGATGATGGATGTGCACCGGTCTCAGGAACAGATGATGGATGCGCACCAGTCTCAGGAACAGATGATGGCTCCTCCTCCTCTGGCGTGAAGTGAACTGGACAGCCCGCAGAAATCATTGAGTAAGCCAGGAATGTCCTTCCTTAGATGGGGCTTCGCTGCGATGATCTGATGAGTGTGCCCTCAATGCTGCCATCCCTCCACGCAATGTTCTCCCCCCCTGTCCAGGCGCAGGTAAAGGGGTGTAGCACTCTCCCACATCTTGGATGAGGTCCTGCAGCTCCCAGCAGCAGGCAACATCCACAGGCGTGGAGCTCGGGAAGGAGGAAGAGAGGAAAGACAGAAGCTGTCTGGGGAAGAGCCGGAGCCAGTGATGGTATGCAGCATCAAGAGGAGTGGCGTTCTCCCCGCGCTTCCTTCCACTCGAGCCGGCCACAATACCAACCAAGATCTATGGAATTCTTCTCTCTCTGCGGCAAATCTCTCCCAGGGGGCCCTATGGTGCTGTGGGGCTCCCTCAGGAGGTAGCTTTGATGGGAGGGTGGCTAACTCCGACAAGGAGAGATGGTGGCAAATGGTGGCAGCGGAGGTAGGGACCAGATTCTGCACCTGGTGGGAGAGCGCAGTATTGGTCTGGCTGTGAGCAGATTAGCGGCTCCACCCCAGCAAAAGCATTCTCATCCCTCACAGGAAGAGCAGCTCCGAGCCATGGTCGCCATGTCCTTAATCATAGCCACCACCTCCAGCTTATCCCGACTCCATTTTTTTCTCCTCGTTTGTTTGCCCACTGGGTCCTGGACTGGTGGCGTCCTGTCAAGGGAGCCCCTCTGGGGCGAAGAAAGTGAGGACCCAAACACCAGGCGATTTTGGTAAACCATGATTTATTGACTGACTGAACAGAAAACAGAAAATAAAGCAGCACATGGGCTGAAACAAAAGCAAAAACGTGGCAGACTTCTGACAGGCAGGATAATACTGCACTAAGGCACAAACAGAGTAGATGGAAGCGTGGGGAACATGCCGACATGAGACAAGGATGCCATACCTGGCAAAGAAAGACACACCCATATATAGACAGGGGAATAATTAACAGACACAGCACAAGTGGGAGCAATCAGAGACAGCAGGGCATGGCTATTGGCATGGAAAATATGAGGGACTGAGACAAAAGGCAAACAGGAACACATGAGACATGACCATGGGACCACAGCAAGGATAACAAACATACAGCACAAAGGACAACACAGGGAATCAGCAGCAGCAGCAGCCTGTTGAATTCTACTGTTGGATGAAGGCCTCTCAGCATGTCGTTTCCATTCCAAGTGGTTTCTAGCCAGATGGTACCAGTTGCCTTTTTCTGAGAATGAAGTAATTTCATCTTGCCATCTTTTGTGCTGACATCCCTGGTTTCTTACTCCATCTCTTGGGCCTACATGTCGTCAGCTACTGGTCCAGCGATTGTCTGTCATACGGGCAACATGTCAGACCCCATTTCCACTTTCATAAACTTGACGATATGTACTATGTCTTTCACCCTGGTTTGCAGTCTTATCTAGATATTAGGTTTTTTATCTCAGCATAATACCTAAGATGCATCTCTCCATTCTTCTCTATGCGGCAGGCAGTTTTTATTCCATCCTTTTGGACATTGTCCAGGTTTCTGATGCATAAGTCATTGCAGATGTAATGCATGAATCAAATATTTTTCATTTTAAGCAAAAAGAGGCAGTCTACCTTTCAATAAATCTTTGTTTTGGGCAAAGACTGCCCATCTGGCTGACTGTCCTTCGATCCAGTTCCTTATCCTGGGTGGGAGCTTTCAAACTGAACCACTGTCCAAGGTATATGTATTCCTCTACCTCTTCTATCTTTGCACCATTAACGATGACATCTTTGATGTTTGCAATCGGTCCAGACATTGCTGTTGTTTTCTTCATATTCATTTTCAGTCCAACCTTGGTGCTTTCACTGGCTAGCTCTTGCATCAATAGTTGTAATTCCTCTGTATTCTGAGCGATGATTACTATATCATCTGCAAAGCAAAGGTGTGAGAGCCATTCTCCATCAATACATATGCCTCGTTGTTCCCATTCGAGCTTTTTAACTATATCTTCTAGTACTGATGTAAAAAGCTTTGTATATATAGTGTCACCTTGGTGGAGGCCCTTTTTTATTGGAATTTTCTCGCTGACATTTTCAAGGTGGACACAGATACAGCTGTTTAAATAGATATTATTGAGAACCTTAACGTAAGCTGGAGACACTCCTTGTCTGCTAATTGATTTCATTATGGCCGGTGTGTCAACAGAATCAAAAGCTTTCTCATAATTGATAAAGGCAACACATAATGGCTTATTGTATTCTCTGCATTTCTCTCGCAGTTGGTTTAAGGTGTGTATGTGATCAATGGTGGAGTAGCCCCTTCGGAAACCTGCCTGTTCTCTTGGTTGGCTTTCATCTAGTATGCGCTCGATTCTCAACGTTAGGATTTTCGTGAAGAGCTTGTACATATTTGAGAGAAGACAAATTGGTCTGTAGTTTTTAGTGTCTCTTCTGTCACCTTTTTTGAAAAGAATGACAACTTTGGCTTCTTTCCAGCTTGATGGAATTCTTCTTTGTTCTAGGCATTTGGTATAGAGCTCGGCGAGCTTCTTTAAGAGGAATGTACCACCTTCCTTCAGTACCTCCACTTTGATGCTGTCCTCCCCTGCTGCTTTGCCGTTCTTCAATTTTTTAAGGCTGCTTCAACCTCCCAAGCAGTGAGTTTCAGCTCAGCATCACCTTCTGGGATTTTAAGTTCTTTTGCCCTAGACCTGCTGTCGTAGAGTTCCATATAGAATTCTGCAACCCTCTTCAAGATATCTTCCTTGTTTCTAACTTCATTACCATTTTTATCAATCAGACACATCAGGTGACACTGACCGGGTGACAGTCTCCTTCTTGCAATCTTCAGACTTTTCGAGTCTTCTAATGTCTTTAACGGTATCAATGTTTAAGCGCCTAACGTCATCTCATACACATTTCTTGACGATCTTGCATATTTCAGCATATTCTAGCTTGGATGTGTTGCTCTTTTGCTTCATGTCTGCTCTTTTTCTCATCAGGTCCTTCATCGAAATTGATAATTTTGATGTAGACCCTTGTTTCTTAGCTTTAGCTACCTTGTCTGTGCTTGATAGTATCTGTTCTCTTATTCCTTCTTCCAAGTCATCAAGATCTTTCCCTTCTGTTAGGACTGCAAATCTGTTTTTGAGTTCTATCTGGAATTCTTCACGTCTTTCTTTTCTTTCTTTAAACAAGGGAAAGACACAGAGAATAAATTTTAAAAAAAACAACTCAGGATAATAATAATAAATATAAGTTGGGTTAACTGGCATCAGCTGGGGATTCTAAATTGTCCTTAGGTATGACTGTGACAGTGAATGGTTGTCTCTCTGTGTTGGCCCTGCGGTGGACTGGTGATCTGTCCAGGGTGTACCCTGCCTCTCGACCAAAGATGCTAGGATAGCCTCCAGCCCCCCCGCGACCCGAAAAGGATTAAGTGGAAGAAGATGGATGGATGGATGGATAATGACAATACTGAGGCAGGGCTAATGGTCACATATGATTAAGATCAGAACTAAAGTCATAACATGGATAAATAATGCAAAACCAGCCAGGTAATCATAATCACTCTATTAAAGCAACAAATCTCTGTCATGTTTATAGGACATCATAGGCCGATGTCTGCCTGATGTCCTATGATGCATCATAGGACGTCCTATGATCTCAGGCATCATAGGACTCGCGATGCCATCATAAAGATATTCGTAATTCACAATGCCATCATAAAGATATTCGCGATGCGGTCATAAAGACATGATGTCTATATGACGGCACATAGACAAATAGGCATCATAGGATTGTCTATATAGACACTGTGTATATAGGCACATGTAATCAACATAACACAGAACAGTAACAAGCAGGAGAAGAAGTAACAAGCAGGGGTAAACAGACGGCAGGGCATGGTTACAGAAAACGGGATGGGCGGGGCTGCACAGATAATCACACACAGGGGACCAGAGGGAAGACAAGACTAAGGCAATAATGATAATGATAATGACGATAATAATAATAATAATAATAATAATAATAATAATAATAATACTGATAAACTTAAACTAAGAGGAAGACCAATGAAGAAATAAATATGCAAGACAGAATAAGACTAATAACAATAATAGCAACCCAGGAAAGGTGAAATACAGAAAATCCCAACTTAAAGTGAGGATGTGGGCTGGGACCCATGCCCTGGAGACAAGGAATATCACTCTATATATAATTCAAGAAATCTCTGTCTGTCACAATGTCACAATCATAGGACTCGCTATGACATCATCAAAAATCAAAGGCAGGTATTACTCATGACCATAGCACTCGCTTTGACATTATCAAAGATCAAAGGCAGGCATCACAGATCAAAGGCAGGCATCAACAAACAAGTGGTGATGTCAAAGATCCAAGGCAGGTTTCACCACGGTTGCTGTTGCCACGGTAACAGTAACTTTCTATGGGCATGCAGAAATGTTTGCTTACACTTGCTTTCTATAGGCATGCACAAGTATGCACGGGCATGCACAGGTATGCACTAGTAAAGATAAACACAGAAAATAACAAGAATAAACTTACAGCGTGAGCGAGGTCCTCAGACCACGCTCAGACCCTGACACCCCTAGTGTTGCAGCACAGCTCTGAGGGTGCAACTTGAAAGAAAGAAAGAAAGAAAGAAAGAATGAAAGAAAGAAAGAAAGTCATAATTCACCAACCAAGGGCTCAAATGCAGGGCAAACAACTCCAGAAGAATACTCAGACACACAGAGTAAAAGTGACACAAAATTTATTATACAAAAACCCATCCCAAAATACACCACAAAATAATTTGGAGACAAAACACGGAGGGCACACTGGAAGCACACACAGCCTGTGAAGAGAGAAGAGAGGAGAAGGAGGTTAACAGGGGAAGATGAGGAAATGAGCTGACTAATTAAGGACTGAGAGGACTTACAAACAGCAGAGGGCATGGCTGTGAGACCCAGCGTGTAAAGGGGGAAAGGGAGCTGTAGGTTGACCGGGTGAAGTGAAGGAGAACCAGGTGGGATGGTTTATGGGAGGAGTAGACCAGACGAGATGGTGGAGAGCAAGTGTAGACCAGACGAGATGGTGAAGGGTAGGCGAGCATGTGCAGTCCCGGAGTGACACACCACTGTGATGGCAGCAACCTGAGAGGAGAAGGGAGAAACCGGTCAGCAAACAGTCACAGTAAAAACATGGATTAAGTAGTAAGCCTTAGTTGAGGCAGCAATGCCCAATGGCCCAGCGAGGGAGCATTCACAAACTGGCTCTTAAATATGCTGGAGAATGAGGAAGCAGCAGGTGTGTCTGATCACCGAGGTGCACTGATGAGCTGCAAAGGCAGGAAACAGGCAGAGGGAAAACACAAACACACAGGAGGGGAGGAGGAGCACACCGAGAAGGCTTTGTAGGAGGGCAGAGGGGACTGGCAGAGACAGGCTTAACCCAGGAAACATGAAACGTTGGGTGAATGAAGAGTGCCAGAGGAAGCTTAAGTGGAACAGTGACATCATTAATGACTTCAGCAATGGGATATGGACCCAAAAAGAATGGAGATAGTTTCCGGGATTCAGTCTTCACAGGTACCCGTTCCACAGACAGCCACACTCTCTGCCCTACAGAATACTCGGGAGCCGGTGTGTGTCTGTGATCTGCGTACAGATGGTTCCGCTCAGCTGAGTGGATCCGGGTCGATCTTCAGATCCGATGGCAGCGGCGAGCATCGGCCTCCACAGACGGCATCGCTACTTCCCACTCCGTCATAGGGAACAGAGGCGGAGTATACCCCACAGAGGCCTCAAAAGGTGTCAAACCTGCGGCACAAGAGACGACAGAGTTCATGGCATACTCCACCCAGGTGAGATGAGAGCTCCAGGTAGTAGGGTTGAGAGATACCTGGATGACAAGCAAAAAAGCTAGTGTGCCCCCACTGATGACATCACTGCGGAGGACCAGAGGGACATGCAAATGATTGTCGGGGCCTCCCTCAGGAATAGGTTCCAACAACTGGGCTGCCAAACAATCTGCTCGATTTCCCAAGAGTCGGCACCAACGATGCAGGAAGGGGGCAGATAGGCTCAGAGGAAGGAAGAGAAATGAGAGGATCAGAGAAGAGAGGGTGATCAGTGGAGAACTGGCGTGAGAGAGCATCAGGTTTAATATTGTGGAGCCAGGGCAGAGGTGATGGAAAGATTGAACCTCAGAAAAAGCAGAGCCCAATGGGCTGTCTCGAATTTATCCTCAGGCAGATCTCCAAATACTTCAAATTTTTATGATAGTCCAGACAATATAGGTAAATGGCTCCCTTTAGCCAGTGTCTCCACTCCAAAGCTAACTTGATGGCCAGCAGCTCAAGATGTCTGATGTCGTAGCTCCTCTCGGCGAGGGTCAACTGCTGAAGAAATCATGCAAGGATGTAATTTCTGGTCAGAGGGCGGGACACGGGGAGGAACGCGCCCACACCACCGAATCAGATGCATCCACCTCAACCACAAATTGTGATTGGGCTGACGTGAGCCAGGATGGGTGTCTTGGAAAAAAGAGCCTTCAGAATCAGAATCAGAATCAGAATCAGAATCAGGTTTATTGCCATTGTTCATGTAGTACACAAACTAGGAATTTGTCTCGTACAATGCTGCAACATTAAACATGATAAGATAAGAGAAATAAACTATACATGTAATAAAGTGTAGGATAAGATTAAGTGATACTGGTCAACAGTTAAAATATATATTAGCCAGCAGCAGATACTGTGGAGAACTATATAGTGCAGCGGTAATGCAGGAAAGAAAACAGTGATGATTGACATTGAGTCCTGGTTGAGCTGCTGTACATGGTGCACGAGAGTCACTTAGTGTTCAGGCAGTCTAATGGCAGAGGGAAGAAGCTGTTCATGTGACGGGAGGTTTTAGTCTGGATGGACCGAAGTCTTCTACCAGAGGGAGGGGGGCAAACAGTACGTGACCAGGGTGTGAGGGATCGCTTATGATCCGGCCAGCACGCCTCCGGGTCCTGGAGATGTACAGATCCTGAGAGATGGGAGCTTGCAGCCGATCACCTCTCAGCAGTGCGCACGACGCCAGCAGCCTTAGTCTGTCCCTGGCAAGTGGCTCCTGCGTACCACACGGTTATGGAGGTGGGAGGATGGGACTCGATGATGGCTGTGTAGAACTGCACTAACATCTTGGTGGTAGCTTGAGCTTCCTCAGCTGCCGCAGAAGAACATCCTCTGCTGGCTTTTTTGATGAGTGAGCTGATGGTCAGCTCCCATTTGAGGCCTTAACTCTTTAACTGTCCCAGTCGCCATATGGCGACAGGAACAGTTAAAGGGTGGTCAAGGCCCCTAGTGGTCAAGAGTGGTAAAAAATTTTTGTCAATAAAATAGTTCAGATTTCCAAGGCTATAACTTGAAAGTTGCAAGAGATAATGGCTTACTGTCAATTAGAAAGATGTAGAATAGATCCAAAGTTTCAGATAGGAATAAATTTACACATCTAATTTGCATTAATGTCACGGCAGCTACATAATTTACATAACTCAGTCAAAAGTAGACTTTGGACACATTTACACAAGAATGGTTTGGATTTTTGACGACTGTAAAAGTACGCTGATGACTCAGTCATTGTCAGTCTCCTCCAGGATGGTGAGAGTGGCCTACGCCCAGTAGTTGATGACTTTGTTCACTGATGTGAGGATTCCTACCTGCAGCTGAATACAACAAAAACTAAAGATATGATTATTGACTTAGGAGGAAAACTCCCAGGCACAAAGTCACCATACTAAAAGGCCAGACCACCGAATGTGTTCAATCGTACAAATATCTTGGGACGATTATTGATAGTAAATTAAACTTTGAAGCAAACTGTGAAAGGGTGTGCAAAAAGGGTCAGCAAAATTTGTATTGTTTGAGGAAACTTGCACGCTTCCAAATTGACCGAACCATAATGACTATGTTTTATCGGGCTTTTATTGAATCTGTTTTATCCTTTTCTTTAATGTCATGGTTTGGTCAGATAAAACTGAAACAGAAGGAAATCCTTGGATCAGGTAGTTAGATGGTCCAGTCGTTTGCTTGGTGAGTCACAGCTGAGCCTGACATCCCTGTACACCAGACCAAGTACAGAGGATGGCCGACTCGATTTTAAATGATGACTCCCACCCTTTGCACTGCAACTTTCAGCTTCTTCCCTCCAGACGGAGGTTTGCTGTCCCAAAAAGCAATACCCAGTGCTACAAAAACAGCTTTGTCCCCTGCTGCTGTCAAAGAGTTGAACATGCTATAAAAATTATATTGTACTATTTTTATATTTACCTATTTTGTAAGAGTGTGCCTGTGTTTTGTGGCTATGTTGAATGTAATTAGTGGCTTGTAAATATGGATGTCACCAGACTGCAAAACCAAATCTACCTACGGGTACAAATAAAGTAACTCTGAACCTGAACCTGAACTGTTTTTGTCTACAGGAGGTATGTTTTTTATCTAATTTTCAAAGTATATGAACCAGAAAATCAATAAAATATTAAAAAAAAACATGTATCCGTCTCTTATTTGTTGCTGGGGGGTGGGGCTCACTCGCTCACGTGAGTTTCCATCGTGGTCGTTGTTCTTGCATTTGCTTGTCATTTACACTCTCTACCATATCTACAAACTCTTATGATTATCCCACGTGAATTTCGTTTGTATTAAGTGCTATTTTTCCTGTTTTGATGCATTTTTTCCTGTGAGAATCCTTGACGACGTAGGTGCTGCCATCTTGGTGCTGTGAGCTCAGTTTTTTCGTCCATATTCGTCTCTTACTTGTTGCGGGGTGGGGCTCGCTCGCTCGCTCATGTGACGGTCCATTTTCGCCCATCGTGGTCATTGTTTCGCGTTTGGTTGGTCATTTACACCCTCTACCACATCTACAAACTCTTATGATTATCCCATGTGGATTTCATTTGTATTAGGTGGCTATTTTTCCCGTATCATACAGTTTCAGTCAGAATCGTTGCCACCATGATCGGTCATGGCGGCGACCACACTGGTATTGTGAGCTCAAAGCGGAAAAAGGAAGAAGAAGAATGAGGATTTCTTCTTCTTTGCTGTATTCCATGTCAGCCATGATTCCTCCGGCACGTGTCTGCCACCTTCTGAACTGTCAGATCAATACAGAGCAGTACAAATTCTCAGTATAGCCGGGGGACATCAATAAGTTGACAGGTGCAGTTGCTGTGCTGCGCCACTGGGGGTGCGTGACCCATCCATGCAATGTGGACAGAAGGTTAAGCTCAGCAAAGGCCTATTCTGCCGCTTCAGACCAATTGGAAAGAGACCTTAGTAGAGGTCAGTTGTGTCAAAGACAGGCCAACTTCATTGTAATTACGGATGAAGTAGTGGTAAAAATTTGCAAAGCCCAGGAAGCGCTGGAGCTGTTTCCTGGTCTGTGGGGTTGGCCAATCAAGGACCTCCTTGACTTCGCGGGTTGGCCCTCAGTTCACCCTCAGCAACAATGAACTGAAGGAATGAAATGGAGCGAGATGAAAACTCACACTTTTCAGCCTTGACGTACGGCTGATTCTCAAGAAAGGTGTTGTAACACTGCCCGGACTAACTGTGTGCTCTTCCAGCGTGCGGGAAAAAATCAAGATGTCCTCAATAAACAAAAACAAACTGATTAACCGTATCCCGGAGAATGTCATTAATCAGGCGCTGAAAGACAGCAGGGGTGTTTGGTGAGCCCAAATGGCATCACGAGATATTTGAACTGCCTAAGATGGGTCTTAACCGGGCACCAGCGCCAACCCCCCGGTTTTTCCACTCATCACCCTTCCATATACAGATCAAGTGATATGCATTCCTGAGGTCGAGTTTGGTGAAACGCGGTGCACACTGCAAAAGCTCGAAGGCTGAGTTAATGAGTGGAAAGAGGGTTATTTGTCTTTAATGGAGATGGCGTTCAATTCCTGGTAATCAATGCAAGGTCGTAAGGACCCATCTTTTTCCCCCACAAAGAAAAAAACAGCACCAAGGGGAGTGGAAGAGGGATGGATAAGACGGCACTCAAAGAGTCTAATGTATCTCTCCATCGCCTCCCTCTCCAGCCCGGACAGACTATAGAGCCGCGTGGACGGCAGGCGCGTGCTTGAGAGGAGGTCAACAGCCACAGTCATAGGACCGATGAGGTGGCGACGAAGGGCCCTTGACTTGCTAAAGACCTCCCCCAAATCATAATAGGCCCTCGAGCATGAGACTGAGGTCCGGCGACTCAGCCAGAGGGGGAGATCGGGAGGGTAGAATACGCGGCTAAACAGAGACAAGACGAAAAGCAAAATGGACTCCAACAGGAAATAGAATTTTGGGTCCAATTAATGATGGGCTTATGCTGACAGAGCCATGGGTAACCCATAACCGCAGGAGGGGATGAACTGGGCAGAACAAAAAATGACAGGAACTCGCAATGATTTACCAGATAATAAAACTGACACCAGGTTCGGTTTTATGTGTGACTGTGGCCAATACATGACCGGAAAGAGATGTGACATTCAGAGGAATCGTAAGGCCCTTTGTAGGAATGTTCAATTTTTGCCACCACTCGCAAAATAAAATTTTGCTCTGCTCCTGAATCAACAAGAGCAGAGATTTTAAGCTCAGCCCTCAGTAACTGGATAAGGGCTGGCAAAGAGAAATTCCTGGGGGGATTAGTAGATGATCCACTCGCTAGACCCACCATGGCTACTGGCGGGCCAGATCTTTTGGCTGCACAGGGCAGGTGAACAGCATGTGTTCTTTAGAACCCGCAGTACATGCAGACTCCCGACTTTCTATGATTCTCACGTTCCTCAGAGTCAACCAAGCCCGGCCAGGACCATTGACTCCGGAGAAGGTGCCGATTTCCCTGGAATGGGGAATTGGTGGAGGCAGCTGTGATGTGGAGGCAGAGGCAACTGCCTTCTGCTTCTTAGCTCGCTTGTGGTACTGATTATCATTCGCTCCAGGATTTCGCGGGATGTTTTTATGATTGGTGCGGCCCAAAAAGCCTGAATTCGTGGGAGCTTTATTTAAAAGTTGCGATGTTTGGTGAGGTTTTTTTGCACTAAAAGTTGTGGAAAGAATTACAAAATTTAAAGCAGATGGTTATTCCAGCTTACTACAGTGATTTCTATATAAACAATCCAAGAAAAGCACAGAATTGTCAAACATTTCCTACTCCAGTGATTTTAAATTAGCAGAAACTTCTGCTATACAGAAAAACTATTGTGCAACAGCCAATACAGACTGTAACACATATCCTCACAACAGCTAAATTGCACTGAATGCATGTTAAAGAGTAGAGATGTGGAAATTATTTGCAACACCCTTCATTTGAAAAACTCCCTACGGCTCCCAGCCACTCGCTACCGAGTGGAAAGGAAAAAATAAATAATTTATTCTGTTAGTCTGTATTGTCTATTGAAGTCTGTGTTTTCCTGAAAAAAAATGCAGACAATATTCCTAACTCCTGTCTATCTGCTACGTGTCGTCACACATACATACACTCACACACACACACACACACACGCACACACACCAGTCTCATCAGACACACATCTTTCATTTACGGGGGGAGCGGGGGCCTTTGTCCGTGTTCAGAGATTCACAGTTTTAAAGCTCACTGACAAGATGTAGTAATGATTTTACCTCTAAAGACGTATGAAATGATCAAACACTGGCTGTAGTGTTAGACTTGCTCGTTTGTTTGTGATTTTATGGAGCCTCTTGACACGTGCTCTCCCGCAGTGGGGTGCTTTTGGGGCAGGCAGACATTTTTCAACACAAACCCAGGACTTCGTACACGCGGTCAGGACGGAGACGTCCCCTGGCAGGACGGAGGACACAGAGGAAGGGACGGTGTTGGAAACCTTGCGGGTGAGTGGTTTTTTTAATCACACACTGTTTTTTGCTGAAGCGTTCTGTTAATACTTACTGTAAACACAGAAGTGAACGCAACGTAGCAATTCATTTGATTGGTTAGACTAAGCATTTCAGCGCCACTCAACTGAAATTTGATTGGTGAAATTGGAGGAAGTTGAGGATTGGCCAAAATTGCGGGTAAGTTGCAGTGATTGGATAAAGTTGCAAGGTCATGCAATAGTTGCGCTGATTGGCTGATTTCGCATGAATTGACACGATCGCAACATCATGAAATCCTGGAGGGACTGGATTATCTAGGCTAACAGCCTGCTCGATTAGCTTATCCAGAGAGGAGGGGTTGGCGCAGATTGCCAGGTCATTGCAGAGGTTGGAATTGAGGCCCCAGAGGAAGGCGCTGCGTAAGGCAACGTTATTCCAACCAGAGTCTGCCGCGACGACCCGGAACTTGACAGAGAAATCACACTCTTAGAAATTAAATGCTGTATTTACTTAACTAAGTTATGTCAACCAGTTCCACACAGCTGTGCTGTTTAAATAGGAAAAGCAATATACTATTAATGTGAACAACACATATTTAGTAAATCAAACTTAATTCTCTTACTTAAAGCTACATGATATTGCTACATTACATAACGACAACATCATGTTGGATTTACTAGCACCACATTCAGTTAACATAACATGATCAAGTTCAATTTACTTGACTCAAACAAGCATTATTAATGTGATAGGTTTGTGTTAATGCAACATCTTAGTTGTGCTGTTTAAATCAGTCAAATAAATACAATTTAAGTTGCTTCAATTCACTTAAGCTTTTACTATACTCAGATCTTGAAACATTAGTGGGACCATCACAAATCACACACACAAACTTACAAAACCTGAAATTGTTTTTGCCCCACACCTGAATAACTTCCTTTTGACAAAACGGGCAACAACACTCCAACAGAAAAGTACCAGTAAAATCTGATCTCAGTTAAATCCCCATTTGTTGAACCAACCAAATGTTATGGATGTTGAGATACAGTAACTTATCAAACATTACCAAAAGCATTAAACATTTGGTTAACTATGATCTGATCAGCCTGGAGGTTATGCTTACCAAAAATGTAAACAGTCCTGCAGAGGTAAAAATGAAATAAAATTCCTCAAGAAAGCCATCAACTGGTGAACACAGTAGATGTGAAAAGACCTCTAATTTAACAGCTCTCAATTTTTGAATTATTGTCTCTTGTAAATTCTCGTTTAGTGTGTCCGTTTCAATCAAATTATGACAATCTAAGTCTGAAGCAGTTTGTCCAAGATCACCTGGACTGTCTTCAGATAGATGCTCACCATTTACATTACCACTCTTCTACTTCAACTTTAAACTGATTTTAAAAAATACACATATAAGCAGACAGTGCTGGGGCTGCTATGTGTCTGTATCAACAATGTGCATGCCTCCTACTCTTGTGTGATTTGTAAGTAGCACAGTTGGAAAAGTACAATTCATAGCACTTCAGATGGTTGTTGATGTGAGAAAAGTACTGTTTTTACATGCACAAAAGGCATGGGAAAACTTCTAGTTCCGCACTTCGACTACGTAACACATCAACATGACATCACCTCACATGAGTTTTAAGAGCATCCCATGTTTTGAATGAGCATGGGCATTCATAGTATGTGCATGGATACCAGTGTCTCTGACCATTATGGCCATGCTTCAATTTGCAACTCATCAACTGCTTAACTTGGATCTCTAATTTTTGAATTCTTGCATATTACAAGTTCTCAGCAGACTACCACATAAATGGTCATAAAATACAGTAGATGATGATCCATTTACATAAGATAAGATAAGATAAGATAAGCCTTTATTAGTCCCACAATGGGGAAATTCCAGGATTGCAACAGCACAGGGATAGCAACACTCAGAGCAACAATCAGAAGGCAAGAGAAAAACAAGAGCAGCGAGTATACATACTGTATGTACATATAAATATAAATATATATATATATATAGACACACAGTGCGGAGCATTGTACATCACTGCCTGATTACTGCAGGCAGTCTTGCTCTGACCTCCACCTTAATGAAATCCAAATCAATCACTGGAAAAACAAGTGACAGTGTCAAGTAACACAGTCATTAGAGACCAACACAACACTGTCTTGAAACTTAAAAGTTGTGTCCAGCATCAGTCGACAGTCCAAAAGTGCTCATCAGTTTTTAATCAATTTTTTTTAATCAGTTTTTTTAAATCAATTTTTAGCAGTTTTTCCCTTGACTGAGGAACAATAGAAACCCAACTCCAGTTCTTATCCACTGTCTTGATGGCGATTTTACTCATGCAGTTTGTTTTTTGAGGACCTGCACCTTGTTCCCATCTAATTCCATCATCACTTTCTGAAGAAACTCGGAAGCGTATCGCAGGTCCTTGGGATAGCTCAGGTTCAAACAGCAGATCAAGCCAAACAAGGCTGCACAGCCATTTGACACATCTCTCAGATCTTGCAACACTGTACATCCTTCAACAATGATGTCAACATTCTCGGGTGGATCTGTTGCATCTGCTCCCTCTTGTACCACAACGTAGATGCCCAAAACCACTTTTGCCATTTCTCCCACTGCACCAGCATCAACATCCTCAAAATGACAGAAAGAAACAGTATAAAACATATCTATTATGTTGTGGAAGATGTGAAAATGACGAGGCAGCGTTCTTTCTCAGAGTCAGCTTTATTCACATCTCCATCATTTCAAAGCAGAAAAAAAGAGCGTGAAACAGTAAACTCTCGTCCTTAAATATCAGGGACTTCTAACCTCATAGATCACATGTCCCACAGACCACCTTGCACAATAAAGACAGTCACAATGCATTTCACCACCTTGCATAATAAAGACAGTCACAATGCATTTCACCACCTTTCATAATAAAGACAGTCACAATGCATTTCCCTCCATGATATCACTTCCACTGTCTCCCATGCATCCTTAAATCGACCCCCCACAGTCTCCAGCCTTGCATAACAAGGCTAAGCTTCCTGCCTTTGTTCTGACCTAAAATGTGAGTCACAGAACCGGTCCAACAGGTCCATTGAGTGTTCACCACACAAGCCCCCCCAGCATTTTAGAAAAACAGAACAAGAAAATAACCACATGCATGCCGTAATAGCATCAATACACATCAGTCCACATGCTGGATAGGCTTCAGCCTCCTGCCGAATCTGCTGTAGCTGGGGTTCACCGTCTCTGCGGTGCTGTCCCGCTGGGGATTTGCCGTCTGGGGGCGGAAACCCTTTGTCAGTCTCTGCGGGTGTTCTGGGCAAACATTACTTTGGGAAACATTACTTTGTGAAACCCTCCGTGGTGGTCTACCTCGCCGCGGGGCCTTTGCCAACAGCACTTCCTCCTCTGCCACCACAAAAGCGGGTTTAAGTCTGTCTATGCCAATTTTCTCTTTCCTACCCTCCAAATCTAGCAAAAACTGCTTGTCCCCTGTTTCTAGCACTCTGAATGGTCCGTCATAAGGCGGTCGCAATGGGGTTCGATGCGCATCATGTCTAACAAAAACAAACTCTGCGTTCTTCAAAGTTTTAGGCACAAAAACGCGCGGAAAACTGTGGTGCGCGGGGCCGGGCAGCGTGCTTGATTCTTTGTTACTCCGCAACAGCTGAGACGGGGAGACGTTTGGCACAGGGTTATCTGGGAGAAACTCCCCAGGCAGCCGGAGTGGCTGCCGCAAACACGAGCTCCGCTGGGGAGGCTTCTAGATCCTCTTTAGGTGCAGAACGCAACCCCAATAACACCCATGGTAACTTGTCAACCCAATTTGTATCCGTCAGTGACGCTCTGAGAGCCGCTTTCAATGACCTATGAAAAAGTTTGCATAACCCGTTAGCCTGCGGATTGTACATGGTTGTGCAGTGAATTGTGACACCCAGGCTGCGGGCCATTGTCTACCAAAGCTCGGAAACAAATTGAGGGCCTCTGTCGGACGTAATGTCCGACGGAACGCCGAAGCGCGCCACCCAAGCTGTTAAAAACACGCGCGCCACTTCCTCGGCCGTGGTTGATGCCAGCGGGACCACTTCAGGCCAGTGCGTGGTGCGGTCCACCATTGTCAGAAGATGTGTGCACCCCTGTGACAGCCGGAGGGGTCCAACGAGGTCCACATGAACGTGATCGAACCTCTTGGCCGGAATGTGAAACGGTTCCAAAGGAGCTCTCGTGTGCCTGTGTACTTTGGCTCGTTGACACGCCATGCAGGCTGCTGCCCACTTTTTGACCTGTTTGCGGAGGCTCGGCCAAACAAATTTCTCTCCCACCATTTTGACCGACGAGCACACTCCAGGGTGCGCCAAAGAATGAACCGAGTCAAAAACGCGGCGGCGCCACGCGGCCGTCCAGTGGAGGCATCGCAGATTAGGGGGGGCATACCGTCTTGCAGCACCCTGCTGTCCAGCCTTAACCCTGTTGGTCCAGACTGGAGCGCTCGCACGTCCGCATCATTAACCTGCTCTGCGGCCATGGCTGCATAATCTAACCCTATGCTGACTGGGGCCGCCACAGTGCACGAGAGGCAATCTGCCACTACATTGAGTTTTCCCGCCACATGCTGAATATCAGTGGTAAACTCTGATATCGCGGACAGCTGTCTGTGCTGCCGGCCTGACCACGGTTCCGAGACCTTGGCCATCGCGAATGTTAGCAGTTTGTGATCAACGAACGCGGTGAAAGCGCGCCCTTCCAGCCAGAACTGAAAGTGGCGGATGGCCAAATGGAGAGCGAGCAGTTCCCTATCGAACGCGCTGTATTTACGTTCGCTATCGCGCAAGGTTCTGCTGAAAAAGGCGAGGGGCTGCCAAACCCCTGCTACGTGTTGCTCCACGGCCGCCCCTATGGCCACATCTGACGCGTCAGTGGTTAGCGCTATGCGGACCATTGGGTCTGGGTGTGCCAACAATGCAGCCTTTGCCAAGGCTGCTTTCACCTCCAAGAACGAAACAAACAAACAAAAAGAAACCCGCGGATAAGATCGAGTGGTCCCCGATCTTATCCGCGGGTTTCTTTTTTTGAGTGCAGAATACAGCAGCTGCATGAGCTGCACCACGCGGGGGAGAAAATGGTTATAAAAATTCACCATTCCCCAAAACTCCTGCAATGCCCTGACTGTCTGCGGCCGGGGAAAATCTGCCACAGCGCGCACTTTGTCAGGCAGCGGGACTGCTCCTTTGGGGGAGACGCGGTGTCCTAAAAAATCTATCTGCACCACCCCGAACTGACACTTCGCTGGGTTGATTATTAACCCGTGATCTCCCAACCTTCGGAAAACTGTGGCCAGGTGTTTTTCATGTTCGTCTTCGGACGCGCTGGCTACTAAAATATCGTCCAGGTAGATGAACACGAAAGGGAGATCACGAAGCACCGCGTCCATCATGCGTTGGAACGTCTGAGCAGCCCCTTTAAGTCCGAATGGCATGCGTAAAAACTCGAATAAACCAAACGGAGTTATTACCGCTGTTTTGGGTATGTCCTCAGCGCGCACTGGGACTTGGTGGTAACCGCGGACCAAGCCTATTTTAGAAAAAATGTGCACCCCTGCCAAATGAACCGAGAAATCTTGGATATGTGGGATTGGGTAGCGGTCGTGCGCTGTAGCGTTGTTTAACCTGCGAAAATCCCCGCAAGGGCACCATGATCCGTCAGCTTTCGGGACCATATGTAGGGGGGAAGCCCACGGACTGTTTGAACGTCGGATAATGCCCAACCTCTCCAGGTTGGCGAACTCCTCGCGTGCTATGGCTAGTTTAACTGCGTCCAAGCGCCGAGCTTTTGCAAAAACGGGCGGTCCGGTAGTGGTAATAAAATGCTCCACCCCGTGCTTAGTGACTGTTGCCGAAAATGTGGGGACCATGAGTGCTGGGAACTGAGTGAGCAGTGTGTGGAACTTACCGCCTGCTGTTGTGACGTTGGCTTGTGCTGTAGGCGGGGCCACTCGCGCTGCACAGGGGACAGAATCAAAAGAAAGTGCATTAACCAGGCGCCTGTTAGCAAGATCAACCAACAACCCATGTGAGCACAAAAAATCAGCCCCCAGCATATTGAAATTTACTGTTGCTACAACAAAAGTCCACTCATATGCATGGCCGTGTAGAGACAGAAGCAGAGTCTTCTCACCAAAGGTCTTCATCTCCGAGCCGTTCGCCGCTGTCACCAGGGGACCTCCGGAACCCGCCAGTCTGTCCGCTTAGGAAGGAGTGATGAAACTCAACTGGGAGCCTGTGTCGACGAGGAACTGCCTCCCGGAGCATGCGTCCGACAAGTAGAGCAGCTTGTTCTCTTCCCCGTGGGCCGCGGCTGCTACCGACCCCCGGTCTTGGCGTTTCCCGAACGCCCGAATTGGCACAGCGGTACACACTTGCGTGCCCTCTCTGTGAAGCGGCGATGGTAGAAACAAAAGACGTCCGGTCCACGCTCCCTGGCCCTTGCCGCCGCCATCGTCGGTGAGTCTGGCACCGCTGTCTCTGGCCTCCTGTCGTCTACGGTCGTCGCACCGAGTTCCACTGCAGCGACCATGGCTGCGCGCCGCTTGGTGGCGTTGACAATCCGCTGCGCCTCTCGGCCCAGCGCGCAGTAGTCCCGTAGGGCCAACAGTGGCGAACTGGCCAGAGCCGCTGTCACTGTTGACGGTAGAGTCCTGAGGAAGAGGTGGGTGAAAATGAAGTGATCATCATCAGAGTCTTTCAACCTCAACAACTTCTCCATCAAGCTCGCAGGCATGTCGTTTTCCCCCTCCGTCAGCGCCAGGAGCCTCTCTGCTCGTTCCTCCGCCGAGGGGGTGAATTGCTGGATGAGTGCAGCCTTGAACGCGCCATATTTGTCGCTCTCCGGCGGCTGGTCGATCAGGCTCTCCACATGCTGGGCCGTGTTGTTGTCCAGCTTTGCGACTATGTGGTAGAATTTCGTGACATCTACCGATATCCCCCGGAGGTTGAACTGCGCCTCAATTGCGTTGAACCAGGAGCGCAGATTGTTCTGCCAGAAGTCCGGTAGCTGGACTGCAGCGGCATTCGCTTGGCTGGGGGCTCCTGACGCGGCTGGCCCGGGGGAATTTCTTTCTTCCATGATACGTCTCGGGGTCACCAGTGTGGAAGATGTGAAAATGACGAGGCAGCGTTCTTTCTCAGAGTCAGCTTTATTCACATCTCCATCATTTCAAAGCAGAAAAAAAGAGCGTGAAACAGTAAACTCTCGTCCTTAAATATCAGGGACTTCACACCTCATAGATCACATGTCCCACAGACCACCTTGCATAATAAAGACAGTCACAATGCATTTCACCACCTTTCATAATAAAGACAGTCACAATGCATTTCCCTCCATGATATCACTTCCACTGTCTCCCACGCATCCTTAAATCGACCCCCCACAGTCTCCAGCCTTGCATAACAAGGCTAAGCTGCCTGCCTAAAATGCGAGTCACAGAACTGGTCCAGCAGGTCCATTGAGTGTTCACCACAATGTATATTTTTCATTAATATTTGCCAGTGTCTAGAATAAGACTGGTCAATTGTGTTTTTCTCGTCAATAAATTTAAAAAAGCCGAGATGAACAATGAATTTACATTATCATATTAGGAAGTACTTGTTTGTGCCACCAAGCTCTGTTGCCCCATGGTGTATGGAGAAATTGCTTCAATAACTAATAGAGATCACCTTAAGGAATATACAGGAGCTTCATGAGTGATTTTTATGACATAAGTGGTGTTTGTTATTAGCCTACAGTGTCTTTTCTAAATTCTAGTGACCATATTTTTGTAGTGAAGAAAAACATTTAGCACCATATATATTTTGACAGAAATCAAAAACATGGAGACCCAAAAATGTTTTGTAATAAAAATATTGTCAAGTACATTTTGTTTAATGATTGTGTCAATTAAATGTCCCTGCTATCTGTGGAAAAACTGATACTGAATTAGCAACATTACACATTATATCCACAAGAAAATTTGAGTGTAAGCAATCCAGACAGGTTTGTGAAATGGTGATATCAAAACTGTGTTAAATATTTGCATTTTCTTTAACAATTAGCTGTATCAAAATCTATGGTTGATCAACAGTGTCACACCTTACTATGTACTTCTTAACAAGGTTGTCAGGATCTTCATTTAAGCAGACGCATAATGCTTTTAGTATCCATTCCTGTCTTACTTCAACACTTGGATTCTGTGAGAGACCAAAAACAGATTTTTACTAAATCTTTTTACAATAATGGTTTCAGATTTGTAATTTTTTGTCACGAGGCTGAGCGCAGTGTGTCACCATGCTCAGGCTCTTAATTTATTTCTGATTATTTCCTGTATTTTCCCAGTGGTGTGTTTATTTTATTGTATGTTGGTTTAGGATGTGTTCTTAACTGTCAGTCGTTCTGTTATGCATTTATTGTGATTACCTCCGCCAGGAGGTAATGTTTTTGCCGGGGTTTGTCTGTCTGTTTGTCTGTCTGTTTGTCTGTTGGTTAGCAAGATAACTCAAAAAGTTTTGGACGGATTTCGATGAAACTTTCAGGCTTTGTTGGAAATGGTACAAGGAAGAACTGATTAAATTTTGGGGATGATCCAGGTCACCGTCCACAAGAAAACCGCCATTACAGAAAATGCCATTTTCGTGAATAACCACTGAACCACTAATCCTATCATTGTCAATCCAATTGCTAGTCATATGTTTTCATGGTCAAGGAATCTGAAAACGTACACACAAACACTGTATAGGGGAACTGTGGCCGCCATTACGGAAAATGCCATTTTCATGAATAACTACTGAACCACTAATCCTATCATTGTCAATCCAATTGCTAGTCATTTCTTTTCGTGGTCAAGGAATCTGAAAACGTACACACAAACACTGTATGGGCAAAACTGTGGCCGCCATTACGGAAAATGTCATTTTCGTGAATAACTACTCAACCACTAATCCTATCATTGTCAATCCAATTGCTAGTCATATGTTTTCGTGGTCAAGGAATCTGAAAACGTACACACAAACACTGTATGGGGGGAACTGTGGCGCTTGGCGGAGGTCTGCGCTCTCCGAGTGCTTTTCTAGTTATTATTATTATCCTGGCATTTAGTTCCTTGCATTTATTTTTTGTTTTTTTTTTTTGTGACAGGACCTTTCCACCTCTGTTTCCAGACACTCCAACCTTGTCATCACCCTGTATGTGTTGCTCAGTCATTCATGCCTAGTAATTAGGTCAACCTGCCCAGTCATGTGATCCACACCTGATGGCACTTGCTTTGTTTGTTTTCCTGCCTTATTTAAGACCGCTTTTCCGTTTACACACTTGTCAGTGCCTCATGGTTGTCTACATTGTTTTTCTACTGCGTCGGAACCCCTACCCTGTTCTGACGTGCATTCCTGTTTGTAATCCTCGCCGTTTCCCTGCACTCTTGAGTTGCTGTAAGTTTATTTTTGCTCACTGTTTGGACTTTATGTTTTCCTTAATAAATTTCACAGCTAGCAGTCCAGTGCTTGGGTCTTTGTTCCTGCCCCAGGGGGTAAACTCCACTGCCACCCTGTTTCTCTGGCTCTCCTGTCAGAGTCTTTCCCCAGGGTCACCGGGGATGTTCCAGCTTTGCCAGAGGTCTCCGTGGGTTCAGCCTCGCCATTCGAGACCGCAGTGGGTGAAGCTCCTCCTTCAGCTGAGGTCATCACAGGTGCTCCATCCCAGCCCGGGACGTCCGTGGGTGCAGCTACTCCTCAGTCCGGGCTTCCGTGGATGTTGTATCCCAGTCGGGGGCCGTCGGGGGTGCTGCACCCCAGCCTTAAACCAATTGGGTGCTGCGCTCCAGTTTGGGTCCGCCATGGGCGTCACGCTCCAGCCCAGGGACCACCACAGGTGCAGCTCTGTCCCAGTCCAGGACCACCGCGGGTGCAGCTCTGTCCCAGTACGGGACCACTGCAGGTGCAGCTCTGTCCCAGTCCGGGACCACCGGGGTGCTGCCTTGCTCCAGCCAGGAGCCACCACAGGTGCTGCCTTGCTCCAGCCCAGAGCCACCGCGGGTGCTGCCTTGCTCAACCCCAGAACCCCCGCAGGTGCTGCCTTGCTCAAGCCCGGAGCCACTGCGGGTGCTGCCTTGCTCCAGCCCAGAGCCAAGCCACCACGGGTGCTGCTTTGCTCCAGCCAGGAGCCACCGCGGGTGCTGCCTTGCTCAAGTCCAGAGCTACCGCAGGTAATGCCTTGCTCCAGCCCAGAGCCACCGTGGGTACTGCCTTGCTCTAGCCTGGAGCCACCGCTGGTGCTGCCTTGCTCCAGCCCGGAGCCACGGCGGGTGCTGCTCTGTTCCAGTCCGGGACCACAGAGGGTGCTGCTCTGCTCCAGCCCGGAGCCACCGCGGGTGCTGCTATGTCCCAGTCCAGGACATAGCAGCTTTCGGACATGCTGCAGGCCAGTCCGAAAGCGTCGGAGTCCCCTCTCCTCTGCCTGACGCCGTCGGGGTTCCCTCTCCTCTGCCCGAGGCTGTTGTGGTTCTCGGTCCTCTGCCCAAGACCGTTGTGGTTCCCTCTCCTCCACCCAAGGCTGTCGTGGTTCCCTCTCCTCACCCTGACGTCATCATGGTTTCCCCAACTCCTCTATCTTGCTCACCAGTTTCTTCCAATTGGCTAGCTGGCTCCTGGACCACCCTTACTGTTCAGATGGTTAAAGTACTCTTGCAGACCTCTCGACAGACTGTGCCGTGGGGTTGGGTGGCTCACGTTCTCTGGTAGGCCACCCAACTCTTTCCACCATGCATTCTGCTGGGCCTGGGACTCTGGCCACCTGCCTGAACTGTCCAGCTCTTCGGTCCCGGGGGCTTTGGTGGTTGGGTTTTTGCCTGGTGTGGGCCCTGAGCAGGGTTTTGTTTTTGTTCCCTCCTAGCCTGGTTCCCCCACTGCCCTCCCGGGTTGGTTCATTGTTTTTCTCCTGTTAGGGGGGTGGGGGGGTTCTGTCTTTTTCTTTGATGTTACCCTGGGGTTTCTGAAATCCACCCCTTGGGGGGGGGGGGGGCTCTGTCACAAGGTTGAACACAGTGTCACCGTGCTCAGGCTCTTATTTCTGATTATTTCCTGTATTTTCCCAGTGTTGTGTGTTTATTTTACAGTATGTTGGTTTAGGATGTGTTCTTAGCTGTCAGTCATTCTGTTATGCATTCATGTCCTTATTGTGATTATTATCCTGGCATTTAGTTCCTAGCGTTTATATTTTGTTTCTTTGTGACAGGACCTCTCCACCTGTTTCCAGACACTCCAACCTTGTTATCGCCCTGTATGTGTTGCTCCGTCATTCATGCCTAGTAATTAGGTCAACCTGCCCACTCATGTGATCCACACCTGATGGCACTTGTTGTGTTTGATTGCCAACCTTATTTAAGACCGCTTTTCCGTTTACTCACTTGGCAGTGCCTCATGGTTGTCTACGTTGTTCTTCTGTCGGAACTCCTACCCTGTTCCGATGTACATTCCTGTTTGTTATCCTTGCTGTTTCCCTGCACTCCTCAGTTGCTTTAAGTTTATTTTTGCTCACTGTTTGGACTTTGTTTTCCTTAATAAATCTCACAACTAGCAGCCCAGCGCTTGGGTCTTCGTTCCTGCCCTGAGGGGCAAATCCTGACATTTTTAACATTAGACTGACATAAACTGAGGAATAGATATAGAACTGGAGGGCACTCAGAGAGCACATACCTGCGCCAAATCTGTCAGAATGTAGGTTTGTTTGTCTGCCTGTTTATTACCAGGATTAGAGGGCCAAGATGGCTGACTCCAGGAAGTGCTGAGCAGAGCTGAGCTGACCTCTTTGCCAAAATTTCCCAAATTATGCCATAAAACTTTGTCGGAGAAGTGACCAACTATCTCATAACAAACTGGATTTGCCTGTGGACGAGCCGATAGAGGATTTGCAATCCTATATTGACACACAGTATTACAACAACGTCATGCCTGGCAGCAAACCGGCATCCAAATCCACCCAGACTAAACCAAGCTCAAGCGAAACAGACAATTCTCCACCCTGTGACATTAGTGAGTCCCTAATGTCTGTTAAACGCCAACTTAAAAAGCTTGACTTAATCAGCTGACAACTGATATTAATGAACTAAAGCAAGCCATGGAATTCAACAACTCACTGATTGAGGTGCTAAAGGCTGATAATGCGTCACTCAGGCTTGAAGTAAACAACCTCAAATGCCTGACAGCCGAACTCCAAAAAGATAAACTTCTCATGGCAAAAAACATACTTGACCTGCAGTGTCGGTGCATGAAGGATAATATCATTATACATGGACTTCCAGAAGTAAAAAATGAAACACCAAAAATCAGAAGAACTTCTAAAGTCATTCCTATTCAACGAGCTGAAAATGAAGCCGGAGGAGGCCATGGTTATTCGCTTCTCCAGAGTGCATCACCTCGGAAGGACCAAAGCCGACCAACAGAGGAGGCCCCGTCCTATTGTGGCCAAAACCATCGATTCCAAGATAAAAGCTGCCATCATGTCCAAGGGTAAAGAGCTAAAAGGTACCAACTACTCCATCAATGATCAGTTTCCACCTGAAACCATGAACAGACGGAGGCTGCTCTACCTGATCATGATGGAGGCAAGTAACAGTAAAAGGAATGCTCGTCTGTTCATTGATAAACTTTACATCAATGGAAAACTGTACAGGAATCCTCAAATCACATATTGGCTAACTGGAGGCGACCAAAACATCACTGCTGAACCTCAGGAGGAGCCATCGGGACTTTTACACGCTGCCTAGCATACACTCTAGCAGTGTAAATACAGACGCGTGATGATGACATCATCAACGCATCCCCGCTGCCATGACAACTGATGAACCTGAAAGATGGTGAATGATTTACTTTCTTTTTTACTCACTTTCCCTCTTCCTTCTATCTCTCCCTCTTATCTGTATATTCATTTTGGTTTGGGAATTGACCTAAATTCTGCTCATTTGACTGGGTAGGTCTGCTGCCTGGTGTGACGAGGCCAGTATCTCTGTGCTCTCGGACTAATGGACTGTTGTGCTGACAATGTGTCTTTGTGTATTTGAGTGTGTGTGTAATTGCGTGTGTGTTTATCCAACTGTCTTGCGTATGGATGAGGGTTTGTCTATGTCTATGTCTCTAAGTGTGTATTGTTGCTGTGTGATCCAGCAAACTTTTATCAGCTATCATGCATAATGATCTTCAATGAATCTAATGAAGAAGGAGTGGATGCGACACAAGTTATGGACTATAATAGGAATATAAGCTGTGATCAGTATGTTCCTGAGCAATTAACATCCTTTAAAAACCAATACAATTATTCCTTCATGCATTTAAGCATCAGAAGCTTGAATAAACATCATCATGATCTAGTTACTTTACTTACCAGTACAGGCTGCTGTCATGCACACACCTCTCCGAAGCGCAGAGAAAGAGTAACAAGCCCACTCGCTGAATGAAGTTGTGCATTTTATTCAAAAACAAAAGCAAACAGTTTAAAAGAGTCCATTACAAAAATGTCAAATGAGAACGACCCTGCAGTGCCTCAGGGCAAAACCCGGCCCTGGAGGGGCTAACTGCACTGCAGGTGAACAGTTTAGATTAAACACTGCTGGGCAGCCGAGTAAAGAGTCCACATAATGCCTCAGAGCCGGACTGGGCCTTTGGAGGGGAAAACTGCATTATATGAACAGGCAAGAGAATAAGAAAAAACTTACACTTTGTGCCTCGGAACTGGGGAGAGCTCCGGAGAAGAAAACTGCACAAACGTAGTCTTAAGAGGGTGATGACTAACGGAGCAACAAGTAATGAATGAACTAGCATAGTAAAATACAGCGTGAGCTGATGACATGAATGGAGGCAGGTGTGTGAGCTCAGCAGCAGGTGATATAATGAGCTGCTCACAGCTGTGGCCAGTAAAAAGCTGTTTAAGCTGTGAACAGCAAGTGGGAGTGTCTGGAGAGAGAGGGGCAAAAGCAGAAACAATGATCCAAGCAACCCTATGAGCAGACAACAAGTAGAATACAAAACACAACAATAAACTGTGTCTGAGCTCTGAGATGACACTGGAGGTCAGACATATGACAGCTGCATGTAACCCAGTGTTAAAAATGTGAATAGAATTATAAATATCGATACCGCTTTGACAGACACTCATTTCACAATGGGAATAGATATTTTGAAGATGGGTATATAAATACAATATAAGTTCATAAAATATGTTCATAAATAGTTATGAACATTTTCTGGAAAGCTCTCCTAGAGTTCCCAGTGTTTTTATTTGGTATACTGAGCGACCAATGGCTGCGTCGGTTGTTTGGCAGTATCAGCCAATGGGGTCACGCCAGCCAATGGGGTCACGCGCTTTCTCGCTTGGTCTTGGTGTAATCTGCAGAACGCTTTCAGACACTGCCGAGACACGACCAAGAGAACACGATCCCTCACTGAGACGATGAGCTAACGTGCTAGTAGCAGCCTTTGCCTGGATAAAACTTTGAGACTGGTAAGCCTAAACCATCCTGAGAAATGAGACATTGCTGTATTGCTAAATTCTAATACCTCTTTTGTAAATTTTAAGACTTGAACCCAAAGGCTGTGAACTCACGTGAGCGCGGGAACCCTTTGGAGCACGTGTTGCTTAGCATGGTGAGTGCCATTCAGTGTGTGTGTGGAATGCTAATCGCTAGCTTGACATGCTAAACCTCCGATGCTAATTCCGGCTAGGTTTTCCATAGGAGGAGGTTGTTTTTCAAAGCTGTAATGGTTAGCAACGGTTTCATTTCACTACGACTGACTGCTGCTTAAGAATGAATGTTACATCTGTGGTTCAAGGATGTTTAAAAATATTATTGTTGTATAATTTAGAATAGTTGAAACCCATGTGATAAGCTTAGAGCATAGCTTATTTTTCTGTGTTCTGACCTATTTTGTAGGTCAGGTTTTTTCTTTTTTAACCTGGATTACAAGAAAGCGTGGATTCTCCAGATCTGGATGGCGAGCCGATTGCCCGAACATACCGCCTGGTAAAGGTGACTCAACAGGTCACCTGGAACGGACACTAGAAAATTGTGCATACTGTAAATATATTTTGGAGTACTTTATTTTTATTTTTTCCCTTCTATTATTGTATTCATAAGCACTGTGTTTTTGTTTAAGTGTACATACCTGTAAAAATACACATAGTTGCAAGTTCCCATATATCTGTGTTGTGTCATCTGTTGTTACGCCCTCCAGGCTCCTACGAACCTAGGGTCTATCTGACCTGGCCCAATTGTCCCTTCTATCCATGTAGTAAGGTTAAAGGTAACTACACTGCCATACCCAGTACTACAAAAGGGTACAAGACTGCACCTAAAGTAGTATTACACACCTAAAGTGCTACAAGAGGTGTTACAGTGGTCTTACAAAAATCTGGCGAGCGCAGCCAGGAGCCTGGAGCATTGCGACAACAGATGTGGATTCTGTTTTGACCCCTGACCAAACAGTTCATATACTGCCAAAATGGATTTTGTTGCAAAATATGGTGTCGAAGTTCCAAATGCAGTCATTGTCAGTGGCGTGGTTGATAAAGAAAAAGACAAAGACGTTTTTAAGTTCCTAGAGCAACATGGCACTATTCGCAGGGTGCTTAGCATTGTTGATAACTCGTCTGAATTTGACAAACGTCACCTTGTGGAGTTCGAGTCTAGATTAGCTGTTGAAACATTAGCACCTGCGGTGCCGTACTTCTTTCCATCCACTGACAATCCTGATGTTAAGTACTGCATTCAAGCCTTAACTGATGCATACACTAAAACTGTAGGGGGCAGTGTTACTGAGGCTTATCTTAGCAACCTGAGGGGTTTAGCTAAGTTAAGTGGAAAAGGTTTTGAAGAGGTGTTGCGGGAGATTATGTCCACAATAGGGAAGTCTACTGAAGCTGCTGAGACAGCCGAAACGGTCTCTGCCGATGTTGATCCTGCTTCCCTTACTGTAGAACCCACACAAAGTGGAGTCTCTCCTCCACTCCAAGTTGAAGTGCCTCACATCTCTAAAACCACTCAAGCACCCTTCCAAAGCCCTCTTAGACCAAACTTAACACCTCAAATGTTGAGCCCAGCTGATTTTAACCCACCCGAGGTTCAGAAAATTGTAGTCGAGCATGTCATTAAAAATGCAGAGAAGCCATCAAACGCCCATTCCTCCTTGAGAATCAGAGCTTTCTCTGGCAAAACACCAAGACCGTATACTGAAGCTGACTATGAAACATGGCGTTCACATGTTGACTTGATGATGGAAGATACTTCTTTGTCTGACTTGGAAAAATCTTGCAAGATCTTTGAAAGTCCTCTTGCTCCTGCGTCTGATGTTATTCGCCCTCTTGGGCCTGAAGCCACCTCTGCCGACTATCTCAAGCTTTTGGACTCAGCTTTTGGTACTGTTAAAGATGGTGAGGAACTGCTTGTGCGATTCATGAACACTTTCCAAGATTATGGAGAAAAACCCTCTGCATATCTGCATCGTTTGCAGGTGGCGCTCAATCTCACAGTGCGTAGAGGCGGTCTAGAGCCACAGGAAGTGGACAAACAGTTTCTCAAGCAGTTTAACAGAGGCTGTTGGGATGATAATCTGCTAAAAGAGCTACAGCTGGAATTAAAAGATAAACACCCACCTGCGTATGCAGAGTTATTGCTTCACCTTCGCACTGCTGAAAACAGACAAGAAGTTAAAAACACACGCATGAAAAAACACATGGGCGCCTCAAAACCAAAAGCAGCCTCCTACGAACAAACAGTCACTGAAACAAGTACAAATAGTGAAGTAGAGTCTGACAGTCTGAAAGAACTGAAAAAGCAAGTCGCTGATCTAAAAAGCCAATTAGCTGCTGTCGTGAAACAAAAGAAACAAGCACCACCGAAGAAAGACCCAACTAAGAAGTCTGAAAACAAAAAACCTGACCATGCCAAACCTGAAAACTTACCTTTGTCCAGCCGTCCCAATACTAGGCCCAAACCATAGTATTGCTTCCGCTGTGGCGAGGATGGGCATATTGTAGCCACTTGTGAGTCCGAGCCAAACCCTGCGCTTGTGGCTGCAAAACGCAAAGAACTAAGAGTAAAAAGACAGATTTGGGACAGTCAGAACCCCCAGTCTTCTTTAAACTGAAGTCTGCCTCTGTTGCGGGACAAACAGAGGCTAGTTCAGAGATGACCCGTCCCAAACCAAAAGCTCTATTCAAGACACGTGCTAAGCTGAAGTCACACTACAAAACAGACCCCTTTAACTTTCCTAATGGTCTAATTGGTACAAAAAGTACAGCACAAGTGAAAGTGAATGGCTATACTGTGAGCTGTTTGTTAGATACAGGATCCCAGGTTACTACTGTCCCTGAGTCCTATTATAGACAGTACTTATCCAACCATGAGATTAAGCCACTTTTTGAGCTGTTAGAAGTGGAGGGAGCTAATGGTCAGAGTGTACCTTATTTAGGCTACATTGAAATGCATGCCACTTTCCCAAAAGACTTTCTCGGTATTGAAGCCGAAGTGCTAACACTTGCCTTAGTGGTTCCTGATGTACGTGCAGCTGATCAGTCCTTAGTGTTAATAGGGACAAACACATTAGATGTACTTTACGAGCTGTACTCTGATGCATGTTCTGAACTGCAGCCAACCATGTCACTTGGTTATAAGGCAGTGTTAAAAGTCCTTGAGCTACGGCACAGACAGTCCAAAGACACTAGCCTTGGTTTAGTGACCATGCACAACAAAGAGCCACAGTTAGTTCCTGCAGGCCAAACAGTTGTTCTAGATGGCGCTGTAGCTGTGTCAGCCGGCTACAGTAAAAAATCTGTCGTTAGAACACCCGTTAATGTCAGCCTTACCTGGTTGGTATTCTAGTAAAACCATGTCTCATAGACTTACCTGAAAGAGCACCTTACCTTGTTCCAGTTGTACTTACCAATGAATCGGAACATGACGTGACAATCCCTCAGAAGTGTGTCATTGGAGAAATCTGTGCATATCAACGAGTCCTATCGCAAGAACACTCCGTGAAAGTTACAAAGTCCAAAACTGAACCAAAGTCCACTCTGAAGTTCAACTTTGACTCTTCCCCCATTAGCGCTGAATGGAAAGAGGTATGACTTGCATTTTTTGGCTCAGTCACGCCAGACGCCGAAAGACTCTGACCATGAGAGAGAGAGACGGTCCTTGATGATATGGCGATGCTAACGTGCTAATAGCAGTCTTTGTCTTGGATAAAACTTGAGATTGGTAAGCCTAAACTAATACCTGCAATGAGACATTGCTGTATTATCAAATTCTAATGCCCCGTTTGTTAAATTTTTAGATTTGGATCCAAAGGCTGTAAACGCACATTGAGCGCGGGAACCCCATGACGCACGTGCCACTTAGCTTGGTAAGTGCCATTTAGTGTGTATGGGAAATGCTAATCGCTAGCTTGAAATGCTAACCGCTGATGCTAATTTCGGCTAGTTTTTTCATCAGAAAAAGGCATTTTTCAAAGCTGTAACGGTTAGCAAAGGTCCCAGTTCCCTGGCCATTGATTGCTACTTAATGGTGAATGTTGAACCTGTGGTTTGTATGTGTTTTGGAGTGCAAATTTGTGATGAATTGTTGTGCTAGCTTAACATGCTAACCCTCCGATGCTAATTCTGGCTAGGTTTTGCAGGAGGAGGTTGTTTTTTCAGAGCTGTAATGGTTAGAAAAAGGTTCATTTCACTACTACTGACTGTTATTTAAGAGTGAATGTTACATCTGTGGTTTAAAGGTGTTTAAAAAAAATTATTGTTGTACAACTTAGAATATTTATATTTGAAACCCATGTGATAAGCTTTAGACCATAGCTTATTTGTTGTGTCTGGCCTATTCTGTAGGTCAGGTTTTTTGTTTGGACTGGATTACAAGAGCGTGGATTCTCCAGATCTGGATGGCGAGCCGAAGCCCAAACCCGATTGACTGGTAAAAGTGACCCAACTGGTCACCTGGACTGATACCAAGAACTGTACATATTGTAACTATATTTTGGAGTACTTTATTGTTAGATTTTTTTTTATTATTATTGTTGTTGTAAGCGCTGTGGTTTTATTTATGTGTACATATCTGTAAAAATATATATAGTTGCAAGTTCTATATATCGGTGTTGTGTCATCTGTTGTTACGCCCTCCAGGCTCCTATGAACCTAGGGTCTACCTGACCTGGCCCAATTGTCCCTTCCATCCAGGTAGTACAGTTAAAGGTAACTACACTGCCATAACCCAATACTACCACAAGGGTACAAGACTGTACACCTAAAGTGCTACAAAGAGGTGTTACACACAAGTGGGTGTTACATCTGGGAATGCTTTGGGTCTCATCCACTCACTGTCCAATGAACCGTTGAGTAGTTATTTTTGTTCACTGTTCACCTGCTCTGTTCACTCGTTGGAGTTTAAGTTATTGCTTATCTGTCAATAAATACGCACAACATTCTCCTGCGTTTGGGTTTTTGTCTCTCCTGCCCATGCTGGGCAGGAAATCATGTCAGAATGAACTGGCCCAAATAAGTAAACCCAGCGGAGGTGTTGTGTGTGTGATTTTTTCATTTTTTGTGCTTTCTCCCTCACCTGTTTTCCTGGAGTGCATGATACTTCGGGCTCGCCCAACCTCGACATTGCTAAGGAGAGCCGGCATTCCTACGCTGGAGGAGGAATGGGCAGCGGATTTTATCCGGGACTTCGTGGAGGAGGCTCTCGAGTCCCAGGGCCCCAAAAATAAGTGGGAGTGCTTGGTTGGAGCCGTGGGTATTCTGGAGGCACATCCTGGCCTCTGGAGGTGCCCGCAATACGCAGAGCTGTTCTCTATGGTCTGCACGCTTCAGCGAGCATTTCCTGATTTCTCTACGGGGGCATTTCCCGCCGAGCCGAAGCAGAGACACTCCCCTCATCAGCCGTCTGCTTCCTCTCCCGTTCAGCCCGTTGAGTCAGTCTCAGCCTGTGCGTCCCCAGCTCCTCCAAAACAGAGTCATCCTGCATCGAAACACCGGAGGAAGCCCTCCTTTTCATTGGCCGCCATTTTCTCTTCTGCAGCCGAGAAGTCCTCCTGGGTTACTCCGGTAACGCCTACTTCCGCGTCGTTTGAGCCGGCTCCTCCGCTATCCATAGAGGGGTCCAGAATTGCCAACAACACAGAGGGGGATGACAGCTTACCACCTGCAGCTAACAACCGGGCCCGGGATGCCAGGCAAGTGTTTTTTCATTCTGTTCAATCCTATAATGATAAACCTTGTCTGTCTCCCGGGAGAGAGACACAGGCTCAGCAGTCACCTGCGTTCTCTCCTCGAGCTGCAGCTGCTAAACCTTCTCTCTTCTTCATGTCTTCTCTGCTTTTACCTGAGTGCCTGCCGGATCGCCAGAAGGAGGATCAAGCCTCTCTGACGGCCATGGGCCATAGGAAGAACTCCTACGCTCCTCTGCCTGTCGATTCGTGCTCGCCATGTCAGGGAGGAACACCTATAGCTCCAGCCCCCTGGGACTGTTCTCCAGCTGTCACGTCAGCTTTCCTCCCTGGGGCCATGGCAGCTGAAGTTCCTTCTCCTACACCGCCTTCATCGACCGCTGGGAGTGCAGCCAGTCCTCCCTCGGTCCCACCCGTCATCCAGTCTGCAGGGGAAGCTTCCTCAGGTTGTCCAAAGGGGCTCACGCTCATCACCGACATGAAGATGGAGGGGGCTGGGCTTGCTGCAGCGGGAGCCATCACGCCCGGGGAGAACAGGCAAGTGTCTCTTCATTCTACTCACCAATCTGATAATTCCCTTTCCTGACTCCTGGGGATAAGGCCCAGGTTATGCAGTCCAGTGAGTCCCCACCACCCGTTGCAGCAATAAGTGACTCACCTACCCTGTCCATAGCTTTTCCTCTCATCTTTGAGTGTCCACCGGATGATGGAGGAACACGCGGCACTGGAGGATTCCACCCCAGCCCCGCAGGATCTCGATGGACAGGGGGAGGGCACTGAGACTGACCCGAAGCCTGCACCGACAGAAGAGCATCCCCTGGCTTCGGTCTCCTGGGGTCCAGCGCAACTAGGAACCGCGCCTCCAGAATCCACGCCGGGAGAATCGCCTGCGTGGGAGACCTCACTGGAGGTGACCAGGACTGCCATGACCATCATGCCTGCTGCAGGGGCCGCTGCAGCAGAGCGGACACCTGAGCTGAACCTTCTGAGGGCCGACCCTGCAGGATTATCATCGCCTGGATCGTCGGAGTCCTGGACGGCAGTGGAGCTGGAGCTCAGGCAAGTGCTCTCTTTGGTTTTTCTCCTCTCAATATTAGAGCGATCTTGCCTGACTGTCAGTGAGGAGAGCCCGGTGCAGCTGCCCGCTGCACCTGAGCTTGCCTCGCCGGGCTCCACCGCTGCCGGTGATCCTGACCCCTTTTCTGTCTGTGCTGTCTCTGAGTTCACTCCCAGTGTCACCGGAGAAGATCCAACATCACCAGAAGCCTCTGAGGATCCAGGTCCGCTGCCCGAGGTTACTGAGGGTCCAGCTGCCCCCGTTGGGAGGGCCGTCATCTGGTCTCCGCCTCAGCCCGAGTCTCCATGGGTGCTGCGTCCCAGCCAGGGACCATCGTGGGTGGCATGCCCCAGTGTTAGTTCCACGTGGATGCTGCACTCCAGTTTTGGTCCGCCATGGACACCGTGCCTCAGGCCGGGGCCCACCGTGGGTACAACCTCGGCCCAGCCGGGGTCCACCGTGGGTGCAGCCATATCCCAGACGGGACCACTGCGGGTGCAATGATGTCCCAGACCGGGACCACTGGGGGTGCAACTGAGTTCCAGGTCAGGACCTCCGTGCGTGCTACCTTGGCCCAGCAGTGGCCCACCGCGGGTGCAGCCTTGTCCCAAGCCGGGACCACCGCGGGTGCAGCTATCCCCCAGTCCAAGACCGCTGGGGGTAAAGTGGGTCCTCCTTCTCCTCTGCCCGATGCCAGGGCTCCCTCTCTTTGGCTCCCTTCTCCAGTTGTGGGTCTCCCTGTGGGGGAGCTGCTGCCCGGGTCGCCTCTCCTGAGCTGGTGGCTGAAGAACCTAGGCTGGCCGACCGATGTACTGTGCCATTGGGTTGGGTGGCCAAATTTCCCCGACAGGCCACCCGACTCGTTCCTCCTGACTGTTCGGTTCACCTGGGATGCTGGTAAGCCTCCCAACTGGCCTCATCAGTCAGACTATGGGGCCTGGGACTTTGGGCCCAAAGACTCTTGCACCTGAACTTGGGGAGGGGAGGGGTGACTTTGTGTTTCCTTTTTGTTGTGGGCTCTGAGCTGGTTGTTTTTTGTTCCCTCCTGGCCTGTTCCCCCCACCACCCACCCTGAATAGTTTGTGGTAGTTCCTGGAGGGGGGGGGGCAGGTTTTTTTCTTTTTGTTCTTTTGGTTGGTACTTTGGGTGTCTGGTTTCCACCCCTTGAGAGGGGGGCCCTGTCAAGAACTGGGTTTGGACTTTTTCCAAACCCAGCTTCATGGCGTTGTGGCTGCATTTTCTCCTGTCTTATGTTTGGTGCCTGTTGTCTGCCAGTCTATGTTTAGGTCTCATCTCACTCATTTTGTGACAGGCAGCTGTCAGGGAGCTTTCCGGAGTTGCCCTGCCCCCTCTCAGCTGACAGCCATGCCTCCCTCTCCCATCTGTGCTTGATAGCTGAATTTCATTATTGTCTGTATTTACCATTCAGTTCAATCAACACTCGCACGCATGCACGCACGCACACACACACACACACACACACACACACACACACACTCTTACTTGTATGCACACACTCACACATACCTGTGCTCATTCAGCTCATCCACATTCACACTCATACCCACATACACACACTCTTGCACCTGTAATTACTCTGCTCATTTTGTTGGGATTATTTAAGCTCTGTCTGGTCATTTGTACCTCGCTGGTTCATTGGACTGTCAACCTCCAACCTGACTCTTGTAAGTACTGTTTCCCCTCATTCCGCAGTCACGTCTGGGAATGCTTTAGGTCATCTCTATCTTCCCCCCGCTCTGCAGTCACGTCTGACAGCACTTTGGGTCTCATCCACTCACTCTCCAATGAACTGTTGAGTAGTTATGTTTGTTCACTGTTCATCTGCTCGGTTCGCTCATTGGTGTTTAAGTTATCGCTTATCTGTCAATAAATATGCACAACATTCTCCTGTGTTTGGGTTGTTGTCTCTCATGCCCATGCTGGGCAAGAAATCATGACAGTAGGTGTGATTTATTGCCCCCCCGGACACCAACCTTACTATTTTCACAGCCAAACTGGAAGAAATGTTATTCTCAATCAACAACAAAAATAAAAGTTGTATTCTCCTTGGAGACTTCAACATTGACCTCTCCAGGGATGATGCAGCTAAAAATGACTTTAAGAATACACTACACTCCTCTTTCTTCTTCCCTACCATTAATTGCTATACTGGAATCACTCACTCCACCAAGTCCATTATTGATAATATCATTACTAACATTTGCAATTCCACACTGGTACTGGTCGTACTCTCCGAGATTTCTGATCATTTCCCCATTGTTCTGCCTCTTGACCTTGCCGTTAGGCCCTCAATCTCACGACATAAACTAAAAATGAAAATACTTAATGAAGAAACCTTACAACGACTGAGTGAGGACTTGCATGTCAAGACATGGGATAGAATCTACAACTGTAGTGATGCTGATGCTGCGTTTGACACCTTGACCAAGGAAATAACAGAATCCATCGAGAGGACAATTCCTGTCAAGACTGTCACTGTCATGAACTGAGCTGGGGACCCTCCCGAGCTCAGCTTCATGGCTGTTTTCTGTTCCTTCATGATCTGTGTTTTCTGTTACCTTTTGAGTTCCATATTGTGTTTCATTATTCAGCCATGTTCTGTTGTATTTTTGGTGTGCTTTATTTGCTATTTGCCATTTGATTATCTTTTGAGTTATTTGTAATTATTCCTTAGTCCATGTTTGGTTTTGTGTTTATTTATTTGGTGTATGACAGCCACGCCTCCCTCTCCTGTCTACTACTGACAGGTGATTCCAATCTGTCATTGTCTGCTCCTCTCCCTGCTCAGGTTCCTACACTCATGCACACACATGCACACATAATGCACACATTCATTCACACCTGCACTCACTCAGCCCAACACACACCCACTCATTCTTACATGCATGCACTCACACACCTGTTTCCATCCATTCAGCCCACACCTTCCTGCTCTCACGCACACACCACTCATACCAGCAATCACTCTGCTCATCAGGTCTTGGATTATTTAAGCTTTGTCTGCCCAGTTGTGTTTTTCCGGATTATTGCATAATCATCTGCTTAGTCATCTGTTTGTCCTCCATGTTGTTTTTCTGGGATTACCGCCATGGGCTGCCCTGTCCTCGGCTCAGTGAGTACTGTTTTATTTCCCCTTGTTTCCAGTTACGTCTGGAGGGCTTTGGGTCTTCACTGTGCTTCCCCCCGCTCGCAGTCAAGTCTGCAGCGCCTTGGGTATCTCCGTATGTACTCACCTGGAGCTGAGGGGCATCCGGTGCGTAATCCCAGCGATCCCTAATAGTACATGTTCACCTGTTTGTTTATTTGGACTGTTTGACCACGTTTTGTTTAAAAAATATGCACAACGTCCTCCCGCGTTTGGGTTTCAGTCTCTCCTGCCTCAAATAGGAAGGAAATCATGACAGAATAATCTGGCCAGAAAAAGAAACCCAGCGGAGGTGGTGTGTGTGTGTGTGTGTGTGTGTGTGTGTGTGTGTGTGTGTGTGTGTGTGTGTGTTTTCACCTTTTGTGTTTCCACCAACTTGTTTTTCTGATCAGCGCACCATGGACTATGGACTTTTCAGTTTTTGGACTGAGCCCGGAGGAGTGTGCAGTGGCCGAACAAGCGGTGGACTTCGCTTCCAGGGCTCGTGCCACCCCCTCTCCAGGAATTAATTTTTGTTTATTGGGCATCGCTGTTGGGGTGATTCAGACGAAGCCCAGCCTGTGGCGATACCCGGGGCTGATGCCGCTGCTCACCCAAATATGCGAGTCACGGCAGCGATTTGAGGAAGTGGTGAGAGGGTCCTCTGCAGTACAACCTTGGCAGCCTAAGAAGCGCTCCCAGAGACTGAAAGGCCGCCATTCACTTCCCAAGCCAGTGTTCTCTTTTCCCCATCAGATGTCCCTTCCTACTCCCGGGGAGATGGAGCATGACACCGAGACAGCAGCTGATGTCATCACCTGTCAGGAATTCAGGCAAGTCCTTCTCTGTTCTCTTGCTCTTTCTCCTGAAGTGATTATCCTGATTTCTGCACAGGAGCTCCAGATTTTGCAATCCTCTGGGGCTCCCCAAACAGCTGGTGTCATGGCCCCTCAATCTCTACCCTCTGTCTCCCTTAATTCTCCTCCAGTCCCGGGAGGAAGTCGCCAGACGCAGGAGGAACCAAAGGTCTTGGAGGAGCCAACCACACGGCGTAAGCATCATCCTGCGTCAGAATTTCAGAAGAAGCCTTTCTCCCCATCGGCAGCCGATACCCGGACATCATGCCTGACTACTCCTGCAGCGAAGCTTCTCTCCGCACCAGCTGTCTCGCCAGTCTGCGCCCTCTCTGCTTCGGCCGCATTGCTCGTCGCCGAGACGTCCCCTCCTGCTGCCGAAAGGTCATCTAGAGTAGACCCTGACATGCCCACTCCCACGCCATCCGAGCTGGTAGCTCCACCATCCACTGAGGGGTCCAGAGCTGCCGTCAACACAGTGGAGGATGATAGCTCGCCACCAGCAGCAGCCAACATCCAGGCGCGGGAGGGCAGGCAAGTGTTTTTTCATTCTACTTCTTCTCATAATGATGAACCTTGTCTGTCTCCCGGGAGACAGCCTCAGGCTAGGCAGTCATCTGAGCGCTCTACCCCTGCTGTTACTGTAAAAAACTCACTTAATCCCTCTGTGTCTCCTTCACCTGCTCCTGAGTGCCCATCGGTTCCTGAACTCAACCGTCAGATGATGGGGGAACTTGCGGTGCTGGAAGACTCCACCCCAGCCCCGCTGAGACCCGATGGGCAGGAGAAGGGCGCTGAGACTGACCCGAAGTCTGCGCCGATGGAGAAGCATCCCCTGGCTTCAGTCTCCGGGGGTCCAGCGCAACTAGGGACTACGCCTCCAGAATCCATGCCGGGAGAATCACCTGCATGGGAGACCTCACTGAAGGCGACCAGGACTGCTCGGACCATCATGCCTGCTGCGGAGGCCACCGTAGCAGAGTCAGCTTCAGAGTTGGCTCTCCGCCAGGCAAGGGCCAAGATGTCACCACCAACTGGATCGTCAGAGTCCTGGATGGCGGTGGAGCTCAATCTCAGGTGAGTGCTGTCTGTTGTTTTTCTCTTCTCTGTATTGGAGCAAACTTGCCTGGTTCTTGGTGAGGACAGCAGGGTGCAGCCGCCCGCTGCGCCTGAGCTCACTTCACCGGGCTCTGCCGCTGCTGGCGACCCTGACCCCTCTCCCTTCTGTGTTACCTCTGAGCTTTTTCCCAGGGTCGCTGGAGAGGAGTCAGCACACTGGAAGTCTCCGAGGATCCGGGTCTGCCACCTGAGGTTCCAGCTGCCCCCGCTGTTGGCTGCTCTACCGAGGGTGATGGAGAGCTCCAGCCCAGAACCGCCATGGGGGCGGCCTTGGCCCAGTCGGGGCCCACCGTGGGTGCTACCTTGGCCCAGCCGGGGTCCACCATGGGTGCGGCTGAGCTCCAACCCGCAGCCACCATGGGTGCAGCCGTGTCTCAAGCCGGGACCACCGCGGGTGCAGCCGTGTCCCAGGCTGGGACCATCGCGGGTGCGGCCGAGCTCCAGTCCAGAGTCTGTTCAGGTGCTGCTAAGTCCCAAGCTGGGACCACCGCGAGTGCAGCCATGTCCCAGACTGGGACCATCGTGGGTGCTGCTATGTCCTGGACCAGGACCACCGAGGGTGCAGCCATGTCCCAGACCGGGACCACCGCAGGTGCAGACATATCCCAGACCAGGACCATCATGGATGCTGCCATGTCCCAGACCAGGACCATCGTGGGTGCAACTACCCCAATTTCGTACCACTGTGGACGTAGTGGTTTCCTCCCAGTCACTTTTTAATGCCAGGGCTCCCTCTCCTCGGCTCCCCTCTACAGTTTTGGGTGTCCCTGTGGGGGAGCCGCCACCCGGTCCGCCTCGTCCGAGCTGGTGGTTGAAGAACCCAGGCCGGCCACCCGATGTACCGTGCCATTGGGTTGGGTGGCCAAATTTTCCTGGCAGGCCACCTGACTCGTTCCTTCTGACTGTTCGGCTAGCCTGGGGTGCTGGTACACCACCTGATCGGCCTCATCACTTGGACCGTGGCGCCTGGGACTCTGGGTGGCCTCCCAAGCCCTTTGACTCTAGGATTTGGGAGGGGGTTAATTTTGTGTTTTTCTTGTTTAGGTCCTCAGCAGGGGTTGTTTTTTGTTCCCTCCTAGCCTCTTCCCCCCACCTCCCACCTGAGGTAGTTTGATGCTGTTCCTGCTGTGTGTGTGGGGGGGGGGGGCAGGTTGTTCCTTTCTTGTTTCTTCTTTTGATGGTTCTTTGGGTGTCTGGAATCCATCCCTTCAAAGGGGGGGCTCTGTCATGAACCGAGCTGGGGACCCTCCCGCGCTCAGCTTCATGGCTGTTTTGTGTTCCTTCATGATCTGTGTTTTCTGTTACCTTTTGAGTTCCATATTGTGTTTCATTGTTCAGCCATGTTCTGTTGTATTTTTGGTGTGCTTTATTTGCTATTTGCCATTTGATTATCTTTTGAGTTATTTGTAATTATTCCTTAGTCCATGTTTGGTTTTGTGTTTATTTATTTGGTGTCTGACAGCCACGCCTCCCTCTCCTGTCTACTACTGACAGGTGATTCCAATCTGTCATTGCCTGCTCCTCTCCCTGCTCAGGTTCCTACACTCACGCACACACATGCACACATACACGCACACATTCATTCACACCTGCACTCACTCAGCCCAACACACACCCACTCATTCTTACATGCATGCACTCACACACCTGTTTCCATCCATTCAGCCCACACATTCCTGCTCTCACGCACACACCACTCACACCGGCAATCACTCTGCTCATTAGGTTTTGGATTATTTAAGTTCTGTCTGCCCAGTTGTGTTTTTCAGGATTATTGCATCATCATCTGCTTAGTCAACTGTTTGTCCTCCGTGTTGTTTTTCTGGGATAATCGCCATGGGCTGCCCTGTCCCCGGCTTGGTGAATACTGTTTTGTTTCCCCTTGCTTCCAGTTACGTCTGGAGGGCTTTGGGTCTTCGCTGTGCTTCCCCCCGCTCGCAGTCAAGTCTGCAGCGCCTTGGGTATCTCCGTATGTACTCACCTGGAGCTGAGGGGCGTCCGGTGCGTAATCCCAGCAATCCCTCATTGTACATGTTCATCTGTTTGTTTATTTGGACTGTTTGACCACGTTTTGTTTAAAAAATATGCACAACATCCTCCTGCATTTGGGTTTCAGTCTCTCCTGCCTGAAATAGGCAGGAAATCATGACAGTCACATGCAGTGGTACTATTCAACATCCATGGCTTTCTAAGAGCATACTAAAATCTATTAAGTACAAAAATAAATTATACTGCTCAAAAAAATAAAAGGAACACTTTGAAAACACATCAGATTTTAATGGGAAAAAATAAGCTGGATATCTACACTGATACGGACTGGATAATGTGTTAAGAATGAAAAGATGCCACGTCTTTTGATGGAAATGAAAACACTCCAAAACTTAAAGTGAAGAAATTGTGGCAGTCTAGTCCAGCTTACTCAGATTAAAAAGTGTTCCTTTTATTTTTTTGAGCAGTATATATAAATGCTACATAAAACATCCAAATATTAACAATAAAAATGAATATACTAATTATAGAAATAAACTAACACATATTATTAGAAAGAGTAGGGGCAATTATGATGCAGAACTTATAAACGCAACACAGGGTGATTCCAAGAAATCCTGGAGAGTACTAAGTAAGGTTTTAAATAGGGACCAAAAAACCCCCACACTTACGAACAATAACGCGGTCAGTAATCTCACCAGTAATGCCACTCTCGCTGACAAATTTAATAATTATTTTGTTTCCATTGGAGAAAATTTATCTAATAAAATTAACCAACCCCAGGCTGCCTCTTTCAAACACTATCTATCAGGAAACTACCCAAATTCTTTCTGCCTGAAGCCAACTGATTGTGAGGAAGTCTGGAAAATCATCAAGGACATGAAGAACTCAAACTCTGCTGGAGCTGATGAAATTTCCAGCAAAATTTTGAAAAGTATCATTAATTTAATACTGGAACCTCTTACCTACTGCATTAATCTGTCTCTAATCTCCGGAGTAGTGTCACAAATAGCAAAAATTGCACAAATTACACCAATTTATAAATCAGGTGATAAGAATGATTTGACTAATCATTGTCCAATATCCATTCTGCCTACTCTCTCAAAGGTTTTGGAAAGAGTAGCTTATAACAGACTTACCTGACATAACGCACGGCTCAGGAGACGCACACACACAGGCTCAGAGTAGTTCAAACAGTTTATTAACAACAGGAGTGAATGGATGTGTGTCTGCGAAATGTAGATGTGTTGTTGGCAGCGTCTGCTTCGGGCACAGAGGCAGGAGACCGTACAGCCGGACAACCCTAAGGGAAAAGCACAAGGAGAAGGGTAACGGGCACACACCAACACAGGAGATATGAGAGCGAGAGAGGAGCTTACTTGAATAGGACAGATGACTGGCACAGCAAGGGACGAAGCCCGGTAGACAGCCACCTGGAGAGCCCGGTGCAGCAGCGAGGATCAGGCGATGGAGAGGCGTTGTCCGCCGCCGGGGAATCCACCTGTGCACAGGGGAGCAGACTGGGAGGAAAAGGAAGTAAGGTCTTCTTACCAGAATGCTTAGCTGAAGTTGAGGTTTGACTCACAGCGATGTGTGAAGAAGGCTGACGGCTTCAGGCCGAAGCTCAGGGCGAGGCGGCTTATATCCCTCGCCGCTGATGACGAGCAGGTGTGCAAGCAGGTGGCGCCGCTGATGAGCGGCGCGGCGTGACAGTACTCCCCCCTCTAGCAGCGCCTCCTGGCGATTGCTTCTCTGGGTGCGCTCGGTGGAAATCAGCGATGAGCAACGGGTCCAACACAAACGACGAGGGTACCCACTGTCGATGTTCAGGCCCATAGTCCTCCCAGTCCACCAAGTACTGCAACCCACGACCCCGGCGCCGGGAGTCCAGGATGGAGGCGACGGACCAGGCCGGATGGCCATCAATCATCCGGGGCACGGGTTGCGCAGCAGGAGGAGGGCAAAGGGGATCGGAGACTGCCAGTTTCACCTTGGACACGTGAAAGGTGGGATGGAGGCGGAGGGAGGGGGGAATAGCTACACGCACAGCCACCGGGTTGACGATCCCGGTGATGGGGTAAGGTCCCATGAAGCGCTGTGCCAGCTTCCTCCTCTCGCCCTTTAATGTCACGTCCTGGGTCGACACGTAGACTTGTTGCCCAACTCTGTACGCCGGGGCAGGTCTTCTGTGCCGGTCCGCCACGGCTCTGTTGCACTCCGCCGTGCGTAAAAGCGCATTACGCGCTGACGCCCAGATGGAGCGGAACTGCCTGAGATGCACCCTTACTGAGGGGACAGTAATCTCACTCTCCTGCGCCGGGAACAGCGGGGGGTCATAACCCAGGGACGCCTTAAAGGGTGACATCCCTGTAGCAGAAGAGCGAGCGGTGTTATGGGCGTACTCAACCCAAGCAAGGTGGTTACTCCAGGACGTGGGTTTGGATGCCGTTACACAGCAGAGCGCAGCCTCCAGCTCCTGGTTGGTCCGCTCACACTGCCCATTGGATTGGGGGTGATGGCCGGAGGAGAGGCTCACCTTGGCTCCTAAGGCGTTGCAGAACAATCTCCAAACCTCTGAGGAAAATTGGGGACCCCGGTCCGAGACCACGTCCACCGGAATCCCATGCAGCCTGACCATGTGTTGGATGAGGAGGTCCGCCGTCTCCAGGGCAGTTGGGAGACCTCGAAGGGGGACGAAGTGTACCGCCTTGGAGAAACGGTCCACGATGGTCAGGATGGTGTCATAGGTGTTCGAGACTGGGAGTCCGGTGACGAAATCCAGGGCGATATGCGACCAGGGCCTGCCAGGGACGGGCAGAGGCTGGAGCAAACCCGCTGGAGGGGCATTTCCCGACTTGTTGGTGGCACAAACTGGACAGGCCCGGGCGTAGCGGGCAGCGTCCCTCCGCAGGCCCGGCCACCAAAAGGACCGCTGGAGGAGGTCAATCATCCGGGAGGAGCCAGGGTGACAGGTGAGCTTAGACGTGTGCAACCAGTGGATGACCTCCCCTCGAACCGTGGATGGCACGAACAGCCTCCCCTCCGGTCCGCCGCCAGGGTCAGGTTCCACTTCCTGCGCCTTCCGGATCTTGCTCTCGATGTCCCAGGTGACGGCTCCCACGACGCACGACCTGGGTAGGATGGTGTGAACCGTGTCCTCCGACTCCTCAGGGGCGAATTGCCTAGAGAGGGCGTCGGGCAGGCCGTTCTTGGAGCCAGGCCTGAAGGTGATGGTAAATTGGAACCTGGCGAAGAACAAGGACCAGCGCACCTGGCGGGCATTCAGGCGCTTGGCAGATCTAAGATATTCCAAGTTCTTGTGGTCTGTCAGGACCACGAACGGCAGGTCCGCCCCCTCTAGCCAGTGACGCCACTCCTGTAGCGCGAGCTTGATGGCAAGGAGCTCTCTGTCCCCCACGTCGTAATTTCTCTCCGCCGGGGACAAGCGCCAGGAGAAGAAGGCGCAGGGCCGTTTGATACCGTCGTCTGGTGACCGCTGGGATAGCACCGCCCCCACTCCTGTGTCCGAAGCGTCCACTTCCACGATACACTGCAGCGCGGGGTTGACTTGGCTAAGGACCCGGGAGGAGGAGAACTCCGCCTTCAGCGCCTGAAAAGCAGCCGCGGCCTCTTCGGTCCACCGGAACGGAACCTTAGGGGACGTGAGGCGGGTCAGCGGGCCGATGATGGTGCCAAAGTTTGGGACAAAGCGGCGGTAGAAGTTCGCAAACCCAACGAACTGTTGCACCTGCTTCCTTGATGCAGGTGTAGGCCATTCCACCACCGCCTTCACCTTCTCTGGGTCCGGAAGCACCTGGTCGTGTGAGATGATGAACCCAAGGAAGGATGTTGTCTTAGCGTAAAATTCACACTTTTCAGCCTTCACGTATAACCGGTTCTCCAGCAGTCTTTGGAGGACCCGCCTCACGTGGACCTGGTGCTCGTCCCTGGACTTGGAGAAGATGAGTATATCATCCAGGTAGACGAACACAAAGAGGCCGATGAAATCCCGGAGGACGTCGTTGATGAGGCGCTGAAAGACGGCTGGCGTGTTGGTCAACCCGAACGGCATTACCAGGTATTCGAAGTGGCCGTTCGGGGTGCGGAAGGCTGTTTTCCACTCATCTCCCTCCCGGATCCGGACGAGGTGGTATGCGCTGCGTAGATCCAGCTTGGTGAACCAAGTCGCCCCCTGGAGGGAGTGGAAAGCGGTGTCCATGAGGGGCAGGGTGTAACGATCCTTCTCCGTTATGTCATTAAGCGCACGGTAGTCAATGCAGGGACGGAGGGAACCGTCCTTCTTGCCGACGAAGAAGAATCCTGCCCCCACGGGTGATGACGATGGGCGGATTATCCCAGCACTCAGCGACTCCTTGAGGTATGTGTTCATAGTCTCCTTCTCCAGCGCCGACAGACTGTAGAGCCGTCCAGAAGGTAAGGGCGCCCCCTGGCGGAGATTGATTGCGCAGTCGTAGGGCCGATGAGGAGGGAGAGACATCGCCTTGGATTTGCTGAATACCATACCCAGGTCGTGAAATTCCAGTGGCACCAGGGACAGGTCCGGGGGTGCAGCGTCCGTAGGAAGGGGAGAAGCGGACGGAGAGCAGGCAGCGGACTGAAGACAGGTGCCCATGCAGAACGTGCTCCATGCCGACACCCCGGCGGACTTCCAATCCAGAACAGGGTTGTGGAGGCATAGCCAGGGATACCCCAGGATGACGGGCGACACAGAGTTGGACAGGACGTAAAAGGTCATCTCCTCCCGGTGGTTTCCAGAGACAATAACCGGGACGGGGATGGTCTGGTGTGTAACTCTCCCAAGGGAGGCACGAGAGAGATTGACCAGGGAGATGGGGTTCCTGAGTGCCTGACAGCGGATGCCCAATCGGGTTGCCAGGCTTTGTGAAATAAAGCTGCCTTCTGCGCCCGAATCCACCAGTGCGTGGGTGAGATGCCCAGTGGGGTTGTGGCAGAAACGGACGGGCAGCTTCAATTGTGTGAGGGGATTTAACCGATTGATGTCCGTGAGGCCCCCTACAGTGACTCGCGGACCCCGCCGTTTGGCTTCTGTGGACAAAGCTCTACCGTGTGTCGACTATCTCCGCAATACATACAGAGATTAAACTCACGGCGGCGTTGTCTCTCCGCCGGAGAGAGCTTTGTCCAGCTCGTCACCATCGGCTCCGACTCCTCGGGGCACGATGGTGGCGGCGTCGCCAGGGGGCGAGCTTGGGGCAGGCGCGACGAGGCTCCACGAGGGCGAGAAGAAGATGACTTCCGCCCCGAGGAGCGCTCGCGCAGCCTGTTGTCCAAACTGATGGCAAGAGATGTTAGCTCCGCTAGCGTCTCAGGGATATCCCGTCCAGCCAGTTCATCCCTCAGATCATCATTTAGACTGCGGAGGAAAAGGCCACAGAGGGAGCGTTCCTCCCAGCCTAATTCCTCTGCTGCTACCCGGAAGTCGACCGCGTAGTCCGCTGCCAACCGGCTTCCCTGCTGGAGGGCGAGAAGCCGGTCGACCTGGACCGTCTCGGTACGCGAATGGTCAAAGACTTCCAGAAAGCGTCTCACGAACTGGTCATATGTGAGGGTGGCATAACTGGGCCTCGCCATCACGGCGTAGGTCCAAGTTAATGCTCGCCCCTCCAGGAGATTCCCGATATAACCAATTCGGCTGTGATCTGAGGGAAAGTCTCCGGGCACGCGATGGAACACGGACTCACATTGCATTATGAACCCCCACGCTCCGCCGAGCTTTCCGCTAAAGCGGGTGGGGGTCGGAATGAGAGTGAGCCGTGTCGGTGCCGCAGGAGCCTGCTGGACGGCCACTGGAGCGGCAGGAGCCACACCACCCTGACGAGCCGGGGGGAACGGCTGCTGGGGGTCCAAGCGGTCCAATCGGTTAGTAATATTTATTAATTGATTGAGGATCACCTGTTGCTGATAAGCTATCTGATCCACCCGAGCCGCTCTGCTGAAGCCGTACTGACATAACGCACGGCTCAGGAGACGCACACACACAGGCTCAGAGTAGTTCAAACAGTTTATTAACAACAGGAGTGAATGGATGTGTGTCTGCGAGATGTAGATGTGTTGGTGGCGGCGTCTGCTTCGGGCACAGAGGCAGGAGACCGTACAGCCGGACAACCCTAAGGGAAAAGCACAAGGAGAAGGGTGACGGGCACACACCAACACAGGAGATATGAGAGCGAGAGAGGAGCTTACTTGAATAGGACAGATGACTGGCACAGCAAGGGACGAAGCCCGGTAGACAGCCACCTGGAGAGCCCGGTGCAGCAGCGAGGATCAGGCGATGGAGAGGCGTTGTCCGCCACCAGGGAATCCACCTGTGCACAGGGGAGCAGACTGGGAGGAAAAGGAGGTAAGGTCTTCTTACCAGAATGCTTAGCTGAAGTTGAGGTTTGACTCACAGCGATGCGTGAAGAAGTCTGACGGCTTCAGGCCGAAGCTCAGGGCGAGGCGGCTTATATCCCTCGCCGCTGATGACGAGCAGGTGTGTGAGCAGGTGGCGCCGCTGATGAGCGGCGCGGCGTGACATTACCACTTACCTTGATAAGCTCAATATTATTATCCCATCTCAGTATGGCTTCAGAAAGAAACACACTACCTATATGGCAATACTTGACCAAACTGAAAAAAATCAATGATGCAATTGAAAGAGGCAACTACGGTAAATGGTAAATGGTAAATGGCATTCACTTATATACCGCTTTTATTCTCATCTCTTGATGACCAAAGTGCTTTACAGATCCTGCTATCCACCCATTCACACACACATTCACACACTGTGGTATTGTGACTGTTGTCACAAACTATGGTATTGGCATTTTTTTTAAACTTGTCTAAAGCATTTGATACCATTAACCATGACATCCTAATTAATAAATAACAACATTACAGTATCAGAGGCCTTGCATTAGATTGGTTTATCAATTATCTGTCTGGAAAACTTCAGTATGTTTATAACCACAAGTCATCATATAAATCCATCGATCATGGGTTTCCGCAGAGTCTCATTTCAGGACCAATTCTATTCATTCTGTATATAAATGACATTGCTAACTCCCCGTCTCTACTACATAAAGTACTGTTTGCTGATGACACTAATTTATTTCTGCTCACCAGAATCCAAATGAACTTGAACAGATAATAAATAGTGAACTTAAGAAAACAGACACCTGGCTTCAGTGTAACAAACTTTCACTTAATATCAGTAAAACTGATTACATTGTATTCTGTTCCAATAAAAAGCCTGACACCAAGGAACTCTGCCCCAAAATTAATGGATAGACTATTACAAAAGTTAGCTCTATAAAATTCTTGGGGGTTCTCATTGACAAATTTCTCAATTTCAAACGTCACATTGACGATCTAACCTAAAAACTGGCCAAATACGCTGCTCTGTTTTTTACAGTGAGACATTTTCTACCACTTTCAGCACTTCTCACTCTATATAAAACTTTATTTGAGCCTCACTTACATTACTGCAATATCATATGGGGTAAAACATTTCCAACTCACCTAAAAAAGCTAGAAATTCTCCAAAAGAAAGTCATACGTGCCTTATCATGGTCTGAATATAATTCTCTTACTAGTCATCTTTTCAATCATTATAATCGTCTAAGACTTGCTGAGCATAATTACTTCCAGAATGCCTGTATAATGTATCAAGTTGTCCACAAACTCAACTATAAATTATGTGAACTCATTCCAACCTTCCTTCCCATACACACCTATACCACTAGAAATAAAAACCAAATTACTGGGAAAAAAACAAAGACTAAAATCCACTAGGTTTAGTATTGTGTGCAAAGGACCACAGATTTGGAATGAGCTTGATGAGAATCTAAAAATGTCACCTTCCATCTCCATCTTCAAGAAAAAACTAAAAATGCAATTCATATCATTATATAATTAATCTGCTATTTGTTATACAAACTTGCTTACTGATGAGTTGTTACTCCATTGTAATTTTGTTTTATATGTTGATTCACTCCAATAGTACTTAATAACTGACTACATATCTTGAACTCACCTACTAAATCAATGTAAACAAATGCTGGGATTATGTGCTATATGTCTGTTATATGTTTGTTCCTGTACACAAAGACATCAAACTGATTTCCGTCATCATTTTATTGTAAAAATGGGCTCCCTACTAAAAGCTTTAAATAGCTTATTTGGGATGACCCGTTCAGGCAGCGCGGTGGCGAAGTGGTTAGCACTGCGGCAGCACAGCAACTTACCCTTGGCCGGAGGATCCTGGGTTCGATCCCAGCCTCCGACCAACAGTGATCTGTGTGGAGTTTGCATGTTCTCCCCATGTCTGCGTGGGTTTACTCTGGGATTTCTCGTTTCCTCCCACATGCCAAAAAAAACATGCAGGTTAGGTTAATTGGCATCAAAACTGGGGATTCTAAATTGTCCTTAGGTATGACTGTGAGAGTGAATGGCTGTCTGTCTCTTTGTGTTGGTCCTGCGATGGACTGGCAATCTGTCCAGGGTGTACCCTGCCTCTCGCCCCAAGATGCTGGGATAGGCTCCAGCCCCACCCCCCACCCCCCCACCCCACACACACACACACGACCTGAAAAGGATTAAGCGGAAGAAGATGGATGGATGGATGGATGGGATGACCTGTTCACACTCCAAAACAATGTGGGAAAAAGAGCCTATTGTATACTGCTAATCATGCTGTTGATAATTCATATTGTAGTTCATTCATGCTGTTGATAACACTGGTCAACACCAAATTTATTGTCTAAGTTTTTTTAGCTGATTTAGGACAATTTTGATGTGCTGAATCCAAAAATCACATTGGTTTTGCTCACTCAGGTCAGCCTTCTGAACTATAGCCACATGTTTTATACATTTTTGTTTACATGTACGGGTGTTTTCATTTTATATGATGCAAAATTCTTTTTTTATTTCTTGAAATTCTCTGAATTTTGAACAATTATGACATAACATTCAATTTACATGTACTTACCTTTATCAATGTCTACTATTCAATTTACAGTACAACTGTACAACTGCTGTACAACTGCTTACAACTTAGCATAAAAACCTGACCTGATTGAGAGAAACGGATGTCATTTTCGGATTCAGCGGTGCAAAATTGTCTTAAATCAGTTGAAAAAACACAGACAACTTACAAAAAAAATTATTTTTGTTATGTTGTGTAATGTGTGGTGTGTGTGTGTGTGTGTGTGTGTGTGTGTGTGTGTGTGTGTGTGTGTGTGTGTGTGTGTGTGAATAAACTGTTAAACTGTTATTAGGTAAAAACTACTGGATGAATTTGATAAAATTGTCACCTGAGGTGGTCCTTAGGCTACAGATGAGCCCATTAAAACTTGAGGTTATCCAGGTCAGCAATGGGGATCCTTTATTCACTTTTTTTAACATTGCAAGGTAGAGCCTTGGTGGAGGTATACACTCATGGATCACCTCCAAAATGTACTGAGTTCATCTGTAGCTCAAGAGCCACCTCTGGTGAAAGTGTCATCAAAATCTGTCCAGTAGTTTTTTTCTAGTCTTCCTAACACATTGCAAGAAGATAGGGCCTTGGTGGAGGTATGTACTCTCGCATCACCTCCAAAATCTAATAGGTTCATCCTTAGCCCATGGGCTACCTCCGGTGAAAATTTCATCAAAATCCGTCCAGTATTTTTTGAGTTATTTTGCTAACAGACAGAATTATTTTACTAACAGACCCCTGATTGCTGGGGTCTTTCTGCAACTGTGGGGGTTCCCCCTACAGTTGATAGTGCTATGAGATTTTTTTTTTTTTTTTTTTTTTTTTTTGTTACTTATTTGTACCCGTAGGTAGACTTGGTTTGCAGTCTGGTGACAAGCCACCGGCTGCTGGTCGCTGCGTGCGCGAGCGCCCTAAACCTACATGTTTTTGGTGTGCAGGAGGAAACCGGAGAAAATCCCGGAGTAAACCCGCGCAACACGGGGAGAACATGCAAACTCCACACAGCTCACTGTTAGTCGGGGGCTGGGATCGAACCCACGATCTCATGATCCCCGCGGTCCCCCGGCCGAGGGTAAAACTGTGCTGCCACAGTGCTAAACCACTGCGCCACCGTGCAACAGATGACTGTTGTTGTGAAATGGCGCTATATAAAAAAAGTTGAATTGAATTGAACTGAATTGAATTAGAAAGACAGACCAACAAACGCTGATGATTACATAACCTCCTTGGCGGAGGTAATAATGAAATGGATTTTGAAAGTGTATTAATGATAGATGATCATAACTTTATGCTTTTTAATCAGTCCCTCCAGGATTTCGCGATGTTGCGATCGCGTCAATGCACATGAAATCAGCCAATCAGTGCAACTATTGCACGACCTTGCAACTTTGTACAATCACCGCAACTTTCCCACAATTTTGGCCAATCCTTGTCAACTTCCGCCAATTTCACCAATCAAATTAGTCTCCAAGCGGTACCAAAACACTCAGTCTAACCAATCAAATGCATCACTGCACCAAGTTCACTTCCATGTTTACAGTGAGTATAAACAGAGTGTTTCAGCAAAAAACAATGAGTAACTTTAAAAAAAACACTCATCCACGAGGTTTCCAACGCTGTTCCTTCCTCCGTCTCCCCCAGCCTGCCGGTGGACGTCTCGTTATGTCTCCGTCCTGACTGTGTGTACGAAGTGCTGGGTTTGTGCTGAAAAACGTCTGCCTGCCCCAAAAGCACCCCGTCACGGGAGCGCACGTGAGGAGAGATTCCATAAAACCACAAACAAACAAGCAAGTCTAACACTAAAGCCAGTGTTTGATCATTTCATACATCTTTAGAGGTAAAATCATTACTACATCTTGTCAATGAGCTTTAAACATGTGAATCTCTGGTCTGGACATGGACAAACACCTCCCCCGTAAATGAAAGATGTGTGTCTGATGAGACAGATGTGTGTGTCAAGACGCACAGCAGGTAGACAGGTAGGAGTTAGGCACGAAAGAGAGAGAATACGTCTGTATTTTTTTTTTTAGAAAAACACAGACACCAATAAACAATACAGAGCAACAGAATAAATTATTTATTTTTTCTCTCCACTCGGTACCGAGTGTTTGGGGACCATAGTGGTTTTTCAAATGAAGATGCTGCCAGTAATCTCCAAATCTATACTCTTTAACATGCATTCAATGCAATTTAGCTGTTGTAATGGATATTGGGTTAAAATCTGTACTTGCTGCTGCACAAAAGAGTTTTTCTGTATAGCAGAAGTTTCTGTTTAATTTACACATCACTGTAATAGGAAATATTTGACAATCCTGTGATTTGCTTGTGGTGTTATATAGAATATAACTGCAGTAAACTGGAAAAAAACATCTGCTTTAAAATTTGTAATTCTTCCCACAACTTTAGTGCAAAAAAAAAAAAAAACTCTCAAAACATCACAACTTTTATCGCAACTTTTAAAACAAGCTCCCGTGAATTCAGGCTATTTGGGTCACAACAATCATAAAAACATCCCGCGAAATCCTGGACAGACTGATTAATACTATATTTACCTCCGCCAAGGAGGTTATGTTTTCGCCAGCATTTGTGGGTTCGTTTGTTTGTCCATCTGTCTTTCCATCTTTTCGCAAAATAACTCAAAAACTACTGGACGAATTTTGTTGACATTTTCACCAGAGGTGGCTCTTGGGCTACAGATGAACTCAGTACATATTGGAGGTGATCCATGAGCACATACCTCCACCAAGGTTCTACTTTGCAATGTTGAAAAAAAAAGTGGAAAAACAGAAAGAAAAAAAATCCTGACCCGGATCTCCTGAAGTTTTAATTGGCTCATCCGGAGTATAAGGATCACCTCAGGTGACAATTTTATCAGATTCATTCAGTAGTTTTTGTGTAATCCTGATAAACGGGCAGATAGACAGACCTACATTCAGACAGATGGGGCCTTGGCGGAGGTATGCGCTCTCTGAATGCCCTCTAGTTAATTCTGATATTGTGGGGAACCCACGCAGTAGTTTTCCCCTCAGACTGAACGGCTTAGCGGCTCAAAGGTGCTGGGGGACAGAGAGAATAATGAGGGATTAATATGTAAATGCAGCACCTCTCGTAGTGGAGGTGTGGGGGGATAAAAGGGAGTGACTGCAACGTGTGTGTTTAATTCTTTTGACTCTGGTGGATGTGAGAGAGATGGCATGAGAATAAAGTCCCTTATACCGTGAACGCTTGGCCTGGTTATTCATCTCTCCACACTGGTGACCCTAGACGCATAATGGAACACGAACCGAACACCCCAGAGACGACCCGGACGGGAAGTGCCAGCAACATGTGCGCCGTTTCGGTCAAACTCCCAGACTTTTGGCTACACGACCCGAAGTCTTGGTTCCTTCGCACAGAGGCCCAGTTCGTGCTCCAGGGAATAATGGCAGATGACACCAGATACTACTACATGGTTACAGCACTGGACGCACACACAACGCAGCAGGTGGCGAGCCTGCTCCAACAGCCCCCAGCCCGTGACAAATGCAGTGGTCTCAAAACCGCGCTGACCCGGCGCTACACGCTCTCGGACTGTGAGAGAGCGGAGAGGCTCCTGACACGCTCCAACTTGGGAGACAGGTCGGTGGTCGAATTGATGGAGAAGATGTTGGCGCTGATGGGCACAGATGACGGGCATTTCCTCTTTGCTCACCTTTTCCTACGGAACCTCCCGACAGCAGCCAGGGCGGTCCTTGCCAATTCACCGCTGCTGGCCACGTGCAACTACCGGGCACTACCCGAAGAGGCAGACTGGATCATCCTCACCACCAGAGCCCTCACAGTGAATGCAGCGGCGTCGGAACCCAGCGAGACGGCCAGCAGAGGTGAGGAGCCAGCGACGGTGGCAGCAGCGGAGGCCAAGAAGCACCAAAGAGACACGTTCTGTTTCTACCACTGCCGTTTTGGAGAAGTTGCATGCCGATGCGTGCCACCGTGCAAATTCAAGTGCTCAGGAAACACAAGGGCCGGCAGTCGGTAGCAGCTGCGACCGCCGGCGAAGCAAGCAAGCTGCTCTATGTGACGGACTCACGCTCCAGGAGACGGTTCCTCGTGGACTCGGGCTCCCAAAAGAGCCTCATCCTGCCATCCTATGCCGACCGGCTGGCGGGAACTAGCGGCCCCGAACTGATGGCCGCAAACGGTTCAGACATTAAGACTTTTGGTGAGAGGACTCTGACTGTATCCTTGCACGGCCGTACATACCAATAGACATTCGTCATAGCGGCATGCAGCTTCCCCGTTTTGGGCGCTGATTTTTTGTGTGCACACGGACTACTCGTCGATGTGGCTAACAGACACCTGATTAATGCTATGTCTTTTGATTCTCTGCCCTGTACAGCTCGAGGAACCGGGCCAACAACACTAGCCAACGTCACAGCTCCAGGGGGTAAGTTCCACACACTACTCACTCAGTTCCCAGCACTCACGGTCCCGATGTTTTCAGCGACCGTCACTAAACACGGGGTGGAACACTTCATTACTACCACGGGGCCACCCATTTTCGCACGACCTTGCCGCCTGGACGCAGCTAAACTAGACATAGCGCGCAAGGAGTTTGCCAACTTGGAAAAGTTGGGCATCATCAGACGCTCAAACAGCCCATGGGCATCCCCGCTACATATGGTTCCTAAAGCCAAGGGATTGTGGCGACTGTGTGGAGATTTTCACAGATTGAACAACGCCACAACGCACGATCACTACCCGATCCCCCATATTCAGGATTTTTCTGTTCACCTCACCAGGGCACACATTTTTTCCAAGATAGACCTGGTCCGTGGTTACCACCAGGTCCCGGTGTGCACTGAGGACATACCTAAAACGGCAGTAATAACCCCGTTTGGTCTTTTTGAGTTTTTACGCATGCCTTTCGGGTTAAAAGACGTGGCGCAGACTTTCCAACGCATGATGAATGTGGTGTTGCGTGATCTACCGTTTGTGTTCGTCTACCTGGACGACATCCTGGTGGCCAGCGCATCCGAGGACGAACACGTAGCCCACCTCAGGACAGTTTTCCAGAGGTTGGAGGAGCACGGATTAATAATCAACCTGGCAAAGTGCCAGTTCGGGGTGACGGGAATCGATTTTTTGGGCCACCGCATATCACCAGAGGGCGCGATACCCTTACCGGACAAAGTGCGCGTGGTGGCAGATTTTCCCTGGCCTCAGACGGTCAGGGCACTGCAGGAGTTTTTGGGGATGGTTAACTTTTATAACCCTTTCTTCCCCCGCGCAGCCCAGCTCATGCAGCCGTTGTACGCCGCGCTCAAGAAATGGAAACCGGCAGACAGAGTCGACTGGACTCCTGAGTGGGAGAAGGCGTTCTCTGAGGTTAAAACAGCCCTGGCGAACGCTGCACTGCTGGTGCACCCGGACCCGGCGGCTCGGACAGCGCTCACTACCGACGCCTCGGCCGTGGCCATAGGGGCCGTCGTGGAGCAATGCGTCGCCAGTTCTTGGCAGCCACTCGGCTTTTTTAGCAGGTCTTTGCGCGACAGTGAGCGTAAATACAGCACGTTCGACAGAGAGTTACCAGCTCTCCACCTGGTCATACGCCACTTCCAGTTCTAGCTGGAAGGGCGCACCTTCACTGCGTTCATGGACCACAAGCCGCTTACATGCGCGATGGCCAAGGTTTCGGAACCATGGTCAGGCCGGCAGCAGAGACAACTGGCCGCGATCTCTGAGTTTACAACCGACATTCAGCATGTGGCCGGTAAACTCAACATGGTGGTGGACTGCCTCTCGTGTGCATTAGTGGCCCAAGTCTACGTAGGGATAGATTACACGGCCATGGCCGCGGAGCAGATCGGCGACGCGGATGTTTGCGTGCTCCAGTCTGGACCAACAGGGTTAAGGCTGGAGAGCAGAGTGCTGCAACACTGGGGGCTCCCCCTAATCTGTAACGTCTCCACAGGCCGCCTGTGCCTGGTGGTCCCACGCGCTTGGCGCCGCCATGTTTTTGAGTGGGTTCACTCCCTGGCGCACCCAGGAGTGTGCGCGTCAGTCAAAATGGTGGGAGCGAAGTTCGTCTGGCCGAGCCTGCGCAAACAGGTGAAAGAGCAGGCTGCAGCCTGTGTAGCGTGCCAACGAGCCAAAGTGCATAGGCACACAAAAGCCCCCTTGGAGCCGTTCCATATCCCGGCTAAGAGGTTCGACCACGTTCACGTGGACCTTGTGGGCCCCCTCCCGCCATCGCAGGGGTTGGACTGCACCACGCGCTGGCCTGAAGCAGTCCCAATAGCTTCCACCGCATCCGCAGAAGTTGCACGCGCTTTTTTGACGACATGGGTGGCACGTTTCGGCGCCCCTTCGGATATCACGTCCGATCGGGGCCCGCAATTTGTTTCCAACCTCTGGTCCACCATGGCCCGGAGCCTGGGCGTCTCACTTCATCATACAACCGCGTACAACCCACAGGCCAATGGGTTATGCGAGCGTCTCCATAGATCGCTTAAAGCAGCGCTCAGGGCTTTGCTGACGGATGCAAATTGGGTGGACTGGTTGTCGTGGGTTCTATTAGGGTTGCGTTCAGCATCGAAGGAGGATTTGGCAGCCTCCCCAGCAGAGCTGGTTTTTTCCTAGCCGCTGCGGCTCCCAGGGGAATTTTTGCCAGACAGCCCCGCACCGAACACCGATCCATCCCCGTTTTCACCGCGTAGCGCAGTGGTAGGGACAGTACCCAGTCCGGTCCACCACTGTTTTCCACGCGCTTTTGTGCGAAAGACCTTGAAGGACACGGCATTCGTATTTGTCAGGCATGATGCCCACCGGACCCCCTTGCACCCGCCCTACGATGGCCCGTTCAGAGTGCTGGAACCCGGGGACAAACATTTTGTGTTAGACTTGGGGGGACGCAGGGAAACAGTGTGCATAGACAGGCTTAAGCCCGCCTTTGTTTTGGCAGACGAACAGGTGGTGTTGGCACAAGCTCCTTGGCGCGGAAGACCCACACTGAGAACTCCTCAGGTAAATGACTCTTCAGACCAGTCACATGAGCATGCTGAAGGTCCCCCCCCCCATTGTCCCCCCACAGACGGACATACCCCTAGGAACCCCCCACCGGCACAGCAGCACCTCGGAGCCGGTGACTCCCCGTTACAGCAGATATGAGCGGAGGCTGAAGCCCAAAGGACATGGGGGTTAAGGCTCAGTCTGAGACTCTGGGGGGGGGGGCAGTGTGGGGAACCCACGCAGTAGTTTTCCCCTCGGACTGAACGGCTTAGCGGATCAAAGGTGCTGGGGGACAGAGAGAATAATGGGGGATTAATATGTAAATGCAGCACCTCTTGTAGTGGAGGTGTGGGGGGATAAAAGGGAGTGACTGCAACGTGTGTGTTTAATTCTTTTGACTCTGGTGGATGTGAGAGAGATAGAGTGAGAATAAAGTTCCTTATACCATGAACGCTTGGCCTGGTTATTCATCTCTCTACAATATGGCTCTAAAGCATATGTGAACTTAACTCAAAGTGAAAGAGGTTAAAAACAGTAATACCAAACAGCTTATTTATGATGAGTTAAACTCTGAGAGGTCCGGGTTACAGTGAGAAACACACACCTGGTCCATGGCTGCCATGATCAGCCTGATACTGTGTCCTGCTGCCCCTCCCTTCTTTTTGAAAATCTTCATCAGTTCACCATACTTATACCAGAATAGATTATTTTTTTGTTGACAATTTATTAATTAATAACCTTTGCTCTTGCAGTTATGATAGCATCTCGGTTTCTGATCATGCCCCTCTTGTACTTAAAATGATTCTCCATGGATGTGACTCCATGAGAAAGCATTGGAGATTGGATCCATTATTACTTACAGATGAAAAATTGGTTGCGAATATTTCTTCTAAAATTAATTTTTTTTTGAAAGAAAATAAAACTCTTGGTATGCCAAATAAAACGATATGGGAGGCCGTGAAGGCATTTCTTAGGGGGGAATTTATCTCATTGGCAGCATTTAAAAGACGATCCATAATACAGGAACAGAAGGCTATTTTAGATCAAATCTTGGACATTGATAGACAATATGCTCAATCTCAATCACCCGCTCTGTACAAGGAACGTATGACATTACAAACTAAACTTAATTTACTTTCTACTCGACAAATTGAAGGTTGTTTAATAAGGAACAAGAGTGAATTTTATGAACATGGCGAAAAAACCAGTAAACTTCTAGCTAATCAACTGTGTGGTATTAGAGCTAAGCAAATTATTACTGGAGTTAGGACAGATAAAGGAGAGGTGACATCTGACCAACAAGTGATTAATGATATTTTCAGGTCATTTTATTCCAAATTATATACCTCAGAATATACAACAAACTTAAAGGATTTGGAATTTTTTTTTTTATTCTATTGATATCCCTTCGATTTCTTCACAATCTCGGCAAATTCTAGAAGCTCCCATCACAAAAGAAGAAATTCAGCTGGCAATATCATCCATGCAATCAGGAAAATCTCCAGGACCTGATGAGTTTTCCGCTGATTTTTTCAAAAAATTCTCTGACGACCTTGCCCCTTTCCTTTGTCAAGTTTTTACAGAGTCGCTTGACTCTGGTACACTTCCTCCTTCATGTTATCAGGCCTGTATCACTGTGTTGCTTAAAAAAGATAAGGATCCTGTTGATTGTGCTTCTTACAGGCCTATTTCCTTGTTAAATACCGATGTTAAAATTTTGTCAAAGTTGTTAGCTTCAAGGTTGGAAAAGATTCTTCCTTTTATAATTTCACAGGACCAAACCGGTTTCATTAAAAATCGCCATTCTTTTTTTAACTTGCGGCGGTTGTTTAATATTATTTATACTCCTCACCACAACATACCTGAATGTCTTATTAGTTTGGACGCTGAAAAGGCATTCGATAGGGTTGAGTGGGAGTATTTGTTTTTTTACTTTGGAGAGGTTCGGTTTTGGTCCTTCCTTCTGTTCCTGGATTAAACTTCTCTATGCTAGTCCTTTAGCTTCAGTGTTAACTAATTGTCACTATTCTGACTATTTTAGACTTTACCATGGTACGAGGCAAGGCTGTCCTTTGAGCCCGTTGCTCTTTGCCTTGGCAATTGAGCCGTTAGCTATTGCAATCCGTGGGAGTCGGGACTTTCCAGGCATTCGTAGGGGTGACATCGAGTATAGGGTTTCACTCTATGCCGACGATCTTTTACTATTTCCCTCCAACCCACTTACTTCATTACCCGCTATACTCAACATTTTGGATAGTTTTAATAGGTTTTCTGGTTATAAAATTAATCTTAATAAGAGTGAATTGTTTCCGATTAATGAAAAGATTCAAGTTCAGGATCTTGAAAATTTTCCTTTCAAGGTTGTTATTGATCATTTTAATTATCTTGGGATATGTGTCACTAAACAACTTAATTACTTGTTTAAAAATAATTTTCTCCCCTTATTTGACCAGTGCAAGCTAATACTTTCCAAATGGTCCCCATTATCCTTGTCCTTAATTGGCAGAATCAATTCTGTAAAAATGATGTTACTTCCAAAGTTTTTATATTTGTTTCAATGTCTCCCCATTTTTATTCCTAAATCCTTTTTTAAGTCTTTGGACTCTCTGATTACCTCATTTATTTGGAATGGTAAACATCCGAGATTGAGGAAAGTTTTTCTTCAAAGACCCAAATCAGTGGGTGGCATGGCTCTGCCTAACTTTCAATATTACTACTGGGCAGCAAATATCAGGTGCATGTTATATTGGAAACATTTCTATCTGGAACCCAAATCACCCATTTGGATCCTTATGGAGTCACATGTGGACAATTAAACCTCCCTACCGGCAATTTTAGTTTCACCACTTCCCCTTGCTTTGTCTACACTGGGTAATAATAAAGTAGTTCGTCAGTCTCTTAGAATTTGGTCTCAATTCAGGAAAAATTTCGGTCTTCAGTTTTTCTCCATTAGAAGTCCAATTGCCGCAAATCATTTATTTACCCCATCAATTATTGATAGTGCATTTCATATATGGCACAGAAAAGGTTTAAAATCTTTTGCGGATTTATATTTTGATGGTCAATTTGCAAGTTTTTCTCAACTTTCCACTAAATTCGACATCACTTCTATACATTTTTTCCGCTTCCTCCAGGTCAGACATTATGTGCAAACCATGACAAAACAATTCCCTCAAAAACCTTCTGATAATCCTCTAGATGATTTTTTATTAGTTAAACCAACTTCTAAGGGGGTAATATCAGTTTTATATAATTTAATTTCAAATTTACAATCTTTTTCTCTGGCCGCTATTAAATTGAATTGGGAACAAGATCTTAATTTTACTTTTACTGATGAACTGTGGGACTCTATTCTTGGCCAGGTTCACACTGCATCAATGTGTGCTCGTCACGCTCTTATTCAATTTAAGATTGTACACTGGGTGCACCTGTCCAAGGTTAAGTTAGCACGTATTTACTCGGATATAGACCCAACTTGTGAAAAGTGTGGTAGCGCTCCTGGCACTTTGCTTCACATGTATTGGTCCTGCCCTGCATTGATGAATTTTTGGCATTCTGTTTTTATCACTATGTCTGAAGTCCTGCAATATCAAATTAAACCTGATCCATTATGCGCCATTTTTGGTGTGGCTCCAGAACTTGTCTTGCCAAATTCCAAATTAAAAGTATTCAAATTTTCATTATTATTGGCTAGACGTGCTGTATTACTGAAGTGGAAAGACTCTTCGCCCCCTTCACATTTACAGTGGATAAAAGATATAATGTCCTGTTTGGATTTAGAAAAAATCAGATATACAGTTCGTGGCTCTGAAAACAAATTCTATAAATTATGGCGTCCGTTTCTTGATTTCTTTGAAAGACCCACGATTATAGTTTCTGAGTAGCTCATATCCCCTTTACCCCACCCCCACCTCACACACACAATTTTTTTTGGTATTTTTTTTTAATTATTGTTTATTTAAAGGTTTTTGTGTTTTGAAGCATTTACATTTGTTAGCTTTAAATTCTAGTTTTGCACTGTTTGGTTAAAACAAAAATGAAAATTTCTAATACTTTGTATTGTATTGATACTTCAATTAATAATAATAAAAAGACCTTTGAAAGAAAGAAAATCTTCATCAGTTGACTGGAGTAATGATCCAATTGGGCCATAAAGGTTGACAGCAGGGGGATCATGGTGATGCGGGTGAACTCTGCATTTACCTACAACATATTGAGACAGAATCTCACATCAGACCAAAAATGATTTCACATCATTTTCAACTAGTCACTTATTCTGGAAATGTAAACATTACTGTACCTGATTCTCAGAAAACAGAGCTGGCCACCTGTTTTTGAACTCTGCTATGAAGGCATATCTTTAATTACTTCTCGTCTTCTACAGGCAAAGGTTTTCTCCATTTTACTGTTGATTAGCTGATGGTTGTTGTTGTTCTTCACCTCTGATGCAAGTGCTTGCCTTTCCTCCTCGAGGCTCTCTTTGGTTTCATCTGCTGGGTAATCAAGACAGAAGTTGACCTCTGCTTTCCTTGGCTTCTTTACCTGGTTAGGACTTTGACCCATGGCACCTCACTTTTCTTTGACAGCGTCTATGCTCAACTCTGGGCAGCCAATGTTCCTCAGTCTTGTGCAGTAGTTTGCCATTTTACACTTTAAACTAATTTTCCATCCATAGAAGCCAGCAACTGATCCCTGCTCCTTTAAACATGGATACTTTGTTATCAGGGCCTGCACAACATCATCGAACTCTGAACTTGAAGGATAAACTTTGTATTTGACAACTTTGACTCAGAAGAGTACCACTGTTCAGGAAGGCTTGGTTGGCCCTTTCCAACTGAATCTGAACCTCATAATTAAACTGTGGTACAGTATCTGGAAATGTTGGGGCCATGGCTTTGATCTAAGGCAGTGGTGCCCAACCTTTTTTGAACCAAGATCTACTTTTAAAGTTGCGAGCCTGTTGAGATCTACCAGTTCACATAGGCTGTATCCATTGTCCATCTACACATTTAATATGCACACAACAAACAGAAAACCCATTAAGATATAATAAAAAGTAGTTTGTGAGTTGCAAAGCAGTTGCAATAAATGTATTTCCTTACCTCAGTGAGACCTTTGGCATTGGGAGGAGGCAGCTAGTTTCTCGTAGTCAGGGCAGTAGGAGCTGGTTGCAAGCCTTAGGCAGGCCACAAGGTGAATGTCTGTCATTGTGGATCTGTACTTTGACTTGATTTTCATGTGAGAGAAAGCAGTCTCACACAAACACGTTGATCCAAAAAGTGCAGTCAAGTTCAAGGCACATCTTCTGAGGTTGGGATATTTTTGTTCCGGCAGTAGGTTCCAGAAGTCTCCTTTCATGCCAGGTGTTGCCCTGGATTTGATCTCAATGTCATTTTGCAGTGTGAGAATCTCACTCTCAACAGCAGAGCTATCCAGTTGAAACAGTGATGCTACTTTAGAAGCAGTGTAATCCACATTGAGGCCCTCCCCAAATGGAAAACACAGATAGCTGGCAACAGGCTCAGTGGATGTAAAGTCAGTAAAACGCTTCTCAAATTCTGAAAAGATGCTTTGAACTTGCTCCTAATACCGTGCATTGTCCAGCTGTGCAAAATCTTTGCCATGACACTGGAGTTCTGCTTGCATGTGAGGAAAGTTTTGCAGGTCATGACGCTGCAGCCTACTAGAAAGCAGTGGCAGCTTGCTTTTAAATGTATTCACTGAACTAATCATGGTGATCACATGTTTATCCTGACCCTGGAACTGCAAATTCAAATCATTGAGCATGTGAGTCCAATCTGTCAGGAATGTTAAGTCTTAAAGCCACTGGCAGTCCTCAAGCTGTGCATATTCTGCTTGTTTTGAAAGCTTCAGAAAATCTTTGATTTCAGGCAACAACTCACTGAACCTCCCCAAAAATTTACCTCTGCTAAGCCATCTTACATCTGTGTGAAGAAGCAGGTCTGTATGTTCAGCTCCTGTCTCCTCAAAGTGAGCTCTGAATAGTATTCTCTGTAGACTCCTGGCACGAACAGAGCACACTATTTTCATAGCAACATCCATCACTTCTTTCATGTTTAAAATCTTTCCACACAGTGCTTGCTGGTGAATAACACTGGTCAACACCAAATTTATTGTCTTAAGTTTTTTAAGCTGATTTAGAACAATTTTGATGTGCTGAATCCAAAAATCACATTGGTTTTGCTCAATCAGGTCAACTTTTTGAACTATGGCCACGTTTTTTACGTTTTTGTTTACATGTATGGGTATTTTCACTTTATATGATGCAAAATTCTTTATTTCTTGAAATTCTCTGAATTTTGAACAATGATGATGTAACATTCAATTTACATGTACTTACCTTTATCAGTGTCTACTATTCAATTTACAATACAACTGTACAACTGCTGTACAACTGCTTACAACGTAGCATAAAAACCTGATCTGATCGAGAGAAACAGATGTCATTTTCGGATTCAGCGATGCAAAATTGTCTTAAATCAGTTGAAAAAACACAGACAACTTACAAAAAAAATATTTTTGTTATGTTGTGTAATACAATGACAATTAAGGATGCCTGGGAAAGATTCACTTTGTTTGCACAATGCAATGAACCAATTAGTGTGGCCTACCGTCAATGGAGCACCATCAGCTGTGATGGAGATGAGTCTGAAAAGAGGCAGTTGGCTCTTGTTAAACTCCATGAAAGCATTAAAGCAGACGGACAGACGGAAATTCAATATCGCTAATTCTTATCTCAAATTGTTGTCTGAGACGAGCTAAGTCGAACCGCACATGTTTTGGTGTCAATGTATGTCGCATAAGGTGACAATGCACTCTTGAAGTACGCTGTTGTGGAGAGCTGTCTGACCCAGCCAAGCGATCAGCGGCTAAGATGGCCACTGACTGTGTGACGTCACCACCGGCAAACACACGCACACGGTCGGCGGCCAGTGCTGTGTTTTGCTTCATGCAACACTTGCTTACGTCTTAAAATCGGCGATTACGGATATTTCTTGGAATACTTGTGGATTACAAATAGATTATTTATGAAGATTAGGATTTCAGGAATCGAATTAATATGGTTTGGCGTTGTGTTGTCTACAGGTGCGATGGTCCTGCTGTGTTTTGCTTCATGCAACACTTGATGTTTACGTTTTAAAATCGGCGATTACGGATATTTCTCGGAATTACCAAATATTTTCATGATCATAAGAACGGTTAGGGGGAAAAAAACATGCTGAAGAAAGACAGTTTAACTCACCGGTTACTTATATTGGAAGTCCATCCTCCTGTGTTTTTTAGAAGCAAAGTTCTCAATTACAGAGACATACAGTGTTCCCTATTGCTTCAGCTTCTGTATCTGGGCTGCACGGTGGCGCAGTGGTTAGCACTGCGGCAGCACAGTTTACCCTTGGCCGGGGGATTGTGGGGATCGTGGGTTCGATCCCAGCCCCCGACCAACAGTGATCTGTGTGGAGTTTGCATGTTCTCCCCGTGTTGCGTGGGTTTACTCCGGGATTTCTCCGGTTTCCTCCCACATGCCAAAAACATGCATGTTAGGTTAATTGGCTGTTCTAAATTGTCCCTAGATATCTGTTTCCTATAGGCCCTTAGAATAGAAGGTTAGTATTAATGAAAGCGCTTTGAGTGGTCTTTGTGACTAGAAAAGCGCTATATAAGTGCAGGTTAGTTAGTTAGTAAAGCAGACTCCAGTGAAATAGTACCCAGGTTTGTCAGTCTTTCTTGTCCACATATATTTTGCAGGTGTCACGGCTCGCCGCTCTCAGGCATCTGCCTCAGCTGCGCACACACCTGCACCTCGTTAGCGCCCTGCATGTGCAGTAGACATTTCGTTGACAGGGATTTCGAGAATAAGATGCAATTTGCAAAAAGATTGGTGATAAAGAAAACGGCTATTCCAACTATATATCCCGCGATTCCCAAGTCTGACTCTGAGACAAGTGTCAGTGACAGTGGCGTGAAAAGCAAGGGTGATCTACCGAGGCGATCAGCTGTCAGAAAATGAGAAGTAAACAGGGTAAGTTTTGTATTTTTAATATTCACTGCAATTGTTTACTAAACATTTTAAATGAATTCCAAGCAATGGATGATTTTCAAAATCAAATTATTTCTGGGAAATAATGCGGCGGCGGACAGGTGCCCGTGTCAGGTTTTGCAGCGTCGCGCAAACAGAGGCGCGCTGGCGGGCCCAGGCCACCAGTGTTATGCGCGTGCTTTTGTGCCTAAAACGTTGAAGAACGCGGAGTTGACAAACAGACAAACAAACCCCAGCAAAAACATAACCTCCTCCTGGCCTTTTCGGCCTGGCGGAGGTAATTACCAATGACAGTTCAGCTTTCAATTTTTAGGGAAGCAACATATTTGCTAAGAAAAATAAATATAAGCCTAAGATTGTAAGAGAAATATGCTTTTAAAAATGGAACCCCAATTTTCTACCATAAAATGGTGCCCATTATAACTGTGAAATGTTATTTATTGGAATATAATAATTGCTATATCTGGAAACTAGTTATTTTCTTAATCTGTAGTGATACTCCATTGATTTTTGTATTTCTTTGTATATTTCTGCTGTGTTTTCAAACGTTCATACAAAGGTGGTATAGTATGTAATATTTCTTTTCAAATTGAGAAGAATTTAGTGTGTTCAAATTATTCAAATGTATATGACATGCGACTTTGACGAATGCTGAACTATGAGAATTATAACATTGACATGAACATTAATAAACTCAATATATGATTTTACAAAACTTTATTTACATATCATTGTTCACAAATCTAATCTTGGTAGGCAAAATCCCTTGTAGTGATCAGATGGGAATGTTTCTCTGATGAGGCTCACTGCACAGGCAGGCAACATAACCCTCACTTCTTTCCCACAAATAAGGCTGAATACTCCCCTCAGCACCACCCAAAACTACTTCATCATCCGATTCTTCATTTTCAATGTCATCATTTATATTGAGGTCGTCAAACTCGAGAAAATAATCGCTGTCCGAATCACTTTGCTCTCGTTCTGCCATTTACTATGTATTGCTGTTGTGACGTCACCAATGCCCGCACCTATCGAGAGATGGCGGTACTGCAGCCTCACTAAGTGAAGGCTGAGCTATGAGCAAATAAGGTCATTTATGGAAGCTGGTGACACATATTAAATCGCGGGAATAGACAGAATAGAATATTTTCATACAATCTGTTGATTGGTTCATTAAAAAAATGTCACTGTCCGTCTGCTTTAAAAATATCTTCACCTCTTGTATGTCCTTTCAATGGCAAAACTGTGAGCAGCTCTTCTTTGACGGTCATATCATCAAAAACCATTCTAATGAAAACACATAACTGAGCCACATCCACCATATCATTCGACTCGTCAAACAGGAGGGAAAAACACTCACATGCCTCATTGTCCTTTTACAATTGCTCCTCGACATCCTCTGTCATCACCTGTTGCTGATCAGCACGCAGTCCCTCCATGCCTGTCGGTCTGGCCCCGACCTCTTTTAAAGCTGCTGCAGCAGTCGCTGTCGTAACCCCAGATCCTCCGGCCCACTACAGCCGAGCTCTGGGAAAAACTGGAGCTAGCTTGTCGCCGTCACTCGTTGATGCAGGCGCCTCGCCATCATGCCTGGTACCCTCGTCCAAGGTATCTTGAGCGCTGGCACTGAGACCCTCCTGCATCGAACCTGAGTGAGGCTGGTCCTGCTCGACCACCATGGTTTTTGTTTTTTTTAGCTTCTGCCATTTTCATGGGCTGCTAGTGAACTTTAACAGCGGCTAGTCTGACACTTGTAATCTGTGACCTGGCACGCTGTACCTGCAGGTCAGTGCGCACGTATGGTACGTACTGTGTGTACGTGCAGTGCCGTGTGTGCAGTCCAGTCGAGCTGCGCTGTGTTTGTGTGTATGTGTCAGTACTAAGGAGCAATGGCAGGAAAAACTTTGCAGACTATGCAGTCGCGATCGACTGAGAATCAGTCCGCAATCTACCAGTCAATCGCAATCAACTGGCTGGGCACCCCAGATCTAAGGGAAGAACCTGAAGATGTAGATTCAGAGGATGAATATCTGTGTCTGATGCTGTGGACAGCAAATTGTCATCCGGCAACTGTGAAACAAGTTGATATGTGGTTGTGTCTGACTCATCTGTTAAGTAAGTAACTTTAGCTGTGCTCTTGTCTTTGATTTCTGAGATGTTTGTCAAGTTTACAAACTCGTTAAATTCAATGTCTCTGTACTGCAATCTAAAACTTCCAGACAAGCTGAATTGACTTAAAACCTCTCCTTTGAGAGCCTCTACTGAATTCGGCAACCCACTGGGCAGAGTTACTTTTGATACGTTGTCTACTCCAAGCACAACTCTCAGTGTTACAGCCATCTTGGGTTCATTCTGAAAAATAAAAGCAACATACTTAACTTTCTTACTTAAATTTCATCAGCATTTGCAAAATGAATCTTCAGCACTGCCATGCCTTATTTAGGAGTGACTGAGTTCTGTTAACTGCTGTCTCCTTTCTTTTTTCTGTAAAGCACTTCGAGATCCACTGTTGCTGATGAGAAGCACAATATAAATGGAATATGTCATTATTATTAAACCATTTTACCATAATACATTTAAAGAAATTACCTGTCACATGTACAAATCTTTTTAAAGTAACCATTCGTAAGGATCCAACTCCAGTCAGCCAAAGGATACTGGTCAGAAAGCTCTTTCAACTCAGCCACTGCAAACTCTCTTGTTGGATGCAACTCAAAAGCTAGATAGTGGTCTCTGTACCATGAGGTCAGTTTTTTAATGATGAGACGCCAATCATTTCTTATAATGCACAGGTGAAGGATTTCTGAAAATTCTGACCGGCCACCACATGACCCATGCACAACTATCATGCCTTTTTTGTATTTTATGCCATTAACAGTGACACTTTGAGCAAGGTTTACAGTAGTGATTTCAGGGTAGTTCTGGGTTATTGTGTTCACAACATCCTCATTGAGAACATCAATGGGGACTTTTGAGATCTGAACAACTTCCAAGAAGGAGTTTTCTTTGTCAGGACAAAGCATATTATGGGCAATCATTAACTGATGTTTTGTTGTTGTCAAAGACAAAGTTACATTCCTAAAGTTATTTATATGCATAACAGCTTGCTTAAAAAAAGCTATGTTTGGCTTCAATCGCATGGTCCACAATGACACAAGGGAGCCAAAACGTTTTATCATTTCTGGATAGTGTTTAGGTAGTGGGCCGAGTGGCTCTATCTGCTTTAGTTTTTGAGATGATCGATCCCCATCTAGAGAGTAGCTGACTTTCACAGATAGGCTAACTCATATTTTTCAAAACATGAATCTGTTTGTTGGCAGGTTAAGAATGTGTATATTTTTATGAAAATTAAACTTTAGTTATGAAACCTGATAAGGCCGTTCTGAGGCGATCACTAAGGACCTCTATATGCTTAACCAATCAAAACAGCGCTCCATGATCACTTGACTTAAGTTCGTCCAATGAGCTGCATCACTGTCAGAAGTAACAGTAGAGGAAAGATGGGCTGACGAGGCTGCAAGTCCATCAGCCAGGTAAGCACAATAATGTTATATTTATGTTCCTGTATTCTCTTTTCGTGTTACAGATCTCCATCGTTAATATTACAACCAAGTGCATGCTCCCCATTGTCCCTTGTCTTGTATAGCATATCGCTAAATAAAGTTACACGTCCTAAACGTTGTCCTGCTGTTAAAGAAGCCCTGCTGTTAAAGAAGCCCTGCTGAAAAAAACAGCATACAACAGCATCAGACCAGCACCAATAAATAATAGTTTAGTACTGTAAATAGTAGTTTTAGTATTGTTTGTGAGAGTTTTTGAGTGTTTGTTTTTGTTACGTATTTTGTCGTGTTTTCAGAGCAGTGTCTTTTTTCATATTGTTTGTCTTTTTTCACTTTATTTCTTGTTTTTATAGATTTTTTAAGTAATAATTTGTAAATAGCTTAGTAAAAAATGTTGACGAGATCAGCTAGAAAGAAGAAAGCCCCGTGGAAGAGGAGGAAATCTCAGGTGAAGTGTCCCAATCTCAACCACAGTGATACAGTTTGTATCACTGGATATTTATTCCCAGCTTTGTTACAATATTTTTTTTCAGTATCTATCCATTTATACTAGTTCTATTTTTTCAATATCTAGTGTATTTTTTCTTATTAGCTTTGTTTTCAAATTGCTTTGTCATCGTTATATTTATTACTTATTTGTATACTGTTGAACATTTGTTCTTGAAACACAAGTTTCTTTTGGATAAATCTCATCTAATCTTGTGCTATATATTTATATTTTTAGAGATTCTTCAGATGAAGAGCCATCCACCAGGACCAGCAGTGGAACAAGAACAGCTGGAGAGGAACTGATTCCTGAACTACCACAGAGCTAAGAAAACGCCTAGACATAGACACATAAAACAGCCTGTAAACTGGACAAACACAAATATTTGAGAACATGTGTAAGGGGTTCAGTTTAATTTTTGCTGTCACAAAACTTTTGTTCATGTACATTTGAAATATTTATAAAGAGAAGACAGGTGAAAATTCAAATCTGTTTTTTTTTTTGTTATTACACACTGTTTTAAGCATTTAAAACATAATTTAAAAAAAACATAATATTGACACATACTTGCCAGATTTTGAAATGTACGCTTCTTCTGAAAAACACAGCAAAATATTTTACACGAAGGACATTTTATGACATATTTATTTAAAAAAAAAAAGATAGAAAGCACCAGGTGAACTATTATAATTATAGCACTAAAAGGCTTTAAAGCATCCCAGTGAGTTTCCAGCCAATGTGAAATGTTCCACAGGTGGAACACCGGAATTTTAAGAGGTTAAAGATTAAATATTCATCATTTCAAACAGGAGTAGCTCATTTTTCTAAATCAGCTTTAACATTTTTATTGGTGTTATAATCACCACTAAATCAACAACAAAGAACATCATTGCAACATACCACACCCAAAAGTATATAGAGAACACACAGTGTGTGTGTCTATGTGTCCTAGTCAGAAATGTTCTCACAGTCCAAGCAATAACATGTCTGTGCATGGAAGCTCGATCTGTCTGCACGTGCATCTCCCTTTCACACGGTGTGTTTTTTTACAGAAGCAGTATACAGGCTCCAGAATGCTGACAGGTGCAGGTGGGAAGAGTCAACCAGTCAATCTCAAAGGAGTCTCCCTCAATCTTCCAGCCATGGGCCATTGGTGGAGGTATGTCTGGCTGACTCTGCAGGCATCTTCTATAGATGGCTGCCTGGTAGTTCCTTCGCTGAATGTGTTTATACAGTGAGTCTCTGTTTGGTGGAAGACTTCTGTCTGTGCACTTGTCACTCTTAAGCAGTTGGCATCTTGTGTAATTCACATCCTTGGAGCCTTTGAGGTCATACAGAACACAAGTTAATTTGTCAATGGTCTTATACTGTTCTGGGAGTAGTTGAAAAGCTTTTTCCAGTGTCTTTAATGACACACAATGTTCTTTGTTGGACAGTAGTATTTTCATTGTTAAATTTCTCTTTTAGCCTTTTTCAATTATATTTTTGAGTTGGCTTGGGAGCAGATGTGGTGCTCTTCTTGGGTGGACTGGAACCTCTGTTTGTTTTTTTTTGACCGGAGAACCCGGTTTGGTTGGGGATTTGTAGTGGAAGTATGTGGTTCTTCATCTAAAATATTGTAAAGGAGACAAAATTGGGTGGCTTTTTCCCCTCTGCCATCAGACTGCTGAACATTAAGTGACTTATTGACTCTGTGCACTATATACAGCAGCTCATGTCGTTCATCACTGTTTTTCTGTTGCATTATCGACTGCACTGTGGTACCCCATTAGCTTCTTGCTAATTTATTTAAAACTGCCTTGACCAGTATTACTCATTATTATTATTATTATTATTACTTATTATTCTACACTTATTGCATGTTTTTAGTCTTTTAGTTTTTTAGTTTATCTCTTTATCTCATCATGTTTTTAATGTTGCAGCATGGCACCGAGACAAATTCCTAGTTTGTGTACTACATGAACAATGGCAATAAATCTGATTCTGATTCTGATTCAGAATGCTTAATTTGGGACAACTATAAATTTACTGCATAAGTGTTCATTCTAAAGATAACTACACTGTGTTAACATTGTCTATTCTGTTCTACAGGTAACTCCAGCTGCTCAGACATTCCTGATATACTCCTGGACCTGTCTGGATCTTTCTGTCTTGTCTTAAATTGATTGGTTAGACCTTGCTTGGAGCTGGTCTAGAATGGAGAAGTAAGGGGCCTCCTTCCCTCCACTAGCCTGGGTGTACACCTTGGGCAAGTGTTGGCACAACTTCGGCCTCCCTTGGCCGGGGATACGGCCTAGGTCACTACTCCTGGCGGTTCTGCTTGTCAACTCAGCATCAGTTCCGGCAGTCCTTTTTGTGAGCATGCCCCTTCTGGGCTTGCCTAGCCAGCAAGTGAAGTCAGCCTTTGGCGGAAAGCTTTGAACTATCAGATGTTTCAGCAAGCTGGATGGCGATCGCTGCAATGTGTAGTAGACTACGAAGAGCGTGACGAGGCACAAGAAGTCACGGTCATCCACTGCATCCGTCTCTTCCTCCAGCCGTCTTGACGATGTCTTGCTGCTGGATCCAGGAGCAGTTTAGACGATAGAGTGAGGTCGCCGTGTCGCGCAAACTCCTCCTCACTTTAAACTATTTTTTTGCACACGTCACCTTTCAAATTGACTATTAATGTTTACGCTCATTAATGTACATGATCAGTTCAGATAGATTTCATCACATTAAAAATGAATACTCCCCATCACTTGTGTGTACTGATTTTTGTGTCCTTTCTTCAATATTTCTTGTATTAGCATACTGCATGTGTCACGAGCTGAGTCTGATGTTCTGCCGGACCCAGTCTCGTGACTCTTGTTATATTCATATATATTCATCCACTGTATTTTGGTACCCTTTTTGAGTTGTCGCTGCCTTTTGTGTTTCTATTTATGTTTCTGTGTTTGCTTCATTTGTAATTATGTTCTGTATTCTGGTTTGTTTACATTCATGCCATGGGTGGACAGCTGGCTGGCAGTGTTTCTGGGTTCATGTTTGAACTGCCCGTCAACCTGTCTGCCGCTCCTCCCTCATCCCTCATTACTACTCTCAGCTGAGTCCAATTATTAGTCGTTGCTCTCCTGCTCAGGTGTCATCACTCACATCATTTTGTCACCCACTATTTAAGTTCTACCTGCTCAGTTATTCGTCGCATCGTAGTACTACCATCGTAATATGCTATCCTCCTGTTTACCTGTTTGTTCCATGAAGTGCTGCTTTTCCCTCCAGAGCCTGCTCTGAGGCACTACCTGTAAGTCTTCCTCCTGTTCACCGTGTATTTCACTGTAGAGCTAGTTTTCCCTCCAGAGCCATTTCCCTGCTCTGAGGCTCTACATGTGATATCTCCTCATTTGGCATTTTGTATTTTACACATTTTGAACTGTTTGTCCTTTTAATAAACACACGGCATCATCCAGCGCTTGGGCTCGTTTCTCGCTGAGCCTCATAAAGGCAAACATGACAGCATGTAGCACTGTCTATGATAGCCTATGTTAACTGACACATCACAAGGGTGGGTATTATGCAAATTATATTTTTCTATTGCCTTTTCAGCTATTTTTCTTTCTTTCGTATCAAGATTTACCTACTCTCTTGAACACTGTACAATTTTTTTCCAACTCCTGTCTGAAAATTGAATTATATTTTCTAAAGAGCCTGTAACATGCATACAGCACTCCATACCTGTCCCTGATATCCATGCTAGCTAATGAAAGCACATGTCTGACTTGACATAACTGACCTGTTATTAATGAAGATAGGCCCATACCAAAGCAAGAAATTGAGCAGCAGACATAAGGGTGGGACAAACTAGTTTATTTTAACATTCTGATCAGATCTAAATATAAGAAGTGATGCTGGTGTAATAGTATATTATGAATAAATATTAAATTTCCAAGGCATGTTGTGAGACATTGTTCTTAATGGTATTATGTCATGTGTGCCTCTACAAGGCGCAGAGAGGACAGATCCAAATGCATGGTGTGTTGAAGATATTTATTGACAAAAACAACATAAACATCCAAAAGTGCCCACAGAACAAAAATGCAAACAAGAATAACTTACAGAAACGCAGCCTCTGAGCAGGAGAGCGCTCAGGAGAAGAAAAATACTTCAGAGGCTGGTACCGTATGATGATCAGAGGAGAACGAGAGTAGAATCAATTTAGCTGTATCCAAACAGAGAAACAGCAGTGCTTAAATATAATGCAGTTTAATGAGGCACAGGTGCAGCCAGGCAGAGTGAGCCGGCAACCTAATCAAACCAACTGTTCACAGCTGATGGCAAAAGGCAGTGGGCAGCTGGTGGGGAAGGTCTGGGAAAAAAGGGGAAAGACTCACAAAACCAGAAAATAAAGCAGACCTTATAATAATACTAGTGACAAACAAACAGAACTTAGAATTACTGTGAGTGTCTGAGCTCAGTAACACACGCTCAGACACATGACAGATCCCCCCTTTAAGGGGTGGTTTCCAGACACCCCCAGGCAACACCAAAGAACCCCCCTTCCCCCCAAAGAAGCATTACACCAGTCAGGCTGGGAGGCGGGGGGAACTGGCAGGAGGGACCAAAAACATAGGGCCCGCTCCAGACCCGCACTCATGCTATCTCAAAGTCTTGGGGCCCAAAACAGTTTGGGTGGCTGGCCAAAGTCCCAGGCCAGCTGGACAGCCAGGGGGAAGGAGTTAGGTGGCCTGCCTGAGAATACTGGCCACCCAACTCAGCGGCTCAGTCGATCTAGTGGCCGTCCTGAGTTCTTGAGCCACCTGGACCACAGGGGCGATCCAGGAGGTCGCCCCCCCATAGGACGACCCATGGCAACATTGGGCCGACGAAGACTGAAGACCCCAATGGCGTCTAGCTGAGCAAGAGAAGAAATGACAACACCCTCGGTGGTCTGGAACAGGAGGACCATAGCCCCCGCAGTGGCTCCGGGCTGGAGCTTAGCTGCACCCGCGGTGGCTCTGGGCTGGAACTCTGCAGCACCCGCGGTGGCTCCGGGCTAGGCCAACGCTGCACCGACGGAGGACCTGGGCTGGGCCATCACTGCACCCACGGTAGATCCGGGCTGGGCCATCACTGCACCCACGGTGGGCCTGGGCTGGGCCAACGCTGCACCCACAGTGGGCCCCGGGCTGGGGTGCCACGCCCATGGCGAACCCATACCAGAACGCAGCACCCATGTTGGCTCAAAGCTGTGGTGCAGCACCCACAATGGTCCCCAGATGGGACGCAGCACCCACGGAGACCTGGACGGCGGTGGGGGAACCCAGACGGTGGCCTCCAGCAAGGGATGAGCTCCACCCATGGGGGTTCAGGGCTGGGACGGAGCACTTGTGCCGACTTCCGCTGGAGAAGCTGGACCCACGGCATCTTTGGGTGGTGAGCCTGGATCCATGGAGACCTCTGGTTGGAGTGGATCTTTCCCGGTGACCCTAGGAGAAGACTCAGAAACAACAAGCAGAGGAACATGGTCAGGGTCGCCGGCAGCGGCGGAGCCCAGCGAAGTAAGCTCAGATGCAGCGGGCAGCTGCACCTGGCTCCCCTCACCAAGAGCCAGCAACCAAGAGCCACCACCAACCCAGGAAGTGGATCCTCCAGGGCCTTGGGCTCCTCCATTGTCCAGCAGTTCTGCTCCGGGGCCGGTGGATACTCAGGAAAGGGTGGAGGAGACACAGAGAGGACAGGAGAGTAGTGAATTGCTGCAACAGGTGGGGAGAGCTCAGGGGACTGCATTTCCTGAGCCTCCCTACCGAGAATCAGGCAAGGCATTTCAACAAAAATAGAAGGAGAATGAAATGACACTTGCCTGTTCTCCCGGTGTTTGATGTTATCTGTTACAGCGGTTGAAAAGTCGTCTCTCTCCGTGGCTCTGGTGGGCTTGGGCCCCCCCTGAGGATTGTGGAGGAGTTGCTTCAGCAGTCACAGAGATGGGCGAAGCTGGGGAACCCACGGAGGACCTCTCGGCAGCTGGAGAAAACACCAAAGGAGAGGGAGGAACAGCAGCTATAGACCCAGGGAAAGCTGAGGAGACAGCCGGAGAAGAGAGGAGAGTGGGCTGCACTGCTGAGGGAAACTCCTGCTTCGGTGTTGTAGAAGAGGTTGTCCGGGAGGCAGAGTTATTCCTCCGGTGGTCAGGCATGGGACGATGGTGGCGTCATGAAACCGGCGGCGCACCCACTGGAGCTGGTGATGGCGATACAAGAGGGAGGGCGGGCTTCAGCCGTGGAGAGCGGCTCCGCTGGGAACGCTCCAATCTCCAGGTCTGGGAATGATTGCTGGAGTGCAGACACAGAGGATAACAGCTCAGAGTATGCAGGACATCTCCACAGGCCAGGGTGCACCTCCAGGATTCCCACCGCTGCACGCACACATTCCCACACCTTTTTGGGTCCTTGGGCTTCCAGAGCTTCATCTACAAAATCCCGGATAAACTCCACCTCCCATTCCTCCTCCACCATCGGGGCCTTCGCTGCCAACCCTCTGATGATCTTAAGGGGCCGGCGCGCCGAGGACATGATGAGCTCCGCTGGCCAGGTGAGTGAAAAGGGAAAAAGGGAACAAACACACCCACTAGATCTTTTTTACTGGCGGCTAAATTCTGTCATATGTGCCTCTGTGAGGCACAGAGAGGACAGATCCAAATGCAGGGTGTGTTGAAGATATTTATTGACAAAAACAACATAAACATCCAAAAATGCCCACAGAACAAAAATGCAAACAAGAATAACTTACAGAAATGCAGCCTCTGAGCAGGAGAGTGCTCAGGAGAAGAAAAATACTTCAGAGGCTGGTACTGTATGATGATCAGAGGAGAACGAGAGTAGAATCAATTTAGCTGCACCCAAACAGAGGAACAGCAATGCTTAAATATAATGCAGTTTAATGAAGCGCACGTGCGGCCAAGCAGAGCGAGCCGGCAACCTAATCAAACCAACTGCCCACAGCTGATGGCAGAAGGTAGTGGGCAGCTGGTGGGGAGTGTCTGGGGAAAAAAGGGGAAAGACTCACAAAACCAGAAAATAAACAAAGCAGACCTCATAATAATACTAGTGACAAACAAACAGAACTTAGAATGACTGCGAGTGTCTGAGCTCAGTAGCACACGCTCAGACAAATGACAGTATTATATATTTCGTCCACAGAATAAACCTGAAAATGTATGTAATAATCTGTCAGGTAATGAATCAAGGCTTATAAATGTATTATGCTCTTTAATTTTGTACTTGTCTGGTTGTTTTTCAACAATCAATACATGTTTTTTTTGTAAGCTAGTTAAAGTCTTGAAAATTAATATTCACATCAGACCCGCTGTATTTTCATTTTATTTTTTTTTTTACCCTGGAGGCACGGGGGAAGGGGGGGATCCTGATTAAGTCGAACGTGATTGGTGTATGCGGTCACCTATCGCAAACTGATTGGTTTATCAGCTAAAGCTGTTCTGAGAGATGCCAAAGAGGACTGATGATAAAAATGTAAGGTGGAGCATTTTATCACCACTACGGGGCCGCCTGTTTTTGCAAGACCTCAGCGCTTGGACGCAGCTAAACTGGCCATAGCGCGTGAGGAGTTCGCCAACCTGGAGAGGTTAGGCATCGTCAGGCGCTCAAACAGCCCATGGGCTTCCCCGCTACACATGGTCCCTAAAGCTGAGGGTTCATGGCGACCTTGCGGTGATTTCCGCAGGTTAAACAACGCTACAATGCACGACCGCTACCCAATTCCTCACATTCAGGACTTTTCCGTTCACCTTGCAGGAGCGCACATTTTTTCTAAGATAGATCTGGTCCGTGGTTACCACCAAGTCCCAGTGCGCGCTGAGGACATACCCAAAACAGCGGTAATAACCCCATTCGGTTTATTTGAGTTTTTGCACATGCCATTTGGGCTTAAAGCGGCAGCACAGACGTTCCAACGCATGATGGATGCAGTGCTGCGTGATCTCCCTTTCGTGTTCGTCTACCTGGACGACATCTTAGTAGCCAGCGCGTCCGAAGACAAATACGAAACCCACCTCACAACGATTTTCCGGAGGTTGGAAGAGCACGGTTTAATAATCAACCCAGCGAAATGTCAGTTTGGGGTGACGGGGATTGATTTTTTGGGACACCGCGTCTCTCCCGAAGGAGCGATTCCGCTGCCTGACAAAGTGCGCGCAGTGGCAGATTTTCCCCGGCCGCAAACGGTCAGGGCGCTACAAGAATTTTTGGGAATGGTGAACTTTTATAACCGTTTCCTTCCCCGTGCAGCGCAGCTCATGCAACCACTGTACGCTGAGCTCAAAAAACAGAAACCCGCGAATAGGGTTGAATGGACCCCGGAACAAGAGCCAGCGTTCTCGGAAGTCAAAGCAGCCCTGGCTAACGCCGCATTGTTGGCACATCCAGACCCAACAGCCTGCATAGCGCTCACCACTGACGCTTCAGATGTGGCCATAGGGGCTGTCATGGAGCAGTGCGTTGCCGGGGCTTGGCAGCCGCTCGCCTTTTTCAGCAGAACTTTGCGCGACAGTGAACGTAAATACAGCGCGTTGGACAGAGAGTTGCTGGCTCTCCACCTGGCCATTCGCCACTTCCAGTTCTGGCTGGAAGGGCGCAATTTCACCGTGTTCGTTGACCATAAGCCGCTAACATTCGCGATGGCCAAGGTTTCAGAACCGTGGTCGGGCCGGCAGCAGAGGCAGCTGGCCGCGATCTCAGAGTTTACTACCGATATTCAACATGTGTCGGGCAAACTAAATGTAGTGGCAGACTGCCTCTCGCACGCCGTTGTGGCCCCGGTCTGCGTAGGGATAGATTACTCAGCCATGGCCGCGGAGCAGGCTAGTGACGCGGACGTGCGCGCGCTCCAGTCTGGACCAACAGGGTTAAGGCTGGAGAGCAGGGTGCTGCATGATGGCATGCCCCCCTTAATCTGCGATGTCTCCACAGGTCGCCCGCGTCCTGTGGTCCCGGCCGCGTGGCGCCGCCGCGTTTTTGAGTCGGTTCACTTTTTGGCGCACCCAGGAGTGCGTGCGTCGGTCAAAATGGTAGGAGAGAAATACGTGTGGCCGGGCCTTCGCAAACAAGTGAAAGAGTGGGCAGCAGCCTGCGTGGCGTGCCAATGAGCCAAAGTACACAGACACACGAAGGCTCCCTTGGAGCCGTTTCGCATTCCGGCTAAGAGGTTCGACCATGTCCATGTGGACCTCGTAGGCCCCCTCCCGTCATCACGTACACACACCTCCTGACGGTGGTGGACCGCACCACGCGCTGGCCAGAAGTAGTTCCGATGGTGGCAACCACGGCCAAGGAGGTGGCGCCCACATTTTTAATAGCATGGGTGGCGCGTTTTGGAGTTCCGTCGGACATTACGTCCGACAGAGGCTCTCAATTCGTTTCCAAACTCTGGTCAACAATGGCCCGCAGCCTGGGTGTCTCAATTCACCGCACAACTGCGTACAACCCACAGGCTAATGGGTTATGCGAACGTTTTCATAGGTCATTGAAAGCGTCTCTGAGGGCTTCACTGACGGATGCAAATTGGGTAGACAAACTACCATGGGTTTTATTGGGGTTACGTTCTGCGCCTAAAGAAGATCTGGAAGCTTCCCCGGCAGAGCTCGTTTTTGCACAACCACTTCGGCTGCACGGGTAGTTTCTGCCAGATAATCCCACTCCAGGCAGCTCCCCATCTCAGCTGCTGCAGCGTAGCATAGACACAAGCACGCTGCCGGGCCCTGCCCACCACAGTTTTCCGCACGTTTTTGTTCCTAAAGCCTCGAAAAACGCGGAGTTCGTGTTTGTCAGACACGACGCCCACCGCCCTCCGCTGCGCCCACCTTATGATGGACCGTTCAGAGTGCTGGAAACAGGGGATAAGCATTTTTTGCTAGACTTGAGGGGTAGGAGGGAAAAGATTGGCATAGACAGACTCAAACCCGCTTTTGTTGTGGCGGACGAGCAAGTGCTGTTGGCGAGGGCCCCTCGGCGTGGAAGACCCCCACGGGGAGCTCCCCAGAGAAAAGATTCCCCAGAGCACCCACACGGACAGACAAAAAGTTTTCCCCCCCAGACATCGACCCCCCGGCATGACAGTGCCATGGAGGCAGTGAATCCTGGTTGCAGCAGATACGGGAGAAGACTGAAGCCCAAGCAACATGTGGACTGATGTTAATGGTTCTATCACAGCATGTGGACTGTTACCCTTTTGTTCTATCTAAGTTGTTGGGGGGGGGGGCAACCCGGGGAGAGCCTAATTGTTTACCACCTTAGACAAGAACAAAGAACGGGAAGATAACCTTTTGTGTGTGAGAAGTTTCTAGACGCCCTAATAAGATAACAGGGAGTGCAGGGATGAGTGTGTTGATTGCAGCCAGATGGGGAGATTATCTTTTGTGTGTGAGAAGAATAACCTTTTGTGTGTGAGAAGTTTCTAGACAGAGGTCATAGTATTTAAGGGAAGAGTTCCTACTTGTATGCCATTCTGTCTATGCTACTTGTGTGAGACGTGTAATAAATCTCCTGAACTAAAATCCGCCTCTTCATTTACACGCTCCACAGAAGACTATATTTTTTTAAAAAATGGCATCCTCTTCCGATGGGGATTAATCAGTGACACGAAAAACACACTTGGCCCACCACCTAGTTCCAGAAAATGACGTTTGGGGAACAATCTTTGATCAGGAAACAGTTACTGATAACATTTTCAATGCTCTGATATTTTGTGCTCAAAGTATGCAATTGATTCTATGAACTATGTATTCTGCAATATTCTTTAAATCCCAAATTACCTGCCAACTAGGTTCCTCATTGGGAACAAGTTTGCCCACAATTAAAGGGAGTAACCGAAGAAGACACCAATTTTCATGGGCGTTTCCACTAATTATGTGATTCTTTTGTAAAGTCTTTGGTAACAAATGAGGGCGGTTAGTTTTATCTCCCTCTTTGCATGGAAAAGAATGAATAAGATTATTAAGGTGTTCAAGAGCGAACAACTTTTTAGATATAAGCACCTCAATGCACCGTGCCAACTCAACAAGAACTATGCCCTCAAAAAGGTCTTGGACAATACCTGGGGGATAACCTGTTGTCACATTAAAGTGAGAGAGGCTTTTAGTTAAAATGCAAGATTGTCTTTCCCCAAAGCAGCTCATCCCCTTTCCTTGAGCCCTTTTTGACGTAAAGGTGATGAACTTCTTTGGTTCGGTGTTCAAAAACTCCTGTTTTTACCTCCTGTGTCTGAATGTCAGAAAGCTGAGCTGTACAAAATCGACAGAAATATTTTCCTGAAAAACTCTCTACAAATCCAGCTAGCCCATGAGCTCCCTGATTGTCAGCAACACATTGTATTGTGCCCTTAATAAACACTCCAAGACGTTGAATATATAGCCCTTGCTGTTCAAGAATCATTACATCATGCAACAGAGGTTCAAATATCTTTTCATAGCCATAAGTTCTAACATACTCACTTTTGCATAACAGTACCAAATAGGTTGAGGAAAGGGTCAAGCTGCAACCAGGAGGCAAGTTACCTAAAATCCAGTATACTGCACAAAGTTTGTGTTTCTTGCGTGACGTTCCAATGGATTGCAAACCTCAAAGTCATCAACATACAAGCATAGGAAAATCCTTAAATCCTCACCAAAAAAAGGATTGCTTTTGTAATGCTCGCCATCCTGAAAGCACACATACTGGTTTACATTTGCAGATAAGGTTGTATGATTATCAACAAGCTTATCAACAATATCTTTCCGAGCAAGTAACTGCTGTAGAGATGTCAGTAAGGGAACATACTTAAATGTTTTGTTGGACCTTGCCTCCAATACATACTCGACAGGTTCCACAACCTTAAATTTTTCCTTGTAGTACTGTTTGTGTCTGAAATCAGATGACAATGGACCTCCTTTAGCTATAGCCTTTACCAAAGAATTATTAGTAGAAATGGCAATGCTGAGTTCATTAATTAGGAGCTGGTCAACCTGAAGGTTATGCTTTTTGAAAATGTCAATAGCTGTACTGTGCGTTATAGGCAATGCTGCAGAGGTAAAAATGAAATGTAACTCCTCAAGCAAGCCACCTATTGCTGAACATGGTAGATGTGAAAAGATCTCTAATTTCAAAAGAACAGTTGCCAATTTTTTTAATGATTGTTTCTTGCAAGTTCTCATTTGGTGTGTCAGTTTCAATCAAAGTATGTCAATGTAAGTCTGAAGCAGTTTATCCAAGATCACCTGGATTGTCTTCAGATAGATGGTCACCATTTACATTACCACCTTTTACTACTTCAGCTTTAAAGTCTTTAATTGTACAATGTGCATGCTTCCTACTCTTGTGTGATTTGTAAGTAGCATATATATTAGTTTGAAATGTATAATTCTGAAACCTGCACCTGTGTGCGCACTCGGGTCATCTAATCATCCTCTTTAGCCTTCTGTTCACTTTTCATCGGTGTTTTTGTTAGCTTTGGGTTAGCCACTAGCTATGGCTACTAGCTCTCCTTCCCCTTCTCCTCTGGTGTGCTCTCTCTGTCAGATGTTTAGCTACACCTCTGCCTCTTTTAGTGATAACGGTAAATGTAATAAATGTTGTCTTTTTGAGGCGCTCGAGGCGAGGTTGTCTGATTTGGAATCCCGGCTCCGCTGCATTGAAACACCGTCTGTGCCAGTTAATCTTGACGAACGTCCCTTAGCTGCAGCGGAGCACCCTAGCATAGGGCGGCCTGCTAGTGGTCTTCCGGTCCTCCTCAGCAGCAAGGAGACTGGGTGGGTGACGGTGAGAAGGAAGCCTAGTCGCAAAGCCCCAGTTAACCACCAACCTGTTCATGTTTCTAATCATTTTTCCCTGCTCAGCGACACACCCGCTGAGGAAAAAACTCTGATCATTGGCAACTCTGTAGTCAGAAACGTAAACCTAGAGACTCCAGCGGCCATAGTCAAATGCATTCCTGGGGCCAGAGCAGGCGATGTTGAGTCAAATTTGAAAATGCTGGCTAAAAGTAACTGTAAATACTCTACAATTGTTATCCACGCCGGCATTAATGGCATCCGACTCCGGCAGTCGGAAGTCACAAAACTTAATGTAGAATCGTGTGTGACTTTGCAAAAACAATGTCTGCCTCTGTAGTATTCTCTGGGCCCCTCCCCAATCTGACCAGTGATGACATGTTTAGCCGCTTGTCATCCTTCAACCGCTGGCTGTCTGTGTGGTGTCCTGCAAATAATGTGGGCTACATAGACAATTGGAGCTCATTTTGGGGAAAACCAGGTCTTATTAGATGAGACAGCATCCATCCCACTTTGGATGGTGCGTCTCTTTTGTCCAGCGATCTGGCATCATTTTTATCCAAATTTCCAAAACCTTGACTACTCAGAGTTGGGACCAGGAAGCAGAGTCACAGTCTTACACGCCTCTCTGCAGCTCCTTTTCATTCGCCACCCCTCAACTTAGCCCCTGTCTTCCCCATCAGAGAATCATTGTCTGCTCCCTCCAAAGTAAATAAAAATATAATGTATAAGCATCCCAAAGTGATTAAACAAAAAGTTGGTAAAATTCAAATTAAACATGAAGCCTCTAAATTTAATGATTTGGCCTCTGTTACTCCTTATAATTTTAAAAATTAAATGCGGTTTGTTAAATATTAGGTCTCTAACTCCCAAGTCTCTGCTAGTTCATGATCTGTTAATTGATCATCAGACTGATTTAATATCCCTTACAGTGACTTGGTTAGGACAAGAGGATTATGTTGGTTTCAATGAATCAACTCCCTCTGGTTATTTAAACTGTCAAAATCCCAGAAGTTCTGGTGGTGGAGGAGGAGCAGCAACAATTTACCATTCCAAATTACTAGTTAATGTAAAGCAAAAAACACCTTATCATTCCTTTGAGGCCCTGGTCCTCAGTATTGGGCATTTTAGCAATTTTAGGCTAAACCCAATTTTATTTGCCATAGTTTATCGTCCTCCATCAACCTACTCAGAGTTTTTATCCAAATTTGCCCAATTCTTAGCTGATTTAGTGCTGAAATCAGATAGAATAATTATAGTAGGTGTAGAGGAGCTGGGCAATGAAGAGGCGATTTGGTTTATAAGCGAAGTTTTAATGTTCAGCTCTTCTAACAAGCCTCATCTGGTGCAGAGAGCGGCAGAAGGGAAAAAGAGACAGAATCTCGCCAACTCACTGATTATATACAAGCACACAACAAAAGACATGCATAACAAAGGCTGACATCCCTCATTATCTTAATCCCCCCATTGTCTTGGTATTTCCTCTCCTCGTCTTGGGAGGTGATGGTAATCCCTCTCCTCGCCTTGGGGGGTGAGGGTGGCTCGTCCGGTCTCCCCCGCCGCGTCCGGGAACGTCTTTGTTCTTCACTCGGCGGGTGAGATTCCTTTGTCCTTTCAGAGGTGTGAAGTTCCTTACATATGTAATCACCAAACATTTCCACTTGCTCTAACATATGTAGGTTATGGAATATATGGTTAATATAGACCACAGGCCCCCCAAACAACTAAGAAAGGACAACAGAAAGGTTCACAGTCTAGGATAGTTATTACAACATACTACGTGTTACAGCTGTTGCCACGGAAGAAACTTTCCAGCAGCCATGCTCCTAAGAGAGTTCAGTGGTAAACATAGCAGCATAGTAAAATCATAAGTCAGTCCTAAACTGTTGCAGCACAATTAGTGAATAATTGTGGAGTGGTTTGTATCAGTCCCTGTGCTGTCTGGGTTTAATTCTTCTCCCAAAACTGCTGTAGGTTGGTTTAGGCGTCCTGCTGGGATCTTCTTGTGAGGAATCTGCAGTGTGGGAAGGAGAGAGGTTATTTGTTCCCTGCCTGGGGGCTGAGTCTTTTCTCTTGGGGGGTCTACCTCGCCGAGGTGCTCTTGCCAACTGTGCAGGTTCGTCTTTCAACAAGAAGGCAGGTTTAAGTCTGTCAATGCTGACTGTTTCTTTTCTATCCCCATAATCAAGCACAAAGTGTTTATCACCATGTTCCAGCACTCTGAATGGCCCATCGAATGCTGGGCGTAAAGTTGGTTTTAGAGCTTCATGCTTAACAAAAACAAACTCAGCGTTTTTTTAAAGTTTGAGGGACAAAAACCCGTGGGAAGGAGTGATGAGCTGGACCGGGGAGAGAGTTTGGTCCGTTGCTGCCTAAAAACCTTGGGACTGGAAGGCGCCCTGGCTCTGGGTTCTCTGGCAAAAATTCACCTGGGAGCCTGAGAGGTTGTGCAAAAACTAATTCTGCGGGAGAGGCGTCTAGATCCTCTTTAGGTGCAGCACGCAACCCCAATAAAACCCAGGGAAGTTTATTTACCCAATTTGTGTCCGTTAGTGAGGCTCTGAGGGCAGCCTTTAGAGACCTGTGAAAACGCTCGCATAATCCATTAGCCTGAGGGTGATAAGCGGTGGTGCGATGAATTGTTGCCCCTAAGCTGTTGGACATGGCTGACCAGAGCTCTGAGACAAATTGAGGCCCCCTATCGGACGTGATGTCCAATGGGACGCCGAAACGTGCCACCCAGTTTGTCAAAAAAACGCGAGCGACTTCCTCCGCTGTGGTTGCCGCTAGAGGGACTGCCTCTGGCCAGCGTGTGGTGCGGTCTATCATTGTTAACAGGTGTGTGAAACCTTGGGAGGAAGGTAGTGGCCCCACAAGATCGACATGAACGTGGTCGAACCTTCTAGCAGGGATTGGAAAAGGCTCCAGAGGGGCTTTTGTGTGTCTGTGTATTTTGGCGCGTTGACAAGAAATGCAAATTTTTGCCCATTCTTTTACGTTTTTGCGCAGGCCTGGCCACACAAACTTTTCGGCGACCATTTTAACCGAGGCACGCACACCTGGGTGCGCGAGGGAGTGAATTGCGTCAAAAATGCGGCGGCGCCATGTAGCTGGTACTAACGGGCGAGGTCGGCCGGTTGAAACATTGCATATTGGGGGGGCACACCGTCGCGTAAACCCTTTTTCTCCAGCCTTAACCCTGTTGGTCCAGACAGGAGTGCGCGCACGTCCGCGTCACTGTTTTGTTCCTCTGCCATGGCTGCATAATCTATCCCTTCATGGATAGGTGCTGCGTATGTGTCTGCGTTAGTGAAGAGTTCTGCTACTGAGGCAGTATAATCTGTCTCCCCGCGCTCTGGTGGTGCCACAGCGCGAGAGAGACAGTCCGCTACTACGTTAAGTTTGCCTGCCACGTGTCGAATGTCTGTGGTGAACTCTGAAATCGCAGCTAGCTGTCTTTGTTGCCTGCCTGACCATGGTTCTGAAATTTTAGCCATAGCAAAGGTGAGCGGTTTATGGTCTACAAAAGCCGTGAAACTCCGCCCTTCTAACCAGAACTGGAAGTGGCAGATGGATAAATGAAGCGCCAGCAGCTCTCTGTCAAAAGTGCTGTATTTGTGTTCAGTTTGGTTTAGCAATTTGCTAAAGAATGCTAAAGGTTGCCAGACCCCGCTGACAAGTTGTTCTACAACTGCCCCTATAGCTAGGTCTGAAGCATCTGTGGTTAGTGCAATGCGGGCCAAGGGATCTGGATGAACTAACAATGTGGCGTTAGCTAGGGCGTTTTTTACTTCCGCGAAAGCGCGTTCGCGCTCCGGGGTCCATTCGACCGCGTTGGAAGCTTTCTTTTTCTTGAGCGCGTCATATAGGGGTTGCATGAGCTGAGCTGCGTGGGGGAGGAAGCGGTTGTAAAAATTAACCATCCCTAAAAATTCCTGTAGCGATTTGACCGTTTGCGGCCGTGGAAAACCTTCTATCGCATGAACTTTGTCTGGAAGTGGAACTGCCCCCTTCGGAGAGACTTTGTGTCCCAAAAAATCAATTTGCGATACGCCGAATTTGCATTTGGCTGGATTGATTATTAGCCCGTGCTCTTCTAGCCTCTGAAAAACTGTAGTGAGGTGCTGCTCGTGTTCTTCCTCAGATGAGCTGGCTACCAGCATGTCGTCAAGGTAGACGAAAACAAAGGGGAGGTTGCGTAGGACCGCGTCCATCATTCGTTGAAAAGTTTGAGCAGCGCCTTTGAGGCCGAAAGGCATTCGCAGGAATTCAAAAAGGCCGAAAGGGGTTATTACCGCTGTTTTAGGAACGTCTTCTGCTCGGACTGGGACTTGGTGATAACCACGGACTAAGTCTATTTTTGAAAAAATGCGCGCACCCGCTAGATGTAGTGAAAAATCTTGAATGTGAGGGATTGGGTAACGGTCATGCGCTGTAGCGTTGTTTAGTCTGCAGTAATCTCCGCACGGTCTCCAAGAACCGTCGGATTTCGGAACCATGTGAAGTGGTGAGGCCCAGGGGCTCTTCGAGCGTCTAACAATGCCCAATTTTTCAAGAGTTGTAAACTCGTCCCGTGCTATGTTGAGCTTGGCCGCGTCTAAGCGGTGAGCTTTGGCAAAAACGGGAGGTCCCGTTGTGGGAATGAAGTGTTCAACCCCGTGTTTAGCCACAGTGGCTGAGAATTTGGGGACTGTGAGTGCTGGAAATTGGGTGAGGAGTTGCTCAAACTTACCTCCTGCCGTGGTGACGTTGGCCTGCACAGGTGGTGGAGAAACTCGAGCTGAGCATGGAATAGAAGCAAAAGACAGTGCATTAACCAGGCGCCTATTTGCTAGATCCACTAATAACCCATGTGCACACAAAAAATCTGCACCTAACAAGTTAAAACTCACCGCCGCTACAACAAATGTCCATCTGTAGCTGCAGCCGTGGATGAGGAGGTGCAGGCTCTTTTCGCCGAACGTGTCGATGTTAGAGCCGTTGGCTGCCACTGCTCCGTTGCCCCAGGTGCCCATGGCTCGATCTGCGTGGGAGGGCATGACGAAACTCAGCTGAGCTCCTGTGTCGATGAGGAACTGCTTGCCTGTGTGTCCATCCGTCACGTACAACAGCTTATTTTTCTCGCCGAGAACCGCTGCTGTTAACGGCTCTCGGCTTTGGCGTTTCCCGACATCGTAAACTTGCAGGGGGGAACGCATTTGCGGGCCTTCTCAGCGAAGCGGTGGTGATAATAACAGATGTCGCTCTGTCTGTTACGTTTTGGCCGCGTCGCTGTCACCGTGGCCTGGGTCTGCTCCGTGGGTCGTGGCTCCTCGTGGCTCGGGGCGTCAGCTTTGAGGTCTGCGGATGCTGCTGTGGGTGTCAGCTCCTTGCAGGCGTTGACGAGCCGATGAGCTTCGCTGGCCAGTGTGCGGAAGTCTTGGTGGGTGTTGCACTTCATGCTGGCGAGTGTCCCCCTCATGTGTGGCGGCAGCGTGCTGAGGAAAATAAACTGGAAGAGGAAGTTGTCATTATCCTCTTCCTTGAGCTGCAGCAAATCCTCCATGAGGGCCTTCGGATTGCCCCCTCTGTGGCCGTAGACCGCCAGGATCTTCTCGGCTCTTTCTTCCGCTGATGGGACGTAGTTCGCCACGATGGTCGCTTTGAGCGTCTCATATTTGTCCCGGGCCGGTGGTCACCGGATCATGCTCCGTACACACTTCGAAGTGGCGGAGTCGAGTTTGGAGACGATATGATAAAACTTAGTATTGTCAGCCGTGATGCCCGCCAGTATAAATTGGGCTTCAGCCTGCTGAAACCAAGAGGCGGGGTCCTCTTGCCAGAAGTCTGGCAGCTTGACAGCGACGGCGTTCGTGCACACCATCACTGCTGTGCCCGCCGGGTGAGAGTGCCTTGCCTCGGCTCTCACGGCGGTGCTGGTGCTCGGTTGAGCCCTCTCAACCTCTTCTGCCGGGGGGAACAGCTGTCCGTTTGCTCCCTCGTCTGCGTGGCTGCTGGCGTCTGCCTGAGTCGCCACGGATGAGTCGCTTGTGGGAGAACGCCTCCGGTCCATACTCACGTCAAGGTCACCAGTGTAGAGGAGCTGGGCAATGAAGAGGCGATTTGGTTTATAAGCAAAGTTTTAATGTTCAGCTCTTCTAACAAGTCTCATCTGGTGCAGAGAGCGGCAGAAGGGAAAAAGAGACAGAATCTCGCCAACTCACTGATTATATACGAGCACACAACAAAAGACATGCATAACAAAGGCTGACATCCCTCATTATCTTAATCCCCCATTGTCTTGGTATTTCCTCTCCTCGTCTTGGGAGGTGATGGTAATCCCTCTCCTCGCCTTGGGGGGTGAGGGTGGCTCGTCCGGTCTCCCCTGCCGCGTCCGGGAACGTCTTTGTTCTTCACTCGGCGGGTGAGATTCCTTTGTCCTTTCAGAGGTGTGAAGTTTCTTACATATGTAATCACCAAACATTTCCACTTGCTCTAACATATGTAGGTTATGGAATATATGGTTAATATAGACCACAGTAGGGGACTTTAATATACATGTAGATGTAGATAGTGATTGCCTTAATATGGCATTTTATTCAATATTAGACTCAATGGGGTTTTCTCAGAAAGTAGGAAATTCTACCCATTATCTCCACCATACGCTGGACCTTGTTCTGACATATGGCATAGAAATAGAAAATCTGGTAGTGTCTCCTCACAACCCTGTACTGTCAGACCATTGTCTGTTAACCTTTGATTTTACTATTTCTGACTATTTGGCTCCTAAAGAAAAATATTACTAAAGTAGATGCCTTTCAGATGATGTTGTTACCAAATTTATGCAGATTGTTTCCTCTATGCCATGTGTCAACACAACGGAAATAAGCTATAGACAGCTTGCTAGTTCTGTAATTGACAGCGTGGTAGATAGTGTTATAGCTTCTCTGCATCAGACTCTAGACTTGATGGCCCCTTTAAAAAAAGAAAAAGTCTAATCAGAGATTTCTAACCCCTTGGTTCAACACAGAAACTCGTAGCTTAAAACAGAAGACCCGTCAATTACAAAGAAAATGGTGCTCCACTAATTTAGATGAAATCTATTTAGCTTGGAGAAATCATCTTTTAATTTATAAAAAATCTCTTAGAAAAGCTAGAACGAGTTATTATTCTGTATTAATAGAAGAGAACAATAATTATCCTAGGTTTCTTTTCAGCACTGTAGCCAGGCTGACAAAAGGCCCTTTTCCACTAGCCCCGCTCAGCCCCGATTTGAAAACCCGGCTCTACTCACTTCGGTTCGGTTCAGCCTCAGTTGCTTTTCAACTACTGCTGGCGCACCTGCTGGCACACCTGCTGTGGGTGGGATTTGTTGAACAGCAGGCGGCGCCACACCCTCGTGACGTGAAACACACGCGACTGAATCCTCCACAACAAACATGGCTGATGACGAGGAGAGAAGGAAGGAGGAATGACTGTGACATGAAACTGGTTAAATCTATGGTGCTGACTTGTTGTGCTCTGCACAATCTGTGTGAGGGTCATGGAGAGACGTTTGACACTACATTGGATGATGTACTAGATGAACCAGTGGTGGCAGCGGCACAGAGAGCAGAGGAGCAGGGTGGTGATATTGTAGCGAACTCAATATAAGCACCCTACTTGGCTTGCCAAGTGGGTTGACCCTATTGGTGACACGGGTAGAGTGCGGGCCTCAGGAGCAGGAGGTGTGAGTTCAAACCTCCCGGTGGGACGTCGCCATGTTGAGCTGCACGTTACAATATAATACGAGATGCTGTGATGCAATACTTGTCTATTTCATCCACATTTATGTGCATACATATTTCAAAAATGTTTTTTGTAAATAAAATGTTGTGCATGGTCCATCTACTTGTCCTCTTGTTCATAACGCTTATCTGTTAAGAAGGTGCGAAGCTATCAGCCTAATGATGAGTCCACACTTCTATTGTGATAATTGCTCACGCTGAGCGCTCTGACAGCCCCGTACGCTGTGGGGGTCACACACAACATGTTCCTCCCCACACTCTCAATTTTTTTTTCCCGTATATTTTTCTCTTTGGCGTACAGAAATGGCAATACGCCCGTATTTGCTAAAATTGCATTTTCCCCGTATTAAAATACGGCGAAACCGTATCACTTGACAGGTATGTAATTACATGCAGAAACACCGCACAGGCCATCTTCACAAAAATCCAGCTCGACAAGCCAATTTTGCTTAGGTGGAAATGCAAATTGAACTATAAATCATGTGCTGATACATGTCATATTTTCCGTCATATTTTCCCATGTAAAGGTCTCCCACTTTTACTTACAAATTGATTTTTAATTTTTGGGAAAAGGGAATATAAATTTTGCACTTGTTGGTAACAACAGTTGTGTGCGACAAAAACACAGTTGTGTATCCTTGTCCGATTTGTCTACTGTTATTAGTGCCAAATTTTTGCTAGATTCCTTCTTAATTTATTAAATTTTGACTGGTGATGCAACATTCAACTTACACGTACTTACCTTTAGCAGTGTCTACAAGTTCAAGCACACCTGTACAACTGCTTATAACATAAAAATGTACCCGTTCAAGAGAAATGGATTCAGCATTGCAAATTTATTTAAAATAAAAAAAAAAAAACCTACCAAGACATTACGTTTCGTTGTGTTGTTAAAAATTAAATTACCATTAGAAGGCTATACACCTGACCTGATGAACAGCAGCATGTGGAGTGAACAGAGAATGGAATGTGTATGTAATTATTGGCTTTTCTCATACGGTGTCATAACAGATAAACCAGACTTTTGATGCAAACAATACAATTTTATTCCAGAAGCAAAATTTACAAACAAAAAAACAGACTGGGCGATGACATCTCTGCAAGCTCTTCCCTTCGTAACGCAGTGTCCTGCTCCAGGGCTTCACATGCATCTGCCCGCACATCTGCGGCCACCTGTCGCAAATGCTGCATGTACTCCTGATTCTTGCCGCTGGTCATGTTGCCGTTCCAAGAGCCGCATCTCTTCGTCATGCATGTTGACCATCGCTAATGTAAGGTCAGCGATGGGAGTTGTCTGTTTTTCGTCTTGCCTAGATGGAAAGACAGAAAGGCATGGTCGTTAAAGCTGGATCACTACATATATTATGGAATTACACAGGTGAAAGTCTGTGGTGGAATGTCACTATTATATTATGCTTCATTGCTGTATATAAGCTGAACTGTCATGTTGCTGCCCCTCAGTAGAGCAGATTTTGCAACACGCAGGGTGCTATCTTCGGCTGCAGCCCCCCTGCAAAACTAAAAAGGATTAAGATTAAGAATATGGATGGATGGATGGGTAATGTTTAAACTAGTTGCTTGTAGTGTGACCGCAGAAATCTGAATGGGTTAATGCAGTCAGCTGACGCGAAGCATTTCAATGAAGCATGTTGATTTCAACGGCAGTTCATGCACTTTGTTTGTCTAAAACAGGAGTTACAACAGCACCAATCACCACACCTAAAAATGGTTGTGGAACACCGATAAGTGAAGACCAAAGAATAACCTTTTTGTACATTTAAAAAGACATTTTCAATTAATTAATATGCAGCTACAGGAAATTGCATTAATCAATTTGGTACATAACTTGTTAGGCTCCAGCCCCCCCGCAACCTGTAAAGGATTAAGCGGTAGAAGATGGATGGATGGATGGATTTTCGACCCTGGTTTCCGCTGCTGGACCTGTTTCAACCAAAAAAAAAAAATCGTGGTTATTGTGCCTTACCGGCACTTGAACGTGATCCAGATGGAGCTGGTGATGTGGAGCTGATCCAGCTGGCGCTCAGCCAGACGCACACGCAGACGCAGCGCCAGGAGAGTCCGCTGTGTCAGTCATCTCCACTGAGGTGGACCCCTGTGATATGAAATGCGATTCTAGAAAGAAAATGCACGCAATTTAAAACTTAACACCAAAGTGCAACATGTACACAACACTCTCAAGTTTTTAACCGGAATACAATAAGCGTAATTCAGCGTTTTATTCGCGCTAATACTTAACACAAAGCAAGTGTGAATCTGCAGTTGGCTGCAAAACAATACGCAAGCCTCAGTAACAACCATTACCCACAATCTAACAACCTTCCTATTTCTTAAAAACAGTGAGCTTGGCACAGAAAGGATCAAGTGGCGAACAGATGTGCAATATCAAATAAACACTCACTATCCACTGTTTCCAAGGGCCGTGACCGTGACTATGACCGTGTGGAGCCCAATGTCTCTCAGTGAACCACTTCCACTCCTTCCATCCGCTGAACTTCGAGCAATGTGGTCCTTCACTGCTCGGTAATCGCTTTTCAGCTTTTTCAGCTTCTCCCAACACTGTTTGGCAGTACGGATGTGCCCTTGAGAACCCATCTGCTCGGACACCTGCATTTCGAGTAGATCCGTCCAACTCGCGCTGGATGCGATCGTCGCCTAATATAGAAAGAAAATTGCGCACCTCCTAATATATAATATTAGGAGTATATTATTATATAAGTATATTATACAGTATATTAATATAATATACCGTATTAAAGGGGCGCACTGTGTTCACTGCTGAACAATTACAAATGGCAGTCGTGGAGTAAATTCAGCAGAAAAAGTCGCTTTCATGACGTTACAACCTGACCAATCAGCGGCGATCAGTCTCTTAAAGTCATATCACAGCCATACTCAGCCCTACTCAGCCCGGTTAGACCCTGCCCTGGATCAGGTACAAAATAAGTACCTGCTAACCGGTGCTGGGGCTAGTAGAAAAGCGCCTAAAGCGGGCTGAGTGGTGCGGTGTAGGGCCAGGTGAGGCTAGTGGAAAAGCGCCTAAAGAGTCAGGACTCTGTCAATCCTAGCATTCCCTTAGAGCTTACTAGTCAGGACTTTATGAACTTTTTCAATAATAAAATTTCATCTATCAGAGATAAAATCAATCAGATTCTTCCCACCGTTAACTTAAATACAGTAACTACTACAACTCCTTCAATTGATATCTGTTTGGATGAGTTTACTCCAATTGACCTTTTAGAGTTAGACAAAATAATTTCCTCATCCAAGCCTTCAACTTGTCTTTTAGACCCTATTCCTACCAGGTTATTTAAAGAAGTCTTCCCACTTATTGGGAGCTTTATTCTTCAAATAATCAATTCTTCATTAACTTTAGGCCATGTACCACAGGCTTTTAAAACGGCTGTAATTAAACCCTTACTCAAAAAGTCAACGCTGGATCCAGGGGTTTTAGCTAACTATAGACCAATCTCTAATCTCCCTTTCATTTCAAAAATCTTAGAGTTGTTGCTATGCAATTATTTGACCACCTGCAGGGAAATGGTTTACTTGAAGAGTTTCAATCTGGGTTTAGAATCCATCATAGTACTGAAACAGCCTTAGTGAAGGTCACTAATGGCTTCCTTATCGCATCTGATAGTGGACTTGTTTCTGTTCTTGTTCTTTTAGACCATAGTGCAGCTTTTGATACTATCGATCATAATATTCTACTTGATAGATTAGAACACTATGTTGGACTTAATGGAACTTTGTTGCAGTGGTTTAGATCTTATTTATCTGATAGGTTCCAGTTTGTTCATGTCAATAATGAGTTTTCTTCCAACTCAAAGCTCAGTCATGGAGTTCCACAGGGATCTGTGCTAGGCCCTACTCTTTTTAGTCTATATATGCTTCCGTTTCATTGTTATGCAGATGACACACAATTATACCTGTCAGTGAAGCCTGATGATAGTAATCAATTAGCCAAGTTAGAAGCCTGTCTTAAGGAAATCAAAGCTTGGATGACTTGTAATTTCCTGCTATTAAATTCAGATAAGACTGAAGTCATTCTTGTTGGTCCAAAAAACCTTAGAAATACCTTTCCAAATCAAACTTTTAGTTTGGATGTGGTTCCTCTTTCTCTTAATAGCTCTGTGAGGAACCTTGGAGTTATTTTTGATCGAGATCTGTCTTTCAATTCACATATTAAATTTGTTTCTAAGACTGCCTTCTATCATTTGCGTAATATTGCCAAGATTAGGAGCATCTTGTCTCAGAGTGATGCTGAGAAACTGATCCACGCTTTTGTTAGCTCGAGATTAGATTATTGTAACTCTTTATTATCAGGTTGTCCTAAAACATCTTTAAAAAGTCTTCAGTTGATCCAAAATGCTGCAGCAAGAGTTTTAACAGGTACTAGAAAGAGAGATCATATATCTCCAGTTCTGGCCTCCCTTCATTGGCTTCCCATTGAGTTTAGAATTAAGTTTAAAATCCTTCTTCTTACTTACAACGCTCTAAACAATCAGGCCGCTTTTTATTTAAAAGATCTGATACTACCGTACTATCCTAACAGAGCACTACTTCCCAAAATGCAGGATTACTTGTAATACCTAGAATCTCCAAAAGTACAATGGGAGGCAGAGCCTTCAGTTATCAAGCTCCTCTCCTGTGGAACCAGCTGCCAATCTGGATTCGGGAGTCAGACTCAATCTCTGTTTTTAAGAATAGGGTTAAAACCTTCCTTTTTGATATAGCCTACAATTAGGGAGGGATCGTGTGTCTCTGAACCCTCCCTTAGTGATGCTGCTAATAGGTTTAGACAGCCGGGGGACCTCCAATAATGCACTGGGCTTCACTCCTTTCTTCACTCTCAATGAATTTTTTTTTTTTTTTTTGCTGGTCATTAACATCTGTTTGTTCTCTCCCATAGATTGAGTCCCCATCGTGCTGTTTGCTCTCTACATGTCTATTCTTTTCATCTTCTCTATCCCCTCACCCCCCAGCCAGTCGCAGCAGATGACTGCCCCTCCCTGAGCCTGGTTCTGCTGGAGGTTTCTTCCTGTTAAAAGGGAGTTTTTCCTCTCCACCATCACCAAGTGCTTGCTCACAGGGGATCGCCTGATTGCTGGGGGTTTTTTTGCATCTGTGGGGGGTTCCCCTACAGTTGAAAGTGTTATGAGATGACTGTTGTTGTGAAATCAATCAATCAATCAATCAATCAACCTTTATTGTCATGATGCTATGCGTACAACTGTAGTGCAAGCAAGATAAAATTGCATTTCTCTAGGTATCCGTATTGTAAAAAGAACATAATTTAAAAACGCTCACGCCCCCCACCCCGACAGCCATTCACACATCCCTGAGACACATTTGGATATTACAGTAATGTTAACTTATTACAGTTGCAGTTAAAATGATAATAACTGCCTATGTATATATAAAACAATTAAAATGGCTAAGTGAATCTAAGTAGCAAAGAGAAATAAATACTTAAAACTGACTAAAACTATAATATACATATAATATACATAATGTCCATAAAGTGCAGTAATATGGGTAAAAGATTCCGGATCAACTGTTCTGCATCCTAACAGCTTGTGGAAGGAAGCTGTTGATCAGTCTGGTGGTTCTGCCTCTGATGCTTCGGAATCGTGTGCCAGATGGCAGCAGTTCAAAGTGTTTGTGCAGAGGGTGAGAGTGGTCCTTAACAATGTTCAGTGTCCTGCTCCTACAACAGCTCTGGAAAAGTTCTTGAACAGAGGGGAGGGAAACTCCAATTGCCTTCTCAGCTCCCTTAACTATCCTCTGCAGAGCTTTTTTGTCTGACATACTGCAACTGGAATACCATGTTGCAATGCAGTACGCCATTTAAATGGCGCTATATAAATAAAGTTGAATTGAATGGAATTGAAACACACAAGTTGCTGTTTCAAAATGCTTCAGATGGATGTTGATGTGAGAAAAGTACTCTCTAGTAGATGATATTTCACTTCCAGGACACAAAAGGCTCTTAAAAACGTCTTGTTCTGCACTTTGACTACGTAACACATCAACATGACAACGACTCAGATGAGTTTTAAGAGCATTCCCTGTTTTGAAGGAGCATGCGCATTCATAGTACAGTGGGGTAAAAAAGTATTTAGTCAGCCACCAATTGTGCAAGTTCTCCCACTTAAAAGATGAGAGAGGTCTCCAATTTTCATCATAGGTATACCTCAACTATGAGAGACAAAATAAGAAAAAAAAATCCAGAAAATCACATTGAAGGATTTTTAATGAATTAATTGGTAAATTCCTCGGTAAAATAAGTATTTGGTCAATAACAAAAGTTCATCTCAATACTTTGTTATATACCCTTTGTTGGCAATGACAGAGGTCAAACGTTTTCTGTAAGTTTTCACAAGGTTTTCACACACTGTTGCTGGTATTTTGGCCCATTCCTCCATGCAGATCTCCTCTAGAGCAGTGATGTTTTGGGGCTGTCGCTGGGCAACACGGACTTTCAACTCCCTCCAAAGATTTTCTATGGGATTGAGATCTGGAGACTGGCTAGGCCACTCCAGGACCTTGAAATGCTTCTTACGAAGCCACTCCTTCATTGCCCGGGCGGTGTGTTTGGGATCATTGTCATGCTGAAAGACCCAGCCACATTTCATCTTCAATGCCCTTGCTGGTGGAAGGAGGTTTTCACTCAAAATCTCACGATACATGGCCCCATTCATTCTTTCCTTTACACGGATCAGTTGTCCTGGTCCCTTTGCAGAAAAACAGCCCCAAAGTATGATGTTTCCACCTCCATGCGTCACAGTAGGGATGGTGTTCTTTCTCCTCCAAACACGACAAGTTGAGTTTTTACCAAAAAGTTCTATTTTGGTTTCATCTGACCATATGACATTCTCTCAATCCTCTTCTGGATCATCCAAATGCTCTCTAGCAAACTTCAGATGGGCCTGAAAATGTACTGGCTTAAGCAGGGGGACACGTCTGGCATTGCAGGATTTGAGTCCCTGGCGGCGTAGTGTGTTTCTGATGTAGCCTTTGTTACTTTGGTCCCAGCTCTCTGCAGGTCATTCACTAGGTCCCCCCCATGTGGTTCTGGGATTTTTGCTCACCGTCCTCATGATAATTTTGACCCCACGGGGTGAGATCTTGCGTGGAGCCCCAGATCGAGGGAGATTATCAGTGGTCTTGTATGTCTTCCATTTTCTAATAATTGCTCCCACAGTTGATTTCTTCTCACCAAGCTGCTTACCTGTTGCAGATTCAGTCTTCCCAGCCTGGTGCAGGTCTACAATTTTGTTTCTGGTGTCCTTTGACAGCTCTTTGGTCTTGGCCATAGTGGAGTTTGGAGTCTGACTGTTTGAGGTTGTTGACAGGTGTCTTTTATACTGATAACGAGTTCAAACAGGTGCCATTAATACAGGTAACGAGTGGAGGACAGAGGAGCCTCTTAAAGAAGAAGTTACAGGTCTGTGAGAGCCAGAAATCTTGCTTGTTTGTAGGTGACCAAATACTTATTTTACTGAGGAATTTACCAGTTAATTCATTAAAAATCCTTCAGTGTGATTTCTGGATTTTTTTTTTCTCATTTTGTCTCTCATAGTTGAGGTATACCTATGATGAAAATTGGAGACCTCTCTCGTCTTTTAAGTGGGAGAACTTGCACAATTGGTGGCTGATTAAATACTTTTTTGCCCCACTGTATGTGCATGGATATGAGTGTCTCTGACCATAATGGCCATGCTTCAATTTGTAGTGTTTCAATAAATGGTATCTTGTAGATTCAGTCTCAGAGCACTGTTTGCACCTCCACATTCAGAGCCTAAAAAGAAGAGAAAGAGAGACAATGATTAGTACTTTCTTCAGCTCACATGATTAATATGGCTTATAAAACAGATATAAAATCTATGTAAATAACAGATATTGTTACATTGTGCCTCTGAGTCAGTTGCACAAGACCTGTATATATTTCTACCAACTGCAATTAATGGATTTAAGTTAAGATTTTTTATTTTTTTTTACAGCTACATTTAAGCCCCTGGCTTTGCATCTATCAAGTGAAACAGTTTCTGTTGAATGCAAAATTCAGACAACTATGTTTAGCAAAACCTCTTTCATGGAAAACGAGGCAAACATATGAAAGTTATGTATTACTCTAAGATGATTTATTAGATTTCAATAAATCATCTTAGATTTATTTACCTTATTTTGGTTTTATATTTAAGTTGACAAAATGATTTAAGAGATGCAGTATGAGCTGATACAAAACAAAATCATCTGGCCATTTAAAGTGTCCGTGACACAATGTAGGAAGTATGGATCAATATTCAGTATGAATTTATCTTCAGTCGTCCACATAGTTGGTTCTGTTGACTCAGAACGCTAAATAAGTGGAAAAATATTTCTATCCATCCATCCATCCATCCATCCATCTTCTACCGCTTTTCCGGAGGTCCGGGTCGCGGAGGCAGCAGTTCAAGCAGAGAAGCCCAGACTTCCCTCTCCCCAGCCACCTGCTCCAGCTCTTCAGAGAGGATACCAAGGCATTCCCAGACCAGCTGGGAAACATAGTCTCTCCACCGAGTCCTGGGTCTGCCCCGTGGTCTCCTCCCAGTGGGACGTGCTTGAAACACCTCAAGTGGGAGGCGTCCAGGAGGCACCCTAATCAGATGCCCATACCACCTCAACTGACTCCTTTCAATGTGGAGGAGCAGCGGTTCTACTCTGAGTCTCTCCCGGATGACTGAGCTCCTCACCCTATCTCTGAGGGTGAGTCCAGCAATCCTACGGAGAAAGCTCATTTCAGCCGCTTTATCCGCGATCTTGTTCTTTCGGTCATTACCCAAAGCTTGTGACCATAGGTGAGAGTAGGAACGTAGATTGACTGGTAAATCGACAGCTTTGCCTTAAAACTAAGCTCCCTCTTCACCACAACAGACCGGTACAACGTCCGCATCACTGCAGATGCTGCTCCAATCCGTCTGTCAATCTCTCGTTCCATTTTCCCCTCACTCGTGAATAAGACCCCAAGATACTTAAACTCCTCCACTTGGGGCAGGAGCCTGTCCCCAACCCAGAGAGGACAATCCACCTTTTTCCGGCTGAGGACCATGGACTCGGACTTGGAGGTGCTGATTCTCATCCCAGCCGCTTCACACTCAGTGGCAAACCGTCCCAGCAAGAGCTGTAGGTCATTGCTGGATGAAGCCAACAGGACAACATCATCTGCAAACAACAGAGATGAGATCCTGTGGTCACCAAGCATGACACCCTCCATTCCCTGGCTGCACCTAGAAATCTTGTCCATAAAAATTATGAACAGGATCCGTGACAAAGGGCAGCCCTGGCGAAGTCCAACTCTCACTGGGAATGACTCTGACCGATTGCTGGCAATACGAACCAAACTCTCACAACGGTCATACAGAGACCGAATAGCTCGAAACAACAAGCCCGATACCCCATACTCCCGAAGCACCCCCCACAAAAAACCACGAGGGACGTGGTCAAATGCCTTCTCCAAGTCCACAAAACACATGTAAACTGGTTGGGCAAACTCCCACGAACCCTCGAGAATTCTCGAGAGGGTAAAGAGCTGGTCTGATGTGCCATGGCCAGGACGAAAACCACATTGCTCCTCCTGAATCCGAGGTTCGACCAACAGCCGGACTCTCCTCTCCAGTACCGTGGCATAGACCTTCCCAGGGAGGCTGAGGAGTGTGATCCCTCTAAAGTTGGAGCACACCCTCTGGTCCCCTTTTTTGAAGAGAGGAACCACCACCCCAGTTTGCCATGCCAAAGGCACTGCCCCCGACCTCCACGCAATGTTGCAGAGGCCTGTCAACCATGACAGCCCAACAACATCCAGGGCCTTGAGGTACTCAGGGCGAATCTCGTCCACCCCCGGGGCCCGGCCACCAAGGAGATTTTTAACCACCTTGGCGACCTCAGCCCCTGTGATAGGCGAGTCATCCCCCTCATCCCCAAACCCTGCTTCCTCTGTGGAAGGCATATCAGTAGGATTTAGGAGATCCTCGAAATATTCCTTCCACCGCCCGACGATATCCCCAGTCGAAGTCAACAGTGTCCCATCCGCACCATACACGGTGTGGACAGGGAGCTGCTTTCCCCTCCTGAGCCGCCGGACAGTTTGCCAGAATCTCTTCGAGGCCAACCGAAAGTCTTGCTCCATGGCCTCACCGAACTCCTCCCATACCCGGGTTTTTGCTTCAGCAACCACCCGAGCTGCACTCCGCTTGGCCTGCCAGTACACCTCAGCTGCTTCGGGAGTCCCACAAGCCAACCAAGCTTGATAGGACTCCTTCTTCAGCTTAAAGGCCCTCCTCACCACTGGTGTCCACCACTTGGTTCGGGGGTTGCCACCACGAGATGCACCGGCCACCTTGCGGCCACAGTTCTGGGCCGCCGCTTCAACAACATCGGTAGAGAACATGGCCCATTCAGACTCCATGTCTCCAGACTCCCTCGGAATGCGGTTGAAGTTCTTCCGGAGGTGGGAGTTGAAGACCTCCCGGACAGGGGCCTCAGCCAGATGTTCCCAGCACACCCTCACTATACATTTGGGTCTACCAGGTCTGAATGGCTTCCTCCCCTGCCATCGGATCCAACTCACCACCAGGTGGTGATCAGTTGACAGATCTGCACCTCTCTTTACCCGGGTGTCCAAGACATACAGTCGCAGGTCTGATGACACGATAACAAAATCGATCATCAACCTGCGACCTAGGGTGTCCTGGTGCCAGGTGCACATATGGACACCCTTATGCTTGAACATGGTGTTCGTTATGGACAAACTGTGGTTAGCACAGAAGTCCAATAACTGAACACCACTCGGGTTCAGCTCAGGCAGGCCGTTGCTCCCAATCAACCCTCTCCAGGTTTCACTGTCATTGCCCACGTGCGCATTGAAGTCCCCCAGTAGGACAATGGAGTCTCCAAGAGGAGCACCCTCCAGCACCTCAGTCACAGACTCCAAAAAGGGTGGGTACTCTAAAACATCATTTGGTGCATAGGCACAAATGATGGTCAGGACCCGTTTCCCAACCCGAAGGCGCAGGGAAGCAACCCTTTCGTCCACTGGGGAAAACTCCAATATAGAGGCAGCAAGGTGGGGGGATACAAGACACCCACCCCTGATTGTCGCCTCTCGCCCGGGGCAACTCCAGAAAAGGCCAAGCTCCAGCCCCTCTCCAGGAGACTGGTTCCAGAACCGGAGCTGTGTGTTGAGGTGAGGCCGACTATATCTAGCCAATATCTCTTAACCTCGTACACCAGCTCAGGCTCCTTCCCCACCAGAGAGGTGACATTCCACGTACCAAAAGCCAGTTTAGAAAGCTTGGGATCAGTCCGCCAAGGTCTCTGCCTTTGACCGCCACCTAATCCACATAGCACCGGACCCCCATGATCCCTCCTGCAGGTGGTGAGCCCACTGGAGGGCGGACCCATGTAACTCCTTTAGGCTGAGCCCGGCCGGGTCCCATGTGGAAACCCGGCCACCAGATGCTAGCCTTCGAGCCCCTCCCCCAGGCCTGGCTCCAGGGTGGGGCCCCGGTAACCCCATACCGGGCGGGGTACACTGAATCCTTGATATAGAATTTATCATGAGAGTCTGTTGGATCGTTCTTTGTCTGGCCCTTCACTCAGGACCAGTTTGTCTTGGGTGACCCTATCAGAGGCAAATTGCCCCCGACAACATAGCTCCTGGGATCACTGGGACACGCAAACCCCACCACCACGATAAGGTGACGATCCATGAGGGGGAAAAAGTGAATTCAAATTTAGCGCTGTGTTGCAGTAACGCAATATCCGGAGACTCGCCTCGTTTCCGGATATGATGTCATGAGACGAGTTTCATCTTGGCTGATCCGAGTGCTATCAATGTAAACAAGTTGTTTAGCTTCTGTATCAGCGAAGAAATGCCAAAATGTTGCGTGGCGGCTGGGTGTTCTAATTGTTCCAGTGAACGTATAAGCCTGCTCTCATTCCCAAAAGATCCCGATCTTCTTAAAAAATGGGCGAAGCAAGTACAGAGAATAAGGGACAAATGGCAACCAACACCATATTCTATACTCTGTAGCGATCATTTCACTGCAGACAGTTCTGAGGAGGCACCTGCTATACAGGAATCTTTAGGTGTGAAAGTTCGTTACAAACGAGTTCTAAAACCGACTGCCATACCTACGGCTTTTAAACAAAAGCCCACAGCTCAAGACGATATCAACATATCAAAACAGCGCAGAGAAGCATTGTCAAAACTTGCCTGGAAAAGAGTAAGTCCCTTTGTTTATGTTTTAGGGTGTGATAGAGGTGTGTGTACACATTAGATCTGCAAAACAATTGGGGTGTTTAGTTACAATCTCAAAACAAGAAACACATTATGGATATTTTATCTGTAGTTTTGCCATTAGTGTCGTTATTTCTTTAACCTGTAAACCCACATATGTACATACATACATACATACATACATATATATTCACACACACTCATACATATATATATATACACATGCATACATACACACACACACACACACACACACTATATGTGTGTGGCATTTTACTGTAAAACAAATGTGAATCAGGTTTTTATATATATAAGGCGGCTGCCCCGGCCTTGGATGCGCTCTGCAGAGCTTGCCCAAATGCCAAGTCACGTTTCGTTACCTTGTATTCATACATGTGTAATGACAATAAAGTTGAATCTCATCTCATCTCATATTGTGTATTTATAATTTTGTTCACATTGATGTATGTGGATATTGTTTATACTGTTTTCATTTTGTCTTTTCCTCATCTTTTTCTCTTTTTATCTGTTTCTTTTCTCTAAAGCCCATCCAGGGACAAGAGTTGCAAATTAGCTTAATGCTATACACACTCTGTGCAACACATCAGACTTTTTTTTGTCTATGTTTATTGCACTGTCCCTGATAAATACACAAATAAATAAATAAATAAAATATATACACTACCGTTCAAAAGTTTGGGGTCACCAAGACAATTATTTTGTGTTTTCCATGAAAAGTCACACTTATTTACCACCATGAGTTGTATAATGAATAGAAAATATAGTCAAGACATTGACAAGGTTAGAAATAATGATTTGTATTTAATAATTTTTTCCTTTAAACTTTGCTTTCGTCAAAGAATCCTCCATTTGCAGCAATTACAGCATTGCAGACCTAACATGATTGCACAAGGGTTTTCTAATCATCCATTAGCCTTCTGACGCAATGAGCAAACACATTGTACCATTAGAACACTGGAGTGATAGTTGCTGGAAATGGGCCTCTATACACCTATCTAGATATTGCACCAAAAACCAGACATTTGCAGCTAGAATAGTCATTTACCACATTAGCAATGTATAGAGTGTATTTCTGATTAGTTTAAAGTTATCTTCATTGAAAAAAAGTGCTTTTCTTTCAAAAATAAGGACATTTCTAAGTGACCCCAAACTTTTGAACGGTAGTATATATATATACAGTATATATATACTGTATATTGTAGCACCTTGTGTGACCCAGATTATATAGCATCTCAGACAGGAGACAGTGATAAGCTTGGGAGAACAAAGAGCAAGAGATTCCTGGTGAGATAGCAGGAAGGAGTCAGGGATGAAGGTTGTGGAATGCATTGTGATGCAAATGTCATGTTGTGTGTGATGTAAATGCCATGAAACTTAAGGGGAGAGTTTCTGCTTGAGAATTCAGTCTGTTCTGTGCTTGAAAGATGTGAGTGTGTAATAAATCGTCTGAAATGAATCTGCCTGTGATTTCACACACTCCACACTGGTGACCCAAGACGTATTATGGAACACGAGGCAAGAACCCCGGAGCTGGCCCAGTCAGGAAGCTACAGCGAGGCGGCAGCCATCCCACAGACAGCCCGGACTGGAACCTACAGCCACATGTGTGCGGTTTCAGTCAAGCTACCGGATTTCTGGCAGCACAACCCGCACTCTTGGTTCCACCTCACCGAGGCCCAGTTCGCCCTCCGGGGAGTAACGGCAGATGATACCAGATTCTACTATGTAGTCGCAGCGCTCGAACCCCACACTGCTCAGCAGGTAGTGAGCCTGCTCGATCAGACACCAGCCAGCAGCAAATACGAGGCGCTCAAGGCTGCGCTCATCCAGCGCTACACGCTCTCGGACTGTAAGAGAGCGGAGAGGCTCCTGACGCGGACCGAGTTAGGAGATGGTTCGGCTGTAGACCTGGTGGAGAAGATGCTGGCGTTGAGGGGCACGGACGACGGGCACTTTCTGTTTGCCCACCTCTTCCTCCGGAACCTTCCGACAGTAGCGAGAGCGGTTCTGGCCAGTTCGCCGTGGCTGGCCGTGCGAGACTACCGTGCGCTAGCCCAGGAGGCAGACCGGATCATCATCACCACCAGGGCAATCACAGTCAACGCAGCAGCGGCGGAGCCCAGCGAGACGACCAGAGGAGGCGAGGAGCCACCGACGGTAGCAGCAGCGGGGGCCAAGGAGCGCCAGAGAGACACGCTCTGCTTCTATCACCGCCGCTTCGGAGAGAAGGCGCGCAGATGCGCGCCACCGTGCCAACTCAAGCACTCGGGAAAACGCCAAGGCTGGGGGTCGGTAGCAGCTGCGACCCTCGGTGAAGAGAACAAGCTGCTCTACTTGACGGACGCATGCTCGGGAAGGTGTTTCCTGGAGCCCAGAAAAGCTTCATCCGGCCGGCCTACGCTGACCGGCTGGCAGGATCTAGCGGCCCCGGGATGTTGGCAGTGAACAGCTCGGATATTAAGACCTTTGGTGAGAGGACTCTGCTCTTATCTCTACACGACCGTACATATGAGTGGACTTTTGTTGTAGCAGCACTGAATTACCACATACTGGGGGCTGATTTTCTGTGTGCACATGGTTTACTGGTTGATGTTGCTAACAGGCGCCTGGTTAATGCACTGTCTTTTGACTCTCTCCCCTGTATAGCTCGAGTGACCCAGCCAACAGCACAAGCCAACGTCACAGCTACAGGCGGTAAGTTCCACACACTGCTCACTCAGTTCCCAGCCCTCACGGTCCCGACGTTTTCCGCGGCCATCGCTAAACACGGGGTGGAGCACTTTATCACCACCACCGGGCCGCGCGTTTTTGCAAGACCTCGGCGCTTGGATGCAGCTAAACTGGCCATAGCGCATGAGGAGTTCGCCAACCTGGAAAGGTTGGGCATCATCAGGCGCTCGAACAGCCCATGGGCATCCCCGCTACACATAGTCCCTAAGGCTGAAGGATCGTGGCGACCGTGTGGGGATTTCCGCAGGTTAAGCAACGCCACAGCGCACAACCGCTACCCAATTCCCCACATACAGGATTTTTCCATTCACCTCGCCGGAGCGCGCATTTTTTCCAAAATAGACCTGGTCCGCGGTTACCATCAAGTCCCAGTGCGCGCTGATGACGTACCCAAAACAGCAGTAATAACTCCGTTCGGTCTATTCGAGTTCCTGCGCATGCCATCGGGTTAAAAGGAGCGACACAGATGTTCCAGCGCATGATGGATGCAGTGCTGCGCGATCTCCCGTTTGTGTTCATCTACCTGGATGATATTCTGGTAGCCAGTGTGTCCGAAGATGAACACGAAACCCACCTCACGACGGTTTTCCGGAGGTTGGAGGAGCACGGGTTAATAATCAACCCGGCGAAATGCCAGTTCGGCGTGACGGGGATTGATTTTTTGGGGCACCGCATCTCTCCTGAAGGAGCGATCCCGCTGCCCGACAAAGTGCGCGCCGTGGCGGACTTTCCCCGGCCTCAGACGGTCAGGGCGCTGCAGGAATTTTTGGGGATGAACTTTTATAACCGCTTCCTTCCCCGCACGGCGCAGCTCATGCAACCAATGTACGCTGCGCTCAAGAAACAGAAACCCACGGATAGGGTCGAATGGACCCCGGAGCGAGAGCGGGCGTTCTCGGAAGTTAAAGCGGCCCTGGCAAACGTCGCACTGCTGGCGCATCCAGACCCGACGGCCCGCATAGCGCTCACCACTGACGCTTCAGACGTGGCCATGGGGTGGTCGTGGAGCAGCGCGTCGCCGGGGCTTGGCAGCCGCTCGCCTTTTTCAGCAGAACTTTGCGCGACAGCGAACGTAAATACAGCGCGTTCGACAGAGAGTTGCTGGCTCTCCACCTGGCCATTCGCCACTTCCAGTTCCGGCTGGAAGGGCGCAGCTTCACCGCGTTCATGGACCACAAGCCGCTAGCATTCGCGATGGCCAAGGTTTCAGAACTGTGGTCAGGCCGGCAGCAGAGACAGCTAGCCGCGATCTCAGAGTTTACTACCGATATTCAGCATGTGTCTGGTAAACTGAATGTAGTGGCGGACTGCCTTTCGCAAGCCGTGGTGGCCCCGGTCTGCGTGAGGATAGATTACGCAGCCATGGCCGCGGAGCAGGTTAGCGATGCAGACGTGCGCACGCTCCAGTCTGGACCAACAGGGTTAAGGCTGGAGAGCAGGGTGCTGCAGGATGCCCCCCCCCCCAATCTGCGATGTCTCCACGGGTCGCCCACATCCGGTGGTCCCGGCCGCGTGGCGCCGCCGCATGTTTGAGTCGGTTCACACTCTGGCGCACCCAGGAGTGCGCGCGTCGGTCAAAATGGTGGGAGAGAAGTTTGTTTGGCCGAGCCTGCACAAACAAGTGAAGGAGTGGGTTGCAGCCTGTGTGGCGTGCCAACGAGCCTGTTACAACTCACCACTCATACGCCAGCTGAGCGCACACCTGCACCTCGTCAGCAGCGTGGCATATAAGCCACTCTGCCCTGGGCCTCGGCCTGAAGCCGTCTGTTCCCTTCGGCTACTTGCTTCAGAGGAACCCCCTTGCCTACCAGCAAGAGTACCCGCGTAAGCATACCTCCTCTTGTGTTCCAGTCTCTCCCCTGTGCACAGGTGGATCTTCCTCGGCGGCGGACTCCGCCTCTGCATTACCATCTCGTTGCTGCTGTCAGGTGCATCGTCAGGTTACTGTCTCCTGGACTCGCCCTTGTGCACGCGTGCCACCTGCCCTGCCAAGTAAGCCAACATATCCCTTGTTACCTGTTGTACTGGTTTGGTGCCCATCACCTTCTCCCTGTGCTCTCTTCCCAGGGTTGTCTGGCTGTACGGTTTCCTGTCTCCGTGCCTGACGCTGATGTCCGCCATCAGTACATCCACATACCACAGACACGCATCCACACACACACTTGCTGTTAAATAAACTGTTAAACCTATTCTGAGCCTGCGTGTGTGTCTCCTGAGCCGTGCATTATGTCAGTACGGCTTCAGCAGAGTGGCTCGGCGGACAGCGGGCTCACGCACCATCTTACCATCTTAGAGGCTCAGGTAGATTTGATAGTTTATCAACAACAGGTGATGTTGAATCAATTAATTAAGATTACTGACCGGTTAGACCGCCTGGACCCCTGTCAGCTGTTCCCTCCGGCTCGTCAGGGAGGCGCAGCTCCAGCTGCTTCAGCGGCCGCCCAGCCTGCTCCGGGTGGCCCAGCCCGACTCACTCCTATCCCGACCCCCGCCCGCTTTAGCGGTAAGCTTGGTGGAGCGCGGGGGTTCATTATGCAGTGTAAGTCGGTGTTCCTGCGTGTCCCTGGAGATTTTCCCTCAGACCACAGCCGAATTGGCTATATAGGAAATCTCCTGGAGGGTCGTGCGCTCACCTGGGCTTATGCTGTAATGGCGAAGCCCAGCTACGCCACCCTCACCTATGGCCAGTTCATTAATCTATTCCTGGAAGTCTTTGATCACTCTCGTTTTGAGAGTGTCCAGGTCGATCGCCTCCTCAGCCTTCAGCAGGGAGGCCGATTGGCCGCCGATTACACCATTGACTTCTGGGTTACAGCGGAGGAGGTCGGCTGGGAGGAACGCGCCCTCTGTGGCATCTTCCTCCGCAGTTTAAACTCTGGTCTGTGGGATGAACTGGCTGGTCGGGATCTCCCTGAAACATTTGCGGAGCTAATCTCTCTCACCATCAGCTTGGATAACCGGCTGAGCGAGCGCGCCTCGGAGCGAAAGTTGCCTTCTCGCTCGCGGGGTGCTTCGTCACGCCCGTCCCAAGCTTGCCCCCTGGCGTTACCGCCATCGGAGGTTTCCGAGGAGTCGGAACCTATGGTGACGGGCCGGGCAAAGCTCCCCCTTGCGGAGAAACAACGTCGCCGTGAGTTGGGTCTCTGCATGTATTGCGGAGACAACCAGCACACTGTGGAGCGTTGCCCGGAGAAGCCCAAACGGGGAGGTCCGCGAATCACTGTAGGGGGCCTCGCGGACGCTAACCGGTCAACTCCCCTCACTCATTTGTCGCTGCCCATCCGTTTCTGCCACAACATCACAGGGCATCTCACTCATGCACTGGTGGACTCAGGCGCGGAAGGCAGCTTTATTTCACAAAGCCTGGCAACCCGATTGGGCATCCGTTGCCAGCCCCTTAAAACTCCTCTCACCCTCATCAATCTCTCCCGTGCATCTCTGGGGAAAGTGACCCACCGGACAAACCCCGTCTCTGTCATCGTCTCTGGGAATCACCGGGAGGAGATCTCCTTTTACATCTTGCCATCCTCTGTGTCTCCGGTGATCCTGGGTTATCCGTGGCTCCGTCTCCATAACCCCGTCCTGGATTGGAAGACCGGAAGGGTGACAACCTGGAGTACCTTTTGTATGAGCACCTGCCTCCAATCCGCTGCCTGTTCTCCATCCTCTCCTCCCGTGGTCAAGGATGCCGTGCCCCCGGACCTCTCCTTGGTGCCCGCGGAGTTTCACGACCTGGGCGCAGTCTTCAGTAAGTCCAAGGCGATGTCTCTTCCTCGAAACAGGCCTTAAGACTGCGCCATAAATCTCCGCCAGGGGGCGCCTCTTCCCTCGGGACGTCTCTACAGCCTGTCAGCGCCGGAGAAGGAGGCCATGAACGCCTACCTTAAGGAATCTCTCAGCGCAGGTATTATTCGCCCATCATCATCTCCATTAGGTGCAGGGTTCTTCTTCGTGGGCAAGAAGGATGGCTCTCTTCGTCCATGCATCGACTTCCGTGCCCTCAATGACATCACGCAGAAGGACCGTTACACCCTGCCCCTGATGGACACTGCCTTTCACTCCCTCCAGGGGGTGACCTGGTTTACTAAGCTGGATCTCCGCAGCGCGTACCACCTCGTCCGGATCCGGGAGGGAGATGAATGGAAAACAGCCTTCCGTACCCCGAACGGCCACTTTGAATATCTGGTCATGCCGTTCGGGTTAACCAACGCTCCAGCCATCTTTCAGCACCTGATAAATGACGTTCTCCGGGACTTCATCGGCCTGTTTGTGTTCGTTTACCTGGATGATATTCTCATCTTCTCCAAGTCCAGGGATGAGCACCAGGTGCATGTGAGACGGGTCCTTCAGAGGTTACTGGAGAATCGGTTGTATGTGAAGGTGGAGAAGTGCGAGTTCTATGCCAAGAAGACGTCATTTCTCGGGTTTGTCATCTCCCATGACCAGGTGCTCCCAGACCCAGCTAAAATTAAAGCGGTGGTGGATTGGCCGACTCCCACATCTAGAAAGCAGGTGCAACAATTCATCGGCTTTGCCAACTTCTACCGCCGCTTTGTGCCCAACTTTGGAGCCATCGTCGGCCCTCTCACCCGTCTCACCTCCCCTAAAACCCGCTTCCAGTGGACTGAAGAGGCCGCGGCGGCCTTCCAGGCGCTGAAGGTGGAGTTTTCATCCTCCCGGGTCCTCAGCCAGGTCGATCCCTCTTTGCAGTGCATCGTGGAGGTCGACACCTCGGATACGGGGGTGGGGGCAGTGCTGTCTCAGCGGTCACCTGCTGATGGGGTCAAACGGCCTTGCGCCTTCTTCTCCCGGCGCTTGTCCCCGGCGGAACGCAACTACAACGTGGGGGACAGGGAGCTTCTTGCCATCAAGCTCGCACTCCAAGAGTGGCGTCACTGGCTGGAGGGGGCCGTCCTGCCCTTCGTGGTGTTAACGGATCACAAAAACCTGGAATATTTAAGAACTGCCAAGCGTCTGAACACCCGCCAGGCCCGTTGGTCCCTGTTTTTTGCTAGATTCCGTTTCACCATCACATTCAGGCCGGGCTCCAAGAACGGACTCCCTGACGCCCTCTCCAGGCAATTCGCCCCTGAAGACTCGGGGGGCGCTGTTCACACCATCCTGCCCAGGTCGTGCATCGTGGGGGCCGTTACCTGGGAGATCGAGGACAAGGTCCGGAAGGCGCAGGAATCGGAGCCGGACCCGGGCGGCGGACCAGAGGGGAGGCTCTTCTTCCGTTCAGGGGGAGGTCATCCATTGGCTTCACACGTCCAAGCTAGCCTGCCATCCTGGGACCTCCCGAATGATTGACCTGCTCCAACGCTCCTTCTGGTGGCCGGGACTGCGCAAGGACACTGCCCGCTACGCCCGGGCCTGCCCCATCTGTGCCACCAGTAAAACTGGCAACTCTCCCCCTGCGGGTTTGCTCCAGCCCCTGCCCGTTCCTGGTAGGCCCTGGTCGCACATCGCGTTGGACTTCGTCACCGGTCTCCCCGTCTCTAACAACTTCGACACTGTCCTGACCATCGTCGACCGTTTCTCCAAGGCTGCCCATTTCGTGCCATTACGGGGGCTACCCTCTGCCTTGGAGATGGCAGATCTTCTCATCCAACACGTGGTCAGGCTGCATGGGATACCAACTGACGTGGTCTCCGACCGGGGTCCCCAGTTCACCTCGGACGTCTGGCGGAGTTTTCGCAGGACATTAGGAGCCCAGGTAAGCCTCTCCTCCGGCCATCACCCCCAATCTAACGGGCAGTGTGAACGGACCAACCAGGAGCTGGAGGCTGCTCTCCGCTGCGTCACCGCCTCGAAGCCTGCGTCATGGAGCAAACACCTTGCCTGGGTGTAGTACGCCCACAACACCGCTCGCTCCTCAGCCACAGGAATGTCCCCCTTCAAGGTGTCCCTGGGTTATGACCCCCCTCTGTTCCCCTCGCTGGAGAATGAGTCGGCAGTCCCCACGGTTCAGGCTCACCTCAGGCGGTGTCGCTCCATCTGGACAGCAGCGCGCAATGCGCTTTTACGCACGGCAGAGCGCAATAAGGCCACGGCGGATCGGCGTAGAAGACTTGCTCCTGTCTACCAGGTGGGCCAACCGGTCTGGGTATCCACGCAAGATGTGAACCTGAAGGGTGAGAGGAGGAAGTTGGCTAAACGTTTCATGGGTCCATACCCCGTCACCAAGATTATCAACCCGGTGGCAGTGCGTGTTGCTACTCCTCCCTCCCTCCGCATCCATCCCACCTTCCACGTCTCCAAGGTGAAACCAGTGGTGTCTGATCCCATCTGCCCTCCTCCTGCTGCACCGCCCGCGCCTCGGATGATTGATGGCCATCCGGCTTGGACTGTCTTGACCATCTTGGACTCCCGACGCTGGGGTCGCGGGCTACAGTATTTGGTGGACTGGGAGGGCTATGGTCCAGAATGGAGGCAGTGGGTTCGCCCCTCGTTCGTGTTGGATCGCTCTCTCATCACCGAGTTTCACCGGAAGCACCCCGATAGACCATCGCCAGGAGGCGCTGCTAGAGGGGGGAGTACTGTTACAATTCGCCGCTCATTAGCGGCGCCAGCTGAGCGCACACCTGCACCTCGTCAGCAGCGTGGCATATAAGCCACTCTGCCCTGGGCCTCGGCCTGAAGCCGTCTGTTCCCTTCGGCTACTTGCTTCAGAGGAACCCCCTCGCCTACCAGCAAGAGTACCCGTGTAAGCATACCTCCTCTTGTGTTCCAGTCTCTCCCCTGTGCACAGGTGGATCTTCCTCGGCGGCGGACTCCGCCTCTGCATTACCATCTCATTGCTGCTGTCAGGTGCATCGTCAGGTTACTGTCTCCTGGACTCGCCCTTGTGCACGCCTGCCACCTGCCCTGCCAAGTAAGCCAACATATCCCTTGTTACCTGTTGTACTGGTTTGGTGCCCGTCACCTTCTCCCTGTGCTCTCTCCCCAGGGTTGTCTGGCTGTATGGTTTCCTGTCTCCGTGCCTGACGCTGATGTCCGCCATCAGTACATCCACATACCACAGACACGCATCCACACACACACTTGCTGTTAAATAAACTGTTAAACCTATTCTGAGCCTGTGTGTGTGTCTCCTGAGCCGTGCATTATGTCAGAGCCAAAGTACACAGACACATGAAGGCTCCCTTGGAGCCGTTTCGTATTCCGGCTAAGAGGTTCGACCATGTTCACGTGGACCTCGTGGGCCCCCTCCCGCCATCACAGGGGTGCACACACCTCCTGACAATGGTGGACTGCACCACGCGCTGGCCAGAAGCGGTCCCGCTGGCAGCAACCACGTCCGCGGACGTAGCGCGCGCTTTTTTAACAGCATGGGTGTTTTGTAACCCGCAATTTGTTTCCAAACTCTGGTCCGCGATGGCCCGCAGCCTGGGTGTTACAATTCACCGCACAACCGCGTACAACCCACAGGCCAATGGGTTATAAGATAAGATAAGATAAGATAAGATAAGCCTTTATTAGTCCCACAACGGGGAAATTCCAGGATTGCAACAGCACAGGGATAGCAACACTCAGAGCAACAATCAGAAGGCAAGAAAAAAACAAGCAAGCAAGAGCGGCTAATATACATACATATGTACATATTACTACAAAATAAATATATACACACACACACAGACACACAGTGCAGAGCATTGTAGCTGGATGGAATAAATATATGAGTATATGAACACACAGTGCAGGGAAAAGCCAGTGTGAACACACAGTGCAGAGCATTGTAGCTAGATGGAATAAATATGTAAATATATAAACACCCACAGTACGGAGCATTGCAGCTAGGTGGAATAAATATGCAAGTATATAAACACACACAGTGCGGAGCAATGTAGCTAGATGGAATAATATGTAGATATATAAAAACACAGTGGGGAGCATTGTAGCTAGATGGAATAAATATGTAAATATATAAACACACACAGTGCAGAGCATTGTTGCTAGATGGAATGAAACAGCATAACCGTCTACTTAGTTATCCTACATGGTATGATTATGTGCCCATACATATTCTCACCCTCCATAGCGACCGGTATGTTCCTAGTTGTATGCCGGAGGGGACCATTGTGTAAGTCTATTGCATCTTTTGCATTCAAAAAACTATTAGTTTGTTACGTCTTTTTGCTATCTCTGCGAGCAGCCCTGCTTAGGTTGTACAGTCTGACAGCCGTTGGTAGGAAGGACCTACGAAACCTCTCGGTTGTGCACCTGGGATGATGTAGTCTGCTGCTAAATGAGCTCCTCAGTGCATCCAGTATGTCCTGCATAGGGTGGAACTCGGACTCCAGCAGAGATGACAGTTTAGCCACCGTCCTTCTCTCTCCTATCTCCTCCATCGGATCAAGGCGCTGCCCCAGGACAGAGCTAGCTTTCTTAATCAGTTTGTTCAGTCTCTTCCTATCGGCTGCAGTAATGCCACTGCCCCAGCAGACCACTCCAAAAGTGATGGCTGATGCCACCACCGTGTCATAGAATGACTTCAGCAGCGCCCCTTGTACACCAAAAGACCTGAGTCTCCTCAGCAGGAACAGCCTGCGCTGTCCCTTCTTGTAGAGTGCGTCAGTATTGTGTGACCAGTCTAGTTTATTGTTCAGATGAACACCCAGGTACTTATAGGATGTCACCATCTCGATGTCTGTTCCCTGTATATTTACTGGTGCTGCGAGGGGCTGCCCATGCCTGCGGCAGTCCACCACCAGCTCCTTAGTTTTCCTCGCGTTGATCTGGAGGCAGTTCCGATGGCACCAGTCCACGAAGTCCTGGATAAGCCCTCTGTACTCAGCTTCATCTCCATTGGAGATGAGGCCAACGATCGCAGAGTCGTCAGAGAACTTCTGTAGATGGCAGTGTGTTGTGTTGTGTGAGAAGTCTGCAGTATAAAGAGTGAACAGGAAGGGAGCCAGCACCGTTCCCTGGGGGGCCCCCGTGCTACTGATGATCGTGTCGGACACACAGTCCCGGGTTCTTACAAACTGAGGCCGGTTCGTGAGGTAGTCCAGGATCCATGATGACAGGTGCTGGTCCACCCCTGCTCGCAGCAGCTTGTCCTTCAGGATCATCGGTTGGATGGTGTTGAAAGCACTGGAGAAGTCAAAGAACATGATCCTCACCATATTCCCGGGCTTCTCCAGGTGGGACAGAGAACGGTGAAGGAGGAAGATCACCGCATCCTCCACCCCAATGCCATGCTGGTAGGCGAACTGGAGTGGATCCATCGCTGGTTCCACCAGGGGGCGGAGGTGAGCAAGGAGCAGTCTCTCCAGGGTCTTCATCAAGTGGGACGTCAAGGCCACCGGTCTGTAGCTGTTCAGGTCTTTGGGGTGGGAAGTTTTTGGTACAGGTACCACACAAGATGTTTTCCACAGCTGTGGTACCCTCCCCAGTTTCAGGCTCATGTTGAAGATATACGTCACAATCCCACACAGCTGGTCTGCACAGGACTTGAGGAGCTTTGCGCTGATGCCGTCCGGTCCCGGCGCCTTCCTCGCTTTGATCTTCCTCAGCTCCGTCCTCACCTGGGTCTCGGTCAGGGTCAGGATGGGGGGCTGTGTGTTGGGAGTGGGGGGGTGTTGGTGGAGTGGGGAGTGGGCAGCAGGACTTGATTTCTTTAGAGGCAGCAGTGGTTGTTGTGCAGACAGGGGGGAGGGCGGTTGGTCAAATCTATTGAAAAACAGATTCAGGTTGTTCGCCCACTCCCTGTCCCCCGTGGCCTGGGGGGAGGTATTCTGGAGCCCCGAGATGGTTTTGAGGTTTCTCCAGACCCCGCTGATGTCGCTCTGTTGCAGCTTGTCCTCCATCTTCTTCCTGAAGCTGTCCTTGCCTTCTCTGATCTTTCTCCTCAGCTCCCTCTGTACGGACTTCAGCATCTCCCTGTTCCCTGACCTGAAGATCCTCTTCTTCTCTCTCAGAAGTGTTTTTATCTCAGGGTTGATCCAGGGTTTGTTGTTTGAGTGACGCCGTATGGTCTTGGTGGGAACGGATTTGTCCACACAGAAGCTGAGATAGCCCGTGAAGGTGTGAATGAGGCCATCGATGTCCTCACCATGTGGATCGCAGAGCTGCTTCCAGGCGGTGGCTTCAAAACAGTCCTTTAGAGTGTCCATTGTCTCCTCAGACCATAACTCCACAGTGTGCATGGCCGGAGGTTGTCTGTGCACTAGGGGTTTGTACACCGGCCGGAGATGAACCAAGTTGTGATCCGATCTCCCGAGTGGGGGGAGTTGTGATGAGGTGTACGCCTCCTTAGTGTTTGCGTAGAATAAATCCAGTGTTTTATTGTCTCTAGTGTGGCATGTGACATACTGGGTGAACGTGGGTAGAATGGGAGATAGTGAAACATGGTTGAAATCGCCTGAGATGAGGAGAAGAGCATCTGGGTGTTCTGTCTGCAGCCTGCTGGTTACTGAATGGATGACGTCACGCGCTGTCCCAGCGTTCGCCGTCGGATTTGCATAAACAACAATGCAGATCACGTGTGAGTGTTCTCTCGGGAGATATGTAGGCCTCATGCTAACAGCTAGCAACTCAATGTCTTTGCTGCAGTGTCGTTGTTTAACAGTGATATGTCCCGGTCTGCACCAGTTGTTGTTAACATACATTATCACTCCACCGCCCCTAGTTTTGCCACTGTCTGGTGTTCGGTCAGCTCGTATCATGTGAAAACCCTCCAGCTCAATGTTAGCATCTGCTGCTAGTTCAGTTAGCCACGTCTCAGTAAACAAAAGGAGAGAGCACTCCCGGTATGTGCTATCATAACGGGAGATAGCCGCTAGCTCATCTAACTTTCCCAGTATCGACCGTACATTTCCCATGACAACAGATGGAAAGGAGGGTCTGTACCTTATATTTTTTGTCCTCCGCCTTACTCCAGCCCGGCAGCCGCGGTGTTTTCGCCTCAGTTCTCTCGGTATGTCGAGTTTTTCCAATGGGACCGGGTGGCGGTTGAATGCTAGCAGCTCTTCCCTGCTGTATTGTATCCTGCTATAAACAGTGGCTCCGTCCACCGGCTCAGGAGACATTTGGGACGATCTGTGTGTCCGTGATATAAGTGGGGTGAAAAAAAAAAGACGAATCAAAAGAGAGAGGAAGGGAAAAAGACTCGGAATCGAGCCGCTGTTGCAAAAGGCAGCCTACTCGTGTGGCGCCGAGAGAAAAAAAAAAAAAATGCGAGCGTTTTCATAGATCACTGAAAGCGGCACTCAGGGCTTCATTGACGGATGCAAATTGGGTAGACAGGCTGCCATGGGTTTTATTGGGGTTGCACTCCGTGCCAAAAGAGGATCTGGAAGCTTCTCCGGCAGAGCTCATTTTTGCGCAGCCACTACGGCTACCCGGGGAATTTCTGCCAGATAATCCCGCACCGGGCAACTCCCCGTCTCAGTTTTTGCAGCGTAGCACAAACACAGGCACGCTGCCAGGCCCTGCCCACCACAGTTTTCCGCGTGTTTTCGTGCCTAAAACTTTGAAGAGTGCGGAGTTTGTTTTCGTCAGACACGACGCCCACCGCCCTCCATTGCGCCCACCCTATGATGGACCGTTCAGAGTGCTGGAAACAGGGGATAAGCATTTTTTGCTAGACTTGGGGGGTAGGAGGGAGTAAATTGGCATAGACAGACTCAAACCCGCTTTCGTTGTGGCGGACGAGCAAGTGCTGTTGGCTAGGGCCCCTCGGCGTGGAAGACCCCCACGGAGAGCTCCCCAGGGAGACGATTCTCCAGAGCAGCCACACGGACAGACCGAAGTGCCCCCCTCCCCTAACAACAGCCCACCCGCAGTCAGACACACTTTCAGCAGCCCCCCACCGGCACAGCAGCGCCGCGGAGGCGGTGAACCCCAGTTACAGCAGATACAGGAGGAGACGGAAGCCCAAGCAGCATGTGGACTGATGTTCAATTGTTCTATCACAGCATGTGGACTGTTATTCTATTGTCCTATCTAAGATGCTGGGGGGGGGGGGGTGTAGCACCTTGTGTGAGCCAGATTATATAGCATCTCAGACAGGAGACAGTGATAAGCTTGGGAGAACAAAGAGCAGGAGATTCCTGGTGAGATAGCAGGAAGGAGCAGGGATGAAGGTTGTGGAATGCATTGTGATGCAAATGTCATGTTGTGTGTGATGTAAATGCCATGAAACTTAAGGGGAGAGTTTCTGCTTGAGAATTCAGTCTGTTCTGTGCTTGAAAGATGTGTGTGTAATAAATCGTCTGAAATGAATCTGCCTGTGATTTCACACACTCCACTACATATATATATATATATATATATATATATATATATATATATATATATATATATATATATATATATATATATATATGTTTGTTTTCTTGGTGAAATATTTTGGGCTTTTGTCCCTGCATTAAGAGTGTTTAATATTGAAGTTAATTATTTCATTTAGGAAGTCTCAGAACTGCTGACAAAAAAACCAGAAGCGACGATCACGAGTGAAGAACTTCAACAGGAACATGAAGAAGCAGGATTATCTTCAAGCGACATTTTTCAACCTACATATCTGCACATTATGAAGGTAAAGATCCATAAATAATGTCGTATAACATATGATTCAAGACTTTTTATAATTAGGCAATTGTTATTTAATAGTTTTGTTTACAAACCCGCTGATGTGACCAGAATTTCCCAGCCAAGAGAAAAAAAATTAGCACACTTGATTTTATTTTATTTTTCCCGCCAAAAGTAAAATCCTCCCCTATGAATTTTGAAGCCGAGTGTTGACTTTACTACAAATGGAATGACTTTGTGTTAAAAAACGTTATATTACTTTTTTCAGTTTTCATTTTTATAAATCTCATTGCCTACCGAAACTGAATATCTGAGCTTTTTTTTTTTTATTTTTTTTTTAATTTCCTAGCCCACCCGATCAGGGAAATTTAGATCTATCTGTATATTACTATTCAGTGTTTTGGAGGTGACCAATGTCCATCTCTAACCCTTCACCGTCAGACCCTTCATCCTGTGAAACGTGCGAGTCATCGTCGCTTCCTGAACGATATGGTTCAAATAAATAGGGTTGCAGTCCTTCCTTAGAACCAACTCGCTCTTCTTCATCACCCGATCCTGCTTCTTCCTCAAAAACTATCGACAAATTGCTCAAATCTCCGTTGGAATCACTCACAATTTACTCCGCTTCAGTGTACTCAGCCATGCTTGTTTACATCTTTGGTTCACCTCATTACGTCACAATATGGCAGCTGCGTTTGACCCAATTTCGACAAATGAACATCGCAATCGTCTGCTTCATGATGTACAGCCGTGTACAAAATTGTTGGTACCCCTCTGTTAATGAAAGAAAAACCCACAATGGTCACAGAAATAACTTGAATCTGACAAAAATGGTAATAAATAAAAATTCTATGAAAATTAACCAATGAAAATCAGACAATGCTTTTGAATTGTAGTTCAACAGAATTATTTTAAAAAACAAACTCATGAAACAGGCCTGGACAAAAATGATGGTACCCTTAACTTAATATTTTATTTCACAACCTTTTGAGGCAATCACTGCAATCAAACGATTTCTGTAACTGTCAATAAGACTTCTACACCTCTCAGCAGGTATTTTGGCCCACTTCTCATCAGCAAACTGCTCCAGTTGCCTCAGGTTTGAAAGGTGCCTTCTCCAGATGGCATGTTTCAGCATCTTCCACAGATGTTCAATAGGATTTAGATCAGGGCTCATAGAAGGCCACTTCAGAATAGTCCAATGTTTGGCTCTTAGCCATTCTTGGGTGTTTTTAGCTGTGTGTTTTGGGTCATTATCCTGTTGCAAGACCCATGACCTGCGACTGAGACCAAGCTGTCTGATGCTGGGCAGCACATTTCTCTCTAGAATACCTTGATAGTCTTGAGATTTCATTGTACCCTGCACAGATTCAAGACACCCTGTGCCAGATGCAGCAAAGCAGCCCCAGAACATAACAGAACCTCCTCCATGTTTTACAGAAGGGACAGTGTTATTTTCTTGGTATGCTTCATTTTTGCGTCTGCGAACATAGAGCTGATGTGCCTTGCCAAAAAGTTCCAGTTTTGTCTCGTCTGTCCATAGGACATTCTCCCAGAAGCTTTGTGGCTTGTCAGCATGCAGTTTGGCAAATTCCAGTCTGGCTTTTTTATGATTTGTTTTCAACAGTGGTGTCCTCCTTGGTCGTCTCCCATGAAGTCCACTTTGGCTCAAACAACGACGGATGGTGCGATCTGACACTGATGTGCCTTGACCTTGGAGCTCACCATGAATGTGTTTAGAGGTTTTTCTGGGCTCTTTTGTTACCATTCGTATTATCCATCTCTTCCGTTTTTCATCAAGTTTCCTCCTGCGGCCACGTCCAGGGAGGTTGGCTACAGTCCCATGGATCTTAAATTTCTGAATAATATGTGCAACTGTAGTCACAGGAACATCAAGTTGCTTGGAGATGGTCTTATAGCCTTTACCTTTAACATGCTTGTCTATAATTTTCTTTCTAATCTCCTGAGACAACTCTCTCCTTTGCTTCCTCTGGTCCATGTTTAGCGTGGTACACACCATGTCACAAAACAGCACAGTGACAACTTGTCACCCTTTAAATAGGTCGACTGACTGATTACAAGTTTGTAGACACCTGTGATGTTAATTAGAGGACACATCTTGGTTGAACATGTCCCTATGGTCACATTATTTTCAATCTTTTCTAGGGGTACCATCATTTTTGTCCAGGCCTGTTTTATGAGTTTGTTTTTTAAAATAATTCTGTTAAACCACAATTCAAAAGCATTGTCTGATTTTCATTGGTGAATTTTCATAGAATTTTTATTTATTACCACTTTTGTCAGATTCAAATTATTTCTGTGACCATTGTGGGTTTTTTCTTTCATTAACAGAGGGGTACCAACAATTTTGTCCACGTGTGTAATTTATGGTAGTATATGGAAACAAAATTTTATTGAATTTTTTTGTCTACACAGAATAAAAACACAGTAGTTCTTCTTTCCAATGATGTCTTGGTTGAATTATGTCACGGACTCTTTAAGAATCCAAGTAATAACAGCTTTGCATGTGTTACACTTATAACAAGAGCACAAATACACCTCAGTGGCACACCCCAAACTCATTAATTTGTACAAAAATGTCAGAATGCACTGCAGCTGTAAAGATGACATCCGTCCCGTGATCACCCAAATGTTCGGGTTGTGGGTCCACTAAGCACTGGTACAAGGCTAGAGACTGTCCGGCAAGAGGTAAACGCTGTAGCAAGTGTGGACTCCTGCATCACTTTGCCAGGGCCTGTAAGAAGTTTGAGTGAGGGGAACGGTGACACAAAGCGGACACCCCTGCTCCAACTCCAACGGTTATCCACATCGTTTCCCCGGACACCGACAGCCGTACGTATTGTATGGTGGAACTGGACGGTGTAGAGGTACCATTATTGGTGGACACGGGCACAGTGCGGTCGGTGTTGAGGTGGCCCACCGTGAGAAGTTTCTTCCCATATCATCAGTTGAGAGGTCATTTGAAACCTGTATGCGGCTATGGAGGACGGAGGCTGCACATCGTGGGTTCAGTGGAGCTGACGGCCCGTTATAAATCATCGGTGGTCGTTAGACTGAAGTTTTTGGTGACTGGCATGGGTAAAAATGTGATGGGCTGCGATCTCTTCTATGGACTGGGGTTTTCCATCAACAGCAGCATGGGTGAGAAGTGGTCGGGCTATGGTTTATGGGACCGACCAATCCCGGCAGTGGTGGATGATGCAATATGGGACGAACCTTGGCCTAGTAATCTGGAAAGTAAACAGGACCAACCCCATCCAGGGCAGTGCGGGAGAGTTCATGCGCCAGAGCCCAAGTTACCCTAGCTGAGGGAACTGGGCAGCACCGTGAGACGCCCGTGACGGCGGATGGAGCCGAGTGGCTGACTCATTCTGCTTCTGGAGTTTGGCTGGGAGGTACCGAGAAGCAGGGGGTCACAACAGCTTCACCGGCATCTAAAATGAAAACAAACGGGGCAGGACCGGCTGACACAGTTAAACGACGGGCCACACAGGAACACTGGAAGCTGAGCAGGGCTCCTCTGGGGGTTGCTGATTTGGTTCGACCCAGAGCAGAGGACCGATTGCGAGAAGCCCACAGGAAGCGGAGGAGACAGGAGGACCAGGGGTGGCTACAGGTGGTGGCTGTCCAGGAGGACGGTTACCTGCAGCTGACAGATCGTATAGAGAGACACCCCAACGAGCTGCAGCGTGTTTATGAGGAAGGTGAGGTGCTTCGGTACCAGTGTGAGTCATCCCTGGGTGCTAAGAAGAGGTGACGCTCTGGTCTGGACCCACCTGACGGGTCTCGGGGGGGGGGGGGCTCTCCATGGTGTGTGACTGATGAGTTGAAGTGGGCAGTGTCTTTATGGTGTGTAATTATTAACTGCCCATGTGAAAAGGAAAAAACCGGAGGAGGGGGTTCATGACGCTGTGATCGCTAGACGTTCCAAGACTGTTGCGCGATAATCTAAAATGGCAACTTGTGTTGACCGAGCATAAACAAACTTTTTCACAGGTAGCATTTCTTTTTACCTCCGCCAAGGAGGTTATGTTTTCATCGCCGTTGGTTTGTCTGTTTGTTTGTTTGTTTGTTTGTTTGTTTGTTAGCAAGATAACTCAAAGTTATGGACGGATTTTCATGAAATTTTCAGAGATTGTCAGAAATGGGGTATCCTACAGATGATTACATTTTGGTGGTGATCCGGATCACCGTCTGGATCCAGGAATTTTTTAAAGGATACTTTTTTTTTTTTTTTTAACATTGCGAGATAGGGCCATTCAATATTTTTTTTTGTGCATGTAACTCTGCCAAAAAATTGTCAGAACACTTGGAAAAAAAAATACAGGATGAAAAAAATAAACACTGTATGGTGGGAACTGTGGCGCTTGGCGGAGGTCTGCGCTCTCCAAGTGCTTTTCTAGTTTTTTTTTTTGTAATTAATCCGCTAACTGACCATCTGTTCCTATCTTTATTTTTCCGTACATCATTTTGCCATCTTCTCGTCGGAGCTGGACGAACTTCAGAATTATATTGACGAGTTTTATTATCACTGCTGTGAAATGGAGAAGAATGTATCTCCCGTTCTTTCCTCTTTTTCCTTGTCTAAACGACCCAGACCCATGGATTCTCCTAAATTAACACCCGAGAAATCACGGGACAGCTCAGAGGTTAGTGACATCCTTTTCTCTACTGAAAATAAACTTACCAGAATGGATGGTAGACTTGAGTTGGTAGAGTTGCTCCACAAAGAATTCCAGAGTGTACGCGAGAGTTTGGAATTCAGTCGGGCGCAGCTCGTTTCTCTCTTAGAAGAAAACAATAGCTTGAAAAAGTCAGTAAACATGCTAACCACGCGACTTGGTGTTGTTGTAAGAGAGAACAGGAAGATGAAGGAAACAGTTCTCAATTTGCAGTCACACAGCATGAGAGATAACCTTGTTTTTTTCCGGAATTGCTGAAAGAAATAATGAAAATCCAGAACTGAAATTGTCCGCTGAAGTCACAAAATCAATTACCTTCCACCAAGTTCACCGAATTGAGCAAAAAAAAATCCTCAAAATAAACGTCCCAGACCTATTGTTGCCAAATTTGAGCATTTCAAGCAAAAAAATTTGGTACAGCGGCAGGGCAGGCAGCTTAAAAACACCAGTTATGGTCTAAATGATCAATTTCCACAGGTAATCTTGGAAAGGAGAAGGAAGCTTTTTCCCATAAGAAAACAAAAAATTCAAGAAGGTAAACGAGCTATTGTCTCTGTGGATAGATTGTATATAGATGGCAAGTTGTTTATGGATGAATCAATAACCCCCCTGGTTATTCTAGAACTTCCTTTTTTTTTCTTCGTTTTTTTTCTTAGCTGCAGGTGGAAAAAAGAGTGTGATTGTGCACTGGTCTCTTATTCGATCTCGGTTTAATTTGTTAACATTTGTCTTGTGGAGAAAAAGGAATGCGCGAAGGCAACGAGCTGGATGACACAAGGCTTTATTTTTCTTCAACATACAGCAAACACGCTTTATAGCCCGGCATGAGCTATTGTACCATCAAGGTCACTGTACTTAGCTCTTTTATACTTGTTGCATGGACAAAGAGAATGTGTGGCACATTAGCATTCCGATTGTCAGACAATGCACATCATTAACATAACATAAACAGGCGCCGCTTCAACACTTTCCTTCTCTCTGCGGCTAATCTTATTCTCCGTCTTATTCTCCGTGGGGGTGCGTCAACCTGACTGTCCCGTCTGATACCCCCCAGTGGCACCTCTTCCTTCAGTCCATTGTCCTCTCCTCCCTTTGTCTCTCTGGGTGTGAGGAAACCCTACAACTGTGTCCCCTCCACAGGCCCCCCCGAACACCCAGAAGGGGCTCTAACCCCCCGGTCCTTTGGGCTCAAGTCGGCGCCCATAGCGGCTGCAGCGGGGGATTGTCGATCCAGTAGAACCATCCTGCTGGTGAAGTATATCAGAGGGCACGTCAGTCTGTGGAGGGAAAGAGGGAGGGTGGGAAAACACTTTATGCTTCTCCCCAGGCTCCGGCACATTGTACAGTCCATTGTACGGTGGGCACAGCGGGGTCCTGTGCGCATCATGCTTGACGGAAATAAAACCGACATTCTGCGGGCTTTTGGGGACAAAGGTGTGGGGAAAGCACTGGTGGGCCGGCCCGGTGCATTAAAAGTCTCTGGGCAGCGCAAAAATTGTGTGGGCGGATCCGTCTCAGGTGTGGGATCTTCCGGTAGATCTCTCCGGAGATCAGCAGCGGCTGAGAAAAAAATAAAAGCTCTGTCAGGGAAACTGCCAAATCTTCTTTAGGTGCAGGCACAGTCCTAAAGGATCCGGGGAAGGCAACCGGCCCAATTTCCCGGGGCTGCGCAGCGGCTGAGAAACAAATATAAGTCCTTTCAGTGAGGCTGCCCCACTCCTTTAGGTGTGTAGCGCAGGCCTAAAGGATCCGGGGAAGGCGATCAACCCTATTCCCTGGGGATTTGCAGCAGCTGAGGGCAATATATAAGTTCTTGGAGCTGGCTTGTCCCTGGTGTGTAGCACGCACGTCCAGCGCAGTGAGTGACCACATTGCAGCATCATGGGCCATCCATAGTTATCCCCGTAATCCCATGGAGTGCGTACAAGGCTTCTGTACGCTGAAACCCCGCTGTCGGGAGATGAAGCCAGGGTCCGAGAGCTTGACTGAAACAGCACAGGCAGTGCTGATTTTCTCCCTCCAGGCTCCGGGACGATGCTTGGCTTGCTATCCATGGCGCATCTTGGATCCCAGTGTGGCTCGCTCTCCCTGGCCCTTCAGGTTGCCAGTGTGGAGAAAGGAACCAGCGAGCACTCTCCATGGTGCATCGGGTTCACCAGTGTGGAGGAAGGGATAGGCGCTCCATGGCACGTCAAGGGTCACCATTGTAGAAAAAAAGGAATGGGCGAAGGCAATGAGCTGGATGACACAAGGCTTTTTTTTTCTCCAACATACAGCAAACATGCATCATGCATGAGCTATTGCGCTGTGAAGGTCCCTGTTCTTAGCTCTTTAATACTTGTTGCATGGACAAAGAGAATGTGTGGCACATTAGCATTGATCGTATTCTCCCCGGGGGGGAGGGGGGGCTTAACCTGACTGTCCCGTCTGACACCCCCCAGTGGCACCTCTTCCTTCAGTCAATTGTCCTCTCCTCCCTTTGTCTCTCTAGGTGTGAGGAAACCCTACAACTGTGCCCCCCCCCCACCTCCCACAGTCTAATGTTTCTTTTCTGCTGAGGTTGTTGTTTGATTGTTTGTCTGTTGTAACTAATTTTGTTGAAGATGTTTGGTCGTTGTTGTATGTTATCTGCATTTTTTCCCCATTTACTAACCTTTATGTCTGTTTTCTGTCATACTTCTGGTTTATAGGAAATAACTTCAAGTGCATGCACCCAAGTCCATGCACCCCATTTGCATGTATTGCAAGCAAATGGAACAGAGACATCAAGCGCGTGCACCCAAGCATACATACAAAGGTATATATTTTATACACAGCATACATTGTAGCATCACCGTCTCCTCAAACCAATCCAGAAGATCACTTTCCTCCATTCTACAGGGATTTCATTTTTTTTATTCTACAGGAATATCACTTGTTTTCGTATTAACTACCCTCACTCAAGGCCTGACCAAGAATGCTTTCCCCAGGACCCCAATGTAAACAGTTGCCTCTTGCAGAGATGGTAAGGATCAGAATTTGCTTTTAAAGGCTAAAAGGGACCATAAAAACTCGGAGTCCAGATCCCCAACGTCGACAGTTCATGTGGATAGCATCCGCCCTACAGGAAACTAATGCTCTTAAAAGGTCATAAACTTCTTCACCAGATGGGTTTATGGCTTTTGACAGATACCAGACCCCGTTCCAGATATCACAGACCTAAAGAAATTATCTACAGCTCAACAGTACCTCCTAGTGGATACCTACGGAATGTGTTTTATTATGTATAATCTGACTGCCAATTCTTACTAAACATTAAGTTTCTTTCAGCTTATCATCTCCCCCAGATCCTAAGGACACTGAAAATCATCCTTCTGATCACCGACCAGGGTTTGCAGTAATTCATTAATCTTTGATCTAAATATGAGTGCATGTATTATAAACATGTATAAGAAATGTTATGTTCATGAGTGTTAGTCAAACAAATGTTAATATTAGTAGTAATGGTATAAATGCATGATCACTGAATATTAGCCAAGTCACTTAATTTAGTTAGATCTTATATTGAGCACCTAATTTTAAAAGAACTGAATGGGTATTAATTCTTGTCCGCTATTATTCTTGGCCCCCCGGCTTTCTCTCGCTTTTCATGGGATAATGCCCCGTTTCATTTGATTGGCTGCTCCCAAACAAACAAATGTTTTCACATTGGATAACAGCCCGTTCGAACTCCTCTTTATGAAAGTTGATTGGTCTGTCTTGCGACCGGCCCCTGTTTTATGACCCAACAGCACGCTCAGTTAAAAGAGTGAGGAGCCACCCTGCATGTTAGAACAAGAAGGAGGAGAAGAAAAAAGGAAAGAAGAGAAAGAATATAGAAGGAAGAAGAGAATGAGTGAAGGTTAAAAAGAATAAAGGAGAACAGAGAAGATAAGAGAAGAAGTTTAAGATTAAGATTAAAGAAGCAGAATAGTGATCTAGATCTCAGAGAAAAGTTTTGTTTCACTTCAAAGTTCCTTGCAATTTTCTTTTATCTAAATTGTTCTGTGTGAAGTCTGTCAAATCCTGAGTTAGTTTTCTCATTTTTCTGGTTACTGAGGAGAAACCATTTTCTTCTTACAAGCTCGTCTTAAAGAGTCAGACTCTCAGAATATTTTTTTTCCCTTCACCTCAGAAGCCATTCTTATCCTAGTAAATGTTTTTCTTAGATTTTCTGACTTTTCACGCCGTTAAAGTGGACCTTTAATTTTCCTAATTTAAAGTGAACAGAGATTGTGTTTTTGGACTTTCTTTCCTGCCTCATACCCGCCTGACTAAGAAGTTTCTCCTTCAGTTTTTTTTTTTTTTTTTGGTCTATCCCGCAGCCAGAGACCTCACAAACTCGGACTTGTTGCCAAGGACTTTTCACGCCACTCTGAGACAACTCTCCACTGCTGCCATTGTCCTGTACGAGCCCCCGGCTGAGTCTGCACTTCTTATGGTTGGTTGTGAACATCAAGGAGCCTTGCAGCGGTCACTCCATCTCTGGGTCCCAATGATCAAAACCGAGCCGGTATCGACTCGCTGAACACATGGACCTTCACCTGTTCGTAAGTGAGACTCCCATTTTCCTATCTGCTGGGTTAAACGTGATGTCCTAAGATTCAAATTACAATTGAACATAACCAGTATTTCATTGTACAATTAGTCTCTCAGCCATAGGATAAAGCTATAAACTGAAGGAAGACTCTTAGTCATTTTTAAGTAACGTCCCTTCATTTTTGTAGATTAATTCAGAAGTTCATTTTTAGATAATCAGCTTACGAATTTTCCCCATAAAATTGCGTTCTGTTTTGTTAGACATTTCAGCCTTCATTTACCGTTGAAACATAAGTCTGGTTTCTCCTTGGTTCTACAAAGGTTTAACGCTAGATTTTATGTTCAGGAATCCAATAACAGTTGATGTGATATCGGACGCCTATTATCATTTGAATCTGTTTATCCATCATGTAACCTGAATGAGTTTAATAAAAGGATGAATGAGAGAAGTTGAAGCGTTTTCCTTTTGCATATATATGTTTCTTTGATCACGGCAGGAAAAGAACTCCCTTAAATTTTGAGACTGATCCATTAAGTGATTGAAGGTACAAAATTAATTAAAACTAAGTTTAACGTAAGTGTCCTGTAGGACTGGTGCCCCTTTTTACAAAGGCTCATTTATTTTATTTAGCGAGTGCAGGAGGGACAGTTTAACGCTGTCCCCTTTCACACCCACTATTAAATAAAATAAATAATTCCTGTACCTTATTACAATATTTTATTAACTATCTACTAACGCTATAACATATACACATATATGCTTACATTACGGACATATAATCACATAGGCACATTTAATTAGGCTTTAGCACAAAACCAGTTAGTGAAAACATGCTCACATTTAAGTTTCTCACGTGGAACATACATGGAATTGGTACCAGGGAGAAGAGGCTAAAAGTTTTTAATCGACTGAAGGATCTACAGGAAGACTTTGTCTTCTTACATGAAGTACATGTTTCTAAGTCATTTGTAGATGCGCTCACCTCCACAGAATTCCCCCACATGTACTCAGCCGGTTTTAATTCTAAACAAAGGGGGGTAGCTATATTGGTAAAAAGAAGAATACGCTTTGTTGTGAATAATGCCATAGCTGATCCAGAAGGTAGATTTATAATATTAAAAATCTCAGTTCAAAATTTGGATCTATGTATTGCAAGCGTTTATGGCCCAAATGTTGACAACCCATCCTATTTTCACACTTTCTTCACTTCTCCTTCTGAGCACTTGGACACTACAGTCATGATAGGAGGAGACTTCAACCTGGTATTAAACCCTACAATCAGCAGGCTCAGAGCATCGGGGAATTATCGAAAATGGCAGGCTACTGACACTCTCAAACAATACATGAATGATTTTGGTCTTTGCGATGAATGGGGTTCCCTTCACCCAACTCTTCGGGAATACACTTTTCATCAGTTCATAGTTCACATTAATGTTTAGACTTCTTCTTAGCCAGTAACTCTATTGTGAGGGACATCACAGATACTGAAATGTGTTCAAATCAAACTATTAGCGATCACCATCCAGTATCTCTTACACTAGTAAATGGGAAAACTATAAGGAAAAGTAGGAGCTGGAAATTTAATACATCACTACTAAAAGACAAAGACTTTATTACATACTTTAATAAAGAGCGGGAATCATATCTGGAATATAATAATGTGCCAGGAATATCCCTGTGTGTTCTTTGGGAAGCAGCAAAAGCGGTCATGCGAGGTAAAATAATCTCTTACTGTTGGTATAAGAATAAAAAAGAAAAAGCACTGGTACTGGAGTTAGAACAGAAAATTAAATCACTGGAAATGACCTGTGCCATTTCTCCACAGGAACAGGCACTTAACAATCTGAGAAAATTAAAGCTGGAATTAAAAGAAATAACAAACAAAAGAACACAGTTTTTAATACAAAGACTGTGTCTTGAGAAGTTTGAACACAGTAATAAGTTGGGGCGATATCTTTCTAACCAGCTTAGATTGAACAAAGAAAAAACAACTATCCACTCTATTAAGGATATGACTGGAAATATTACCCATGAGCCTGAAGAAATAAATAACTCCTTTAGAAAGTTTTATGAAAACCTCTACTCATCTCAGATTAACCCATCTGACTCGGTGATAAATACATTTTTGGATGATATTAACTTACCACGATTAAATAATGAACAGATTGCAGCTCTGGATGCACCTCTTCTGGTGTCCGAACTCCAGGAGGCACTTAAGCACATCCCAAACAACAAGGCTCCGGGACCAGATGGTTTTCCAGTAGAATTTTATAAAGAATTCTGGCCTGTGATGGCACCTACTTTCTTTAAAATGGTGAACAAAATTAAAGAAGATAAGGTAATCCCTCCAAATATGAATTTGGCTAGTATTATCCTGCTCCTTAAACCTGGAAAAGAACCTATGCTTCCATCCAGCTACCATCCCATCTCACTTCTGAATGTCAATCTTAAAATAATTTGCAAAGCTCTTGGCAAAAGGCTGGAAAGGATAATTCTGGTGATTATACATCCAGATCAAACAGGTTTCATCAAGAGTAGGCACTCGGCTAATAATACACACTAGTTAATTTAGTAGACTACTGTAAGATCAATAACTTAGAAACTACAATTTTATCTTTAGCTGCAGAGAAAGCCTTTGACCGAGTTAATTGGAAATTTCTTTTTATGGTGTTAAATAAGTTTGGGTTTGGTTCATCTTTCATAAACTGGATTAAAACACTATATAGCTGTCCGACTGCATCTGTCCGAACAAATGACCAGACCTCCCGAAGCTTTAATCTCCAGAGGTACTCGGCAGGGTTGTCCACTCTCTCCCTCACTTTTTACCATCTTTATCAAACCATTAGCAGCAGCCATACAACAGAATGTTGACATCAGAGGTATTCAAACTGGAGAAAAAGAACACAAGATAAGTCTTTATGCTGATGATGTATTGATTTTCCTTGAAAACTTACAAAGATATCTTCTTCAGACAGTGGCGCTCATTGATCAATTTTCATCATTATCAGACTACTCTATTAACTGGGGTAAATCAACAGTTTTACCTATAAATTGTAATTTCTCAAATACATCCATTATTCCAATACAATCAGTAATATTAAATACTTAGGAATAGATATTTCCCCCAGGCCCTCAGAGTTATTATGACTAAATCACACTCTGCTTTTAAAAACAATACACCACAGCCTTAAGCGCTGGAGGACACTACCTATATCACTAATGGGAAGAGTCGCAACTGTTAAAATAATGGTCCTTCCTAAAATTAACTATTTGTTCTCAATGATTCCTACCCAACCATCTATGGCCTGGTTAAAATCTTTAGACTCAAATATAAGTAAATTTTTATAGGACGATAAACCATCACAGATCAGTCTAAAAACTCTTCAAAAAGCAAAAGAGTGCGGAGGCTTAGATCTAACTTTTTTTTTTTTAAATTACTTCTTAGCCAATAGATTGCAGTTTGTTTCCAAATGGACAAAATCAACCCCACTAGGAAACCCATGGTTAGATGCTGAACAGGCTCTCTGTGGATCGCTAAATACTGTATCTCTGACTTACCTTTTATGAGTCCCTGTATTAAACGCCATGACTGTTTTAAAAGCATTAATATCAGCTCCTCTCTGACAGCTTGGTGGAGATTTTTAAAAATAACGGGGTCTTTGCTTGTCCCTTGTAAACTCACACCCATTTGGAATAATCCTGATATCTTGCAACAAAAGAGGACGTTAAACTTTTCACTATGGCAAGAGAAGGGAATAAAAAACTTAGAGCATCTTATTCAAGGTGGGAATTTTATCCAATTTCAGGAATTAGTGTCACAGTACAATATCAGCAATAAAAAGTTTCTTGAGTACCAACAGCTTAAATCCATAATAAAAGCAAGATTCAGTATTAATCAGACAGAGTTAGAGGTACCAGTTAAGATGGCAGAGTTTCTAAATCTTTGTTCCCCTAAATTAATATTGAAAATATATGGACTATTATCAAAACTGGATGACTTGAGCTCCACACAGAGAGGGATCATTGCCTTTACATCACTGCTGGCCAGGCGTCAGATTCTTCTCCAATGGAAATCTCCTGCTCCTCCATTTGGGTCACAATGGATTAAAGACATAATGTTTTTCCATCCATCCGTCCATCCATCTTCTTCCGCTTAATCCTTTTTGGGTCGCGGGGGGGGGGGGGGGTGGGGGGACTGGAGCCTATCCCAGCATCTTTGGGCAAGAGGCAGGGTACACCCTGGAAAGATCGCCAGTCCATCTCAGGGTTAAGCTAGAAAAGATTAAATATACCATGAAATGATGAACCGCTGATTTCTACTGCAAATGGCAACCATTCCTAAATTTTTTTGAGTCTGAGAACACTGCAAGATTGAGTGCTTCTATGTATTGAATGATATTGTAGTATGTGCCAGGGCAGAGGGTGGGCTGGGTGGATGGGGGGGGGGGGGAGTTGGTTGCGTTTGTGTTTTTATGTTTTTGTTACTGTTAAAGTTAAAAAATTAATAAAAATAAATTTAAAAAATTGGATGAGTCAGTATCTCTTCCAATATCAAAATGAGAGACAGACTTATCGATCAATAAGGATTAAAGCTTCTGGACACAAATATGCTTAAACACTTTTAAGATGACTAAAAACTCTAATATACAACTTATACAGTATGAAGTTCTACATAGAATTCATTATACAGGACAAAGGATGTTTAAAATGTGTCTGAGTCACACTAATATCTGCTTCTACTGCACCAGCAACATCCCATATAGCTATATGCATACTATGTGGTCCTGTGCACCAGTTTCAAAAGTTCTGGTGGAAGACATGTGAGGACTTGTTGGCATGGCTTGGGTATCATGTCCCATCCTCACCCACACTTTGCATATTAGGTGATTTAAGAGAATTAAATATAAAGACAGGGATGTCACACATGGTTCTAACTGCCTTATGAATCACAAAGAAAATTATCCTCATGAACTGGAAATCAAGAAATAATTTATGCAGGACTCACTATAATAACTTAGTATTAGATTATATTAGCCTAGAGAGAATGTCTGCCTCCTCAAATAATCAACTGGCTGAATTCAACTCTCTCTGGTCTCCGCTTATTAATTTTATAACCTGAGGGGTGGCGGGCAGTGGCTCACTCTCCTTGGCACCTCTGGCGGCTGGCTGCACCCCGACCACGAGGGACTGGTGTCCAGGGGGCCTCTTCCGGGGTGGCTGTGTGTCTGGCCCGGGGAGGTTGGTTGGGGGGGGCTGCAGGGTGGGCTGGGGGGGGGGGCATGGTCCCCGGCCGGCTGGCCTTGCCTTCGGGGAAGGGGGGGGGGTGCTGGGTCTGGCCCTTGGCCCCTGGTGCTGGGGGGGAGAGCATTCCCCCCCGGGCCGGGGTCGGGTGTGCGCCGGTGGTGCGGGCCGGCCCCGATGCATTCTTGCGCAGCGGGGTCGTGTCCTCCCTGGGGCCGTGGCAGCGCCCTGGGGCAGGTGCCTGCATCTTGGGTCACCCTCCCAGTCCTCTGGGGCCTGCGGGTGTGGGTGTGCATGTCAGAATCAGAATCAGAATCAGAATCAGAATCAGATTTATTGCCATTGTTCATGTAGTACACAAACTAGGAATTGTCTCGGTGCCATGCTGCAACATTAAAAACATGAAGAGATAAAGAGATAAACTAAAAAAAAAACTAAAAGACTAAAAACATGCCATAAGTGTAGAATAATAAGTAATAATAATAATAATAATAATGAGTAATACTAGTCAAGGCAGATTTAAATAAATTAGCAAGTAGCAGATAATATGGGGTACCACAGTGCAGTCAATAATGCAGCAGAAAAACAGTGATGAACGACATGAGCTGCTGTATATAGTGCACAAGAGTCAATAAGTCACTTAATGTTCAGCAGTCTGATGGCAGAGGGAAAAAAGCTGTTCATGTGCCGGGAGGTTTTAGTCTGAATGGACCGAAGTCTTCTACCTGAGGGGAGGGGTGCAAACAGTACGTGACCAGGGTGTGAAGGATCGGCTATGATCCGGCCTGCACGCCTCCGGGTCCTGGAGATGTACAGGTCCTTGAGAGATGGGAGCTTGCAGCCGATCACCTTCTCAGCAGTGCGCACGACACGCTGCAGCCTTAGTCTGTCCCTGGCAGTGGCTCCTGCGTACCACACGGTTATGGAGGAGGTGAGGATGGACTCAATGATGGCCGTGTAGAACTGCACTAACATCTTGGTGGGTAGCTTGAGCTTCCTCAGCTGCCACAGAAAGAACATCCTCTGCTGGGCCTTTTTGATGAGGGAGCTGATGGTTGGCTCCCATTTGAGGTCCCGGGTGATGGTGTGTGTGTGCGACAGTGGGTGTCAGTGGGGGCGTGTGTGTGAGCGGGTGCAGAAGTGGGTGCATGTGTTGTGTGTGGGCATGTGGGGTTGTGTGTGGGTGTAGATGGGCATTTGTGATGGTGAGTGTATGTTTATGTGTGCACCTGAGGGTGGGCAGGGGTGTGTGTGTGTGTGTACGGGTTTGGTTACCTGTGGGTGGATGTCTAGGGGTGGAGGATGTGTGTATGGGTAGGAGAACTTTGTTTTGTGCCAGGGGGTGGGACAGTCCATCTAGTGCAGGGGTCACCAACGCGGTGCCCGCAGGCACCATGTCGCCCACAGGGACCACATGTGTCGCCTGCAGGCCTGTTCTAAAAATAGCACAACTCGCAAGTGAGCTGCAGATGTAATTTTTTCTGCCGCTATTTTTTATTTTATATTTTTTATATTTTTTAAAATCACACTTGCATTTATATAGATTTTAAAATGACAATGTCTTAAAAATAAAAAAAAGAAAATATGTTTATTATACGTAAAGTTAAGGTGAACTCTGACCTAGTTCAAAGGTCAGTATTGTGCGCATGACAAAACCTTTGCGGTTGTGGAGCGTAAGCTTAGCTAGCGGGCAGTGAAGATGGTGTGCGCAGTGCGGTTTCCAAGCCCAAAAACATGGCAAGAAAAAGACAGAAAATATATCATTTTCAAAGTGAGCGGGAGGAAGAGTTCTTTTTTACTACCGTGAAAGGAAGCTGCGTGTATTTCATTTGCGGGGCGATGGCGAAGCGCAACTTCACTACCCACTCTTTTTTTTTTTTTTGGACTTATCTTGTACCCGTAGGTAGATTTGTTCTGTAGTCCGGTGACAAGCCACCAGCCGCTGCGTGCGCAAGCGCCCCTTAACTCCCTAACCTGCATGTTTTTGCATGAAAAACGAGAACATGCACCACCAGAACATGCAAACTCCACACAGATCACTGTTGGCCGGGGGCAGGGATCGAACCCACGATCCCCGCGATCCCCCGGCCGAGGGTAAACTGCTGCCGCGGTGCTAACCACTGCGCCACCGTGCATATAAGCACTCTCAGTGCTTGTTTAGTTTCTTCTCATGAAAGGACAGTGCTGGTTGCTCAAGCATGATTGCTGGCAAGAACTGTATGGATATAATTCCAGTGAAGAAGAACACACAAAAGTGTGTTTATTAAATGTAACAGATTTTGAGCAGAATTGCAGCAGATTTGTTCAGTTAAAAATGTGATAAGATTTATTTAATATGAAAGTTGATTTTTCTTAAATGTTGCATAACTTTTTCAAACATGGTTCAACATAGTTCATGAATTAAAAGGTTTTAGTTTTTTATGGTTAAAAGGGACTGGTGAAAACTGGACATTTTTTTATGAAATGTAGAAGGGATCATCTGAACAATTGCTGAGATTAATAAAAATAAAGTGTTGAATATTGATCTTGTCTGTTACCCACTCTAAGTTATTGATAATTATTTATTTATGTGTGTATATATATATGTATATATACACACACACACACACACACACACAATTTGTTATTTTAGAGGAGTGTGTCAAGCTGGTGCCCTTCACATGACTCGATACCCATGAAGTAGCTCTTGGTTTCAAAAAGGTTGGTGACCCCTGATCTAGTGGAATGGGGGTTGGCAATTCGGGGCCTGCTTGTCCCGGCCACCCTGCTGTTGTGTCACGGGGCGGGGCGCTTTGTTGCATTGCCCCTGGTGTCATTGGCGGCAGGTGTATGTGGGTGCTCGGGGGTAGCTGGGGGGGGGGGGGCAGTTGGCGCGAGTTGGTGGCCGTGTTGCCATCGGGCTGCGCTGGGGCAGCCTGCCGCTGTCGGTGTGCGTCTGGGGTGGGTGGTCGGTGGGCTTGCGTGGGAGCTCAGGGGTGTTGCTTGGCATGTTGGGCGCCATGTGGGTCCAACCCATTGTTCACTATTGTGACTACTGTTGTTGTGCATGTTTGTGTGTGCAAGATGAGTAGGACTGGGTATGGCTGCCCCATCATGTTTATAGCGTTGGGAGCACAAGGGTGCGATGCTGGTGGGTCCTGGGCTGCTCGGCCTGGTGGCCCTTGCCCTGAGTTGGGATTTGGGGGCAGTGGGTGGCCTCATGAACCAGTTTGCGAGCTGGTTTCTGGAGGGGATGGCCTCACTTTTGGACTGCCTCCCTCCCAGTCTTATTTCGCGCCTTCCCCCTCCCCCTGATTCTGGGTGCAATATGCATCTTCTTGGATACATTTAGGGCTTTGGGGCAGGGGTGTGCCACACTGTGTCAGCGAAGGGGATATCTCTGCTGCACGGTGGGGCTGCCCTTACCTCAATTTTAATTGCATTTTAGACACTGAGGGCTTGGGGGATGGGGGCCCCTCTACCTATCACAATGGCTAGTGGTGCACCAACCACCATCCCCCCAATTTTAACTGCACTATGGTAGTCCACACGTTTACACACAATCACATCATACAACCGACATACACCTTCCATGTTTTGTGCAAGGGGGAGAGGGGAGGAGGTCTTCCTCCACCCCTGTTATCTTCCCCCTGCTGGTGGCCTGGGGGCCCGGTGAGGAGCCTGGGACCCATCATCTTGTCAGAATCCCTGGGTGCTGCTGAATGTATAAATACAATCAAGGGAATGAGAGCGGGACTGAGTGAGAGTGAGGGAGTGATGAATGGAGGTGGTGATGGTGGGTCGGTTTTGTGTGGTGCTTTGCATGTCGGGTGGCATCTCGGGGCGCCTGCGGTGATCTGCTTATCAGTCGCTCGGGTGGGCGCTGGGGGTGGGGGTCTGCTTCTGTGGCCACAGCCGCCCTGGGGTGGGTCGGCGGGAGGGTGGCCCCTGGCCTGCGCCAATGGTCTCCCCGGCCGCTGCTGGGCACTGGTGATCGTTCAGGCTCGCTGCATCTGCATCACAGTCGCCTCAAGAAGTAAGGTTGAATGAGGGGTGAGATTGAACAGGTACAGGAGTGAGAGAGAATGGGTGGGTCTGGGTGAGTGAGAGTGAGGGAGTGCATGTTTATACGTATGGGAGCATGAGGGTGTGAAGGTGTGGGGATGGGTGTGTCTGTGAGTCGGGAGGTGTTGGATTGAGGGGGGTAGTGTCTCTCAGCTATGTGGGCTCCCCTGGGTGGGGGGGGACTTCTTTAGGAATGGGGGTCCCCGGGGTGTGTGGCAGTGGTGCTGGGGGAGGTGTGGACCAGCTGGGGGGGGTGCCTGGGGGCGCTCACGCTGAGGGGTGAGGGCCGGTCTCCGGCCCGGGGGGTGGGGTCGTGGCCCTCCTAGCGCCTGGGGCCCGGGGGCTGGCATTGGCCCTACTGGGGGGTGGGGGGGTTGGCGGGCACAAGGGTGTGGGCCCGCCACACCGGCCACCTGGTGACCTGGCTTCCCTCGATCGTCCCTCCAGGGGCGGATGTCTGGCTTTCCTGGGGCTTACTGACCTCGGGCATTTGTGCTCTGTGGGGGTTGGTGGCACTGCCTTGCCTGCTCGGGGTTCCCGGGGGAAGAGCTGCTGCGACCGGCCCCCCTCTTCGTATGTTTCCTGACAAACCACCCACATGCACACACTTATTTTGCGCGTGGTCTCATATATAGGCACACAGACGCACACGCACAAATGTCCCTTCTTTAACAGGCACAGAAACCAGACTTGTGTTTAGACATCTTCGGTGAGAGAAGCAGTTTGTCTTCTGTTTGTTTTAGTTGTTGGTTTGTTTGTCTTTTTGTCTGTTCCCCTCCCTTTTCTTTCCCCCTCCACACACTTCCTTTCCCTATTCCCCATCCTGTCGGGTCCTCCATGGGTAAAATAATTTAAATTAAGTATTAAAAGTTATTACAGGAGGAGTTTACAACAATGTACAGTACATAGTTAGGTATTGTATAAAGCTCCTTTTGGCAAAGTAAATCTGTTTTGGCACAAAAAGGGTGACAGATCTCTGTTCCGCTTACGTAGCTGCCTGACAGGACAAGGAAAAAAAAAGGAAAGGAAAAAACCCAAGTATTGTTTGTGTTAGCATGTTTGGGGGTTTGTTTTACTGTGTGACTTGCTAGATATTAATGTGTGCATTGTTCTGGCTACGCAGACAGTATGTCAAAATGGTTAATACACAAAACTGCTATGTGAGCTGTCCATGGTGCTGAGTGATTATCTGATGTGTTTATCACATGAAGCTGTGTTGTGCCTCGATGGGATCACCACCTTATCGTGGTGGGGCACTTTGAGCGTCTCCATGACCCCTAGAGCTATGTCAGCCGGAGTCTCGTACTCCTGGCAGGGTCACCCAAGCCGAACAGGTCGAAGGGTAGAGGCCAGACTAAGAGTGATCCCGAAGACGAAGACGAAGATGAAGACCTCAGCGGTAGAGCAGGCAGAAGCTGGTAGTAACGATAAACACCACAATGGCTGTAATAGCGGACGAAGGCTAAGGGAGCACACCCTGACAAAAAGCAAGCTGGTGGTGGCACGCTTTGAGGCGGTTTCCCAAAAATCTGGATTCCGGCAGCCTCCTGCAGTTGTGAGAAGATGCCTGTCGTCTAGGGTCTCCCTCGCCACTGGAACCATCTTCTCTACAATCAAGGTAGTGGCATCGGGAAAAGCGCACCCCCCATGCCACTCTAAAAACCATCACTGCGCAGGTATCTTCTTCACCTGAGTCTCCGACCTCTAAAGTCTGGCGGCGATGGAGCATCCAGTAACGGGGGCAGGTTTGAATGAGCTGGAAGCTTCTAGCTGGAACTCTGCACATCAGCGGCACAGGACAACGGTCGTTAGCAGTTGGGATTGAGTGGCAGCTGCTTCCGGCAGACTCCTGTGCATCTGAGCAGCCCTATTTAGGGACCGCACTGCTCACCCCAACTGGGGAAAGGCCTAGAAAAGGTGGCCTAAACATTGCCCACTCAGCACAGCACCCGGATAGGAAACCGCACCTGTCGGGACATTCCACTATGCGGTCGAAAAATAAAAACAATACCATTTAGAATTGCAGCATGGAACATAAGGACACTCCTGGATGCCAGTCCGGACAGACCACAGCGCAGAACAGCACTCGTTGCCAGCGAGCTGAAGCGTTACAATGTGGATGTGGCAGCACTCAGTGAGACACGACTCCTCGAGGAAGGCTCACTCAATGAAGTAGGAGAGGGTTATACATTCTTTTGGAAAGGATACCCCATTGGCGGTCAACTCCTTCATGGAGTTGGTTTTGCAATCAAGAACAGCCTCCTGCACAAGCTCACAGAATCACCAGTGGGTGTCAGTGAAGGGCTCATGACTCTTCGCATCCCCCTTGCAAAATGCAGGTATGTCACTTTGGTAAGTGCCTATGCACCAACTCTGTCATCGAACGCTGAAGAGAAGGACCACTTCTACCAGGCACTCGATGACATCCTCAGTCACATCCCGAAGGGTGACAAAATCATGCTGCTTGGTGATTTCAACGCAAGAGTCGGAAAGAACTTGCAAAACTGGAATGGTGTGATCGGTGCCCATGGCATTGGAAAAGTCAACCCCAATGGCATGAGACTTCTTAGTCTCTGTGCGGAACATGATCTTACCATCACTAACACAATCTTCCAACAAAAGAACAAATATAAGGCATCCTGGATGCATCCCAGGTCCAAACATTGGCACCTGATCGACTATGTGATCGTGAGGAGGGCTGACCTCAAGGATGTGCTTATCACAAGAGCTATGCGAGGGGCAGACTGCTGGACCGACCACCGCATGATTCTGTCAAAGGTCAGAATGCATGTTCGGCCCCTAGCTCGCCATGGTGGCCCAAAGAGGAAAACACTCCACTATGCCAGACTCTCCAGCAGCGACATCTGTGACAACTTCCGTCGCTCCCTAGCTGAGAGGCTGGCAGGTATTGAACAACTGATCATCTCAGAGTCTGGGATGGATGAGAAGTGGACCGCTTTATCTACCATTCTCTTTGACGCTGCAGCCCAAGCCATCGGTTTCAAAACCAAGAAACATCAGGACTGGTTTGACAAGAATGCTGGAGAGATCTCCACCCTCCTGGACAGAATGCACAGGGCACACAGAGCCACCTTGAACAACCCACAATCCCAATTCCATAAGAAGCAATGGCAAACCCTTCGTTCTGAGGTCCAAACAACTCTCAGGAAACTGCAAGATGAGTGGTGGATCTCAAAGGCCAACGAAATCCAGACTCATGCTGATAGAAACGATATGCATAGTTTCTATGATGCAGTCAAAACCATCTACGGCCCCAGAAACTGCTCCCTGGCACCTGTGAGATCTGTTGATGGTTTTTCTTTAATCAAGGATCAGGCCATGATAGTGGAGCGGTGGGCTGAGCATTTTAACACCGTGCTTAACCAGCCCACCTCAGTGGACCCAACTGTCATTGCAGAGCTCCCTGAACATCCTACCTTGCCAGATCTCGACCTCCCCCCAACCTTTAAAGAAATCCTGCAAGCAGTAAAAACCCTGAAAAACAATAAATCCCCTGGACCTGATGGCATCCCAGCTGAACTTCTCAAGGAAGGAGGCTACCTCTGTACTCGGACACTGTATCTCTATATCTCAGAGGTGTGGAGACGAGAGTGTGTCCCACAACAGTGGAAAGACAGCAACATTGTGACCATCTACAAGAACAAAGGAGACAAAGCCATCTGCTCCATTAGCAGGGGTATCTCTCTGTTGGCTACTGCTGAAAAGGTCCTTGCCAAGGTCATGCTCCGCAGACTCATCTCTGCAATATCAGAGCGGGTCACCCCAGAGTCACAGTGTGGTTTTCGGAAGGACAGGGGAACAGTTGACATGATCTTTGTGACGCGTCAGCTCCAAGAGAAATGTCGGGAGCAGCATAAGGACCTGTTCATTGCCTTTGTCGACCTGTCAAAGGCATTTGACACAGTGAACAGGGAACTACTGTGGCAAGTCCTAAAGAGATTTGGGGGCCCACCCAAGTTTCTCACCATCCTTGCGCAGTTCCATTCTGGGATGATGGCCCAAGTGGTAGTGGGAAGGCACAGCTCAGAACCTTTTGGAGTGCAAACCGGAGTGAGGCAAGGCTGTGTGCTGGCCCCAGTTCTCTTCAACATCTTCCTTGTCTGTGTAACAACTCTGCTACGTAGGAGGGTGGAGAAACAAGCTGGAGTTACCATTGACTTCAGGCTTGATGGTAACCTGTTTAACTTCAGGAGGCTACAGGCAACTTCCAAACTGACATCAGAGACCATCATTGAGCTACAGTACGCCGATGACTGTGCCCTGGTTGCTCATACACCAGGCGGTCTACAAAACATCCTCTCGGCAGCTGTAACTGCATACACCAGAATGGGACTGACAATCAACACCCAGAAGACAGAGGTACTCTGTCAGTCCAGTACCAACCCCCCACAAAACCCAATAACCCTCACAGCAGCAGGGCAACAGCTGCTCACAGTGCCCATATTCAAATACCTGGGGAGCATAATGTCTGACACCTGCTCAATGGATGACGAGATCCAGAACCGCCTCAAGCAAGCATCAGCATCTTTTGGTCGTCTAAGGAGAAGGGTTCTTCAGAACAGCAATCTCAAACTCCACACCAAAGTGCTGGTCTACAGAGCTGTATGTATCACCACCTTACTATATGGATGTGAGGCATGGACTATTTACAGCCGCCATCTGAGAAGCTTGGAGACCTTCCATGTAAGATGTCTCCAGAAGATCCTTGGCATCACTTGGAAGGACAGAGTGCCGCACACAGAAGTGCTGGAGAGAGCTGGCAGCTGTAGCGTGGAATCCATCATGGCCCAGCACCAACTCGGGTGGTTGGGGCATGTCATCCTGATGCCCAGCCACAGACTCCCACGCAGAATCCTGTATGGTCAGTTACACCGTGGCCAACGCAGCGCTGGTGGGCAGAAGAAGCGCTTCAAAGATCAAATGAAGTCCATCCTGAAGAGATGTCAGATCAACCCCTCTTCACTGGAGGAACTCGCTTCCTGCCGAGACATCTGGCGCTTCCACTCCTCACAGGGAGTGGATTATATGGAGGAACAGCGCACACAACACCGGACAGCAAAGCGTGCAAAGAGGCATGCTCGCCAAGTCCCCCCTGCTCCCCCCAGCACCTCCTTCACAGGCCCGGTCTGTAACCGAGTTTGCAGATCCAGGATCGGACTATTCAAACACCAGCAGACTCACAAATAAAGAAGATGGTCATCATCGAATCGATGGACTACCAGAGAGAGAGAGGTGCTGAGCGATTATCTGATGTGTTTATCACATGAAGCTGTGTTGTGGGCTGCCTAGGTTATGGGGTTGATGTGTATGTTGACATATATGGTGATTAAGTGGTTTACTGAATTCAAGTTTGAGGGTATAACCTGTATGTATATGTTTGTGGGATTGTTTTATGTTTACAGTAGGAACGCAGCAGTTTTTCTTTCTTTTTTTTATGGACTATAGTATAACAAAGGCAGCAGAATAATCCGTCTGGCCATGTGGGGGTGGGACAGCAGTCCACCTGTCCCCCTCTAGTTTTAGTTGTTTGTGTGTGCACGGATAGGCCTAATTATCTTGTTTTTATTAGAGTGTGATTGGGGCACTGAATTTGAGAGGTTCTAACTGGTGTGCATGTGTTTTGGACTTTTTGAAGGGGGGCGGGGATGTGGTGTTGTTTATTATATTAATATGTTGTATTATTGTATGTTATGGGTGGTGGCTCCACCTTTCCGGTTACACCGCCACCCGAGGTATAAAATCCTGATGCGGAAGAGGCACAGTCTCTTTGTCTACCTCTCTGCCTAGTGGGAGCGTCTGTTGGTAACACTGTGAGTCATACAATAAAGTCCTGTTCAGTTCACCACTTGCCTCATTATTGTGCCACGTTTTACGGACATAACAAACAACATCGCTATTTCATTTCTTAGAGTGCAGCGACCGACCGGTTTCCCTGCCAAAGCACCATAAGTGGTCTAGAAATGTTCCCCTCACTCTCTATATGGTCGAATGTCAAGAAAATTCCCGAACAAACCATTCAAAAGTGTACTGAGACCCCTCCAGGCCACTCAGTATGTACTGGGCCCAACTAAGCACCCAGTCTCTAAGCAGTAACGTCATGAACTGTATCTTAGACACATTGTCCGGGTACTCCCCCATCACCTGCTGAAAATATTGCTGGCAGTGATGCAGGAACCCCTTACATCCCCCCACCTCCCCCACATATGGGGCAGGAGAAGGGACGGAAGTGGTCTGATGAACAGTAGCAACTGCCAACCCAGCAGGGGAAGGAGGAGAAGCCGGATGAGACAGATGGCACAGGTGGTCCATAATGGTAGCCAATTTTTGGGTGATGGTTTGCAATTGGTCCATAAGAACCATGACTTGGCGCTCAGTAGCGTCTAACCGAGAAAGAACTGAGTATTCCCCCGGTGAAGTGCCCGCTGAGCCTCGATCCTGCCTGGACCATTCTGTCATAATTCACCAACAAAGGGCTCAAATGCAGGGTAAACAACTCCGGAAGAATACTCAGACACACAGAGTAAAAGTGACACAAAATTTATTATACAAAAACCCATCCCAAAATACACCACAAAATAATTTGGAGACAAAACACGGAGGGCACACTGGAAGCACACACAGCCTGTGAAGGGAGGAGAGAGGAGAAGGAGGTTAATAGGGGAAGATGAAGAAATGAGCTGACTAATTAAGGGCTGAGAAGACTTACAAACTGAGCAGAAGGCACAGCTGTGAGACCCAGCGTGTTAAGGGGAAAAGGGAGCTGTAGGCTGACCAGGTGAAGCGGAGGGGAATCAGACGGGATGGTTGATGGGAGGAGTAGACCAGACGACATGGTGGAAAGTAGGTGTAGACCAGACGAGATGGTGAAGGGCGGGCGGGCGTGTGCAGTCCCTGAGTGACACACCACTGCAATGGTAGCAACCTAAGAGGAGAAGGGAGAAACCAGTCAGCAAACAGTCACAGTAAAACATGGATTAATTAGTAAACCTTAGTTGAGGCAGCAATGCCCAATGGTCCAGCAAGGGAGCATTCACAAACTGGCTCTTAAATACACTGGAGAATTAAGAAGCAGCAGGTGTGTCTGATCACACAGGTGCGCTGATTTGCTGTAAAGGCGGGAAACAGGCAGAGGGAAAACACACAGTTTATTGTTCAGATGAACACCCAGGTACTTGTAGGATGTCACCATGTCAATATCTGTTCCCTGTATGTTTACTGGTGCTGTGAGGGGTTGTCCTTGCCTGCGGCAGTCCACCACCAGCTCCTTAGTTTTCCTTGCGTTGATCTGGAGACAGTTCCGATGGCACCAGTCCACAAAGTCCTGGATAAGCCCTCTGTACTCAGCTTCATCTCCATTGGAGATGAGGCCAACGATCGCAGAGTCGTCAGAGAACTTCTGTAGATGACAATGTGTTGTGTTGTGTGAGAAGTCCGCAGTATAAAGGGTGAACAGGAAGGGAGCCATAACCATTCCCTGGGGGGCCCCCGTGCTACCGATGATCATGTCGGACACAGAGTCCCGGGTTCTCACAAACTGAGGCCAGTTTGTGAGGAAGTCCAGGATCCATGATGACAGGTGCTGGTCCACCCCTGCGCACAGCAGCTTGTCCTTCAGGATCATCGGTTGGATGGTGTTGAAAGCACTGGAGAAGTCAAAGAACATGATCCTCACCGCATTCCCGGGCTTCTCCAGATGGGACAGAGAACGGTGAAGGAGGAAGATCACCACATCCTCCACCCCAATGCCATGCTGGTAGGCGAACTGGAGTGGATCCATCGCTGGTCCCACCAGGGGGCGGAGGTGAGCAAGGAGCAGTCTCTTCAGGGTCTTCATCATGTGGGACGTCAAGGCCACTGGTCTGTAGCTGTTCAGATCTTTGGGGTGGGAAATCTTTGGTACAGGTACCACACAAGATGTTTTCCACAGCTGTGGTACCCTCCCCAGCTTCAGGCTCAGATTGAAGATGTACTCCACAATCCCACACAGCTGGTCTGCACAGGACTTGAGGAGCTTTGCGCTGATGCCGTCCGGTCCCGACGCCTTCCTCGCCTTGATCTTCTTCAGCTCCGTCCTCACCTGGGTCTTAGTGAGGGTCAGGTTGGGGGGCTGTGTGTTGGGAGTGGGGGGGTGTTGGTGGAGTGGGGAGTGGGCAGCAGGACTTGATGTCTTTTGAGGCAGCAGTGGTTGTTGTGCAGTCAGGGGGGAGGGCGGTTGGTCAAACCTATTGAAAAACAGATTCAGATTGTTCACCCCCTACCCCCCCCCCCCCCGTGGCCTGGGGGGAGGTATTCTGGAGCCCAGAGATGGTTTTAATGTTTCTCCAGACCCCGCTGATGTCGCTCTGTTGTAACTTGTCCTCCATCTTCTTCCTGAAGCTGTCCTTGCCTTTTCTGATCTTCCTCCTCAGCTCCCTCTGTACGGACTTCAGCATCTCCCTGTTCCCCGACCTGAAGATCCTCTTCTTCTCTCTCTGAAGTATTTTTATCTCAGGGTTGATCGAGGGTTTGTTGTTTGAGCAACACTGTATGGTCTTGGTGGGAACGGTGTTGTCCACACAGAAGCTGATGTAGTCCGTGATGGTGTGAGTGAGGCCATCGATGTCCTCACCATGTGGATCGCAGAGCTGCTCCCAGGCAGTGGTTTCAAAACAGCCCTTTAGAGCGTCCATTGACTCCTCAGACCATAACTTCACTGTGCGCATGGCCGGAGGTTGTCTGTGCACTAGGGGTTTGTACACCGGCCGGAGATGAACCAAGTTGTGATCCGATCTCCAGAGTGGGGGGAGTTGTGATGAGGTGTACGCCTCCTTAGTGTTTGCGTAGAATAAGTCCAGTGTTTTATTGTCTCTAGTGTGACATGTGACATACTGGGTAAACGTGGGTAGAATGGGAGACAGTGAAACATGGTTGAAATCGCCTGAGATGAGGAGAAGAGCATCTGGGTGTTCTGTCTGCAGCCTGCCAGTTACTGAATGGATGACGTCACGCGCTGTCCCAGCGTTCGCCGTTGGATTTGCATAAATAACAATGCAGATCACGTGTGAGTATTCCCTCGGGAGATATGTAGGCCGCATGCTAACAGCTAGCAACTCGATGTCTTTGCTGCAGTGTTGTTGTTTAACAGTGATATGTCCCAGTCTGCACCAGTTGTTGTTAACATACATTATCACTCCACCGCCCCTTGCTTTGCCACTGTCTGATGTTCGGTCTGCCCGTATCACGTGGAAACCCTCCAGTTCAATGTTAGCATCTGCTGCTAATTCAATTAGCCAAGATTCTGTGAATAGAAACAGGCTACACTCCCGGTATATGCTGTCGTAGCGGGAGATAGCCGCTAGCTCTGACATAACGCACGGCTCAGGAGACGCACACACACAGGCTTAGAGTAGTTCAAAGAGTTTATTGACAGCAGGAGTGAATGAGTGCGTGTCTGCGGGATGTAAATGTGTTGGTGATGGCGTCTGCTTCAGGCACAGAGGCAGGTGACCGTTCAGCCGAGCAACCCTATGGAGAGAGCACAGGGAGAGGGTGACGGGCATACACCAACACAGGAGGGATTTATGGCGAGAGAAGGACTTACTTGGTTTGTCAGGATAGCTGGCACAACAAGGGGGCGAAGCCCGGAAGACAGCCACCTGGAGAGCTCCGTACAGCAGCGAGGATTGGGCGATGGAGTGGAGATGTCCGCCGCCGGGGAATCCACCTGTGCACAGGGGAGCAGACTGGGAAAGAGAGGTAAGGGTTCTTACCCAAATAGTGCGTGCTGAAGAGAAGTAGCTCACAACGGTGAGGGACGAAGTCTGACGGCTTCAGGCCGAGCCTCCGGGCGAGACTGCTTTTATCCCTCGCCGCTGATGATGGTCAGGTGCGTGAGCAGGTGGCGCCGCTGATGAATGGCACGGCGTGACAAGCTCATCTACCTTTCCCAGTAACGATCGTACATTCCCCATAACAACGGATGGGAGGGTGGGTCTGTACCTTATATTTCTTGCCCTCCGCCTTACTCCAGAACGACACCCACGTCATTTTCACCTCAGTTCTCCCGGTATGTCGAGTTTTTCCGTTAGCACTGGGTGGCGGTTGAGTGCTAGCAGCTCTTCCCTGCTGTACCATCTCCTGCTATAAACAGTGGCTCCGTCCACCGGCTCGGGAGACATTTGGGGCGATCTGTGTGTCCGTGATATATATGGAATGAAAGGTGTGTCGGATCAGAGAGTTGTCACCGGATCAGAAGAGAGAGGAAGAAAAAAAAGACTCAGAATTGAGCCGCTGTTGCAAAAGGCAGCTGACTCGTGTGGCGCCAGAAGTGGGAAGTGAACCGTAATAAAAACACAAAAATATGCAAAACAGGAACAAACTTACGAACAGAGGAAAAGCAGGAAACCAGAATAGCCAGATGGGCTAAGGCATGCGGAAATGCCTGGAATAAACTCAGAGAAGTCTGGAACACACACAGGATGCAAAGCGAGAATAAGACGTGGAACTCACGTCTGGATAACGAGGAGGATGCTGCAAGTGACTGCTTTGGAGCAGTCCTTAAATAAGGCTAGGATAAATTATGACAAATGATAACAGGTGTGGATCACATGAGTGAGGATGATAAACCCAAATTAATGGCAGCTGTTATGAGCCGCGAAACTGGATACACAGGAAGTAAACAGAACACGCTGTCAAAATAAGAGCACATACTGGAAAACTGTACTGTATATACACAGTATATACTGTATATACTGTATATATACAGTATATATACAGTATATATGTGTGTGTGTGTGTGTGTGTGTGTGTGTGTGTGTATATATATATATTGGTTGGTGCACAACCAAGAGGTTTCGCAGGTCCTTCCTACCAACGGCTGTCAGACTGTACAACCTAAGCAGGGCTGCTCACAGAGATAGCAAAAAGACGTGACAACCTAATAGTTTTGAATGCAAAAGACGCAATAGACTTATACAATGGTCCCCTCCGGCATACAACTAGGAAAATTCCGGTCGCTATGGGGGGTGAGAATATGTATGGGTACATAATCATACCATGTAGGATAACTAAGTAGACGGTTGTGCTGTTTCATCCCATCTAGCAACAATGCTCTGCACTGTGTGTGTTTACACTACCGTTCAAAAGTTTGGGGTCACTTAGAAATTTCCTTATTTTTGAAAGAAAAGCACTGTTTTTTTCAATGAAGGTAACTTTAAACTAATCAGAAATACACTCTAATATCTAATATACATTGCTAATGTGGTAAATGACTATTCTAGCTGCAAATGTCTGGTTTTTGGTGCAATATCTGCGTAGGTGTATAGAGGCCCATTTCCAGCAACTATCACTCCAGTGTTCTAATGGTACAATGTGTTTGCTCATTGCGTCAGAAGGCTAATGGATAATTAGAAAACCCTTGTGCAATCATGTTAGCTCAGCTGAAAACAGTTTAGCTGGTTAGAGAAGCTATAAAACTGACCTTCCTTTGAGCAGGTTAGTATCTGGAAAAAAATTATTATTTCAAATACAAATCATTATTTCTAACCTTGTCAATGTCTTGACTATATTTGCTATTCATTTTACAACTCATGGTGGTAAATAAGTGTGACTTTTCATGGAAAACACAAAATAATTGTCTGGGTGACCCCAAACTTTTGAACGGTAGTGTATATATTTACATATTTATTCCATCTAGCTACAATGCTCCGCACTGGGTGTGTTTATATATCTACATATTTATTCCATCTAGCTACAATGCTCCGCACTGTGTGATTATATATTTACATATTTATTCCATCTAGCTGCAATGCACCGTACTGTGTGTGTTTATATATCTACATATTTATTCCATCTAGCTACAATGCTCTGCACTGTGTGTTTATATACTCATATATTTATTCCATCCAGCTACAATGCTCTGCACTGTGTGTCTATATATATATATATATATATATATATATATATATATACAGTATATATATATATATATATATACAGTATATATACACAGTGTATATATATATATATATATATATATATATATATATACAGTATATATACACAGTGTATATATATATATATATATATATATGTACATATGTATACTAGCTGCTCTTGTTTTTTCTTGCCTTCTGATTGTTGCTCTGAGTGTTGCTATCCCTGTGCTGTTGCAATCCTGGAATTTCCCCATTGTGGGACTAATAAAGGCTTATCTTATCTTATCTTATATATATATATATATATATATATATATATATATATATGTATGTCATGAGCTCCCACAGGCTATCCCGATTCATTGCTCTGACTGCGGCGTCCCGAGCCCGTTGAACTGGTGAACTGCCTTGGGAGAACAGGGCTCCAGCGCCTGCGAGAGAAAGTCCTCCAGCAGACAGAGCGAGCGCAGCTCCCTCTCCAGCAGCTCAGCCATAGTGCCCGGAAAGCAGGTGAGTGAAAAACAAGACAGTCCAAAAAATGAAAAAATGATTTGTGTGGGTATAACCTGCTAAATCCTATGATTGGCTGGATTTTTCTGTCATGAGCTCACCGTGCGCCTCTCTAATGCACTCGGTGAGGGGAGAAAGGACGAGAGGATTTAAGTGCAGGGTTACACCAAACACACATTTATTAGCACGAAACTTAACATACAGACACAGAACAGCTTGGATCCTCGTTAGCGTCCTCAAGGTAGCCCTACACACACACTGGACGAAAACAGCGGCGGAACAGCGCACAGGCAGTTACTCACAGTGGGGGGCAGACCGAGTCGTCACAGCGAAAATCCAAGACACACAGACAGTCCTTACTGACATGATGGTTGACAGCGGAGAACGACCATCCAACGCGTACAATAATCCAGCAGCGTCTGTCTAGCGAAGAGCTCCTTTAATACAGATGCCGCTGGCGTGACAAATAGGAATCACCTGGGTGAGGCACGGACAGATAATTACCGGGGACTGGAAACAGCTGATGCACCAGAAAGAGAGGGAGGGGGCGTGGCTAGGCCGGCAGCCTGTCAGCAGCATGAGAGAAAGGTGATGACAGATGCTGACTAACAGCTGCCAGTCAGGCAGTGGCTAGAGGCATGGCATAAGCACAAGAATACATCAAAACACACATAACCAGCAAAGCCAACCCCACAAAGAGATAGAGGCCGAGCCTGGGAAAGCCAAGCCAGCTCGACAAGTGACATATATATACAGTGGGGTAAAAAAGTATTTAGTCAGCCACCAACTGTGCAAGTTCTCCCACTTAAAAGATGAGAGAGGTCTCCAATTTTCATCATAGGTATACCTCAACTATGAGAGACAAAATAAGAAAAAAAAAAATCCAGAAAATCACATTGAAGGATTTTTAATGAATTCATTGGTAAATTCCTCGGTAAAATAAGTATTTGGTCAATAACAAAAGTTCATCCCAATACTTTGTTATATACCCTTTGTTGGCAATGACGGAGGTCAAATGTTTTCTGTAAGTCTTCACAAGGTTTTTTATACACTGTTGTTGGTATTTTGGCCCATTCCTCCACGCAGATCCCCTCTAGAGCAGTTATGTTTTGGGGCTGTCGCTGGGCAACACGGACTTTCAACTCCTTCCAAAGATTTTCTATTGGGTTGAGATCTGGAGACTGGCTAGGCCACTCCAGAACCTTGAAATGCTTCTTACGAAGCCACTCCTTCGTTGCCCGGGCAGTGTGTTTGGGATCATTGTCATGCTGAAAGACCCAGCCACGTTTCATCTTCAATGCCCTTGCTGATGGAAGGAGGTTTTCACTCAAAATCTCACAATACATGGCCCCATTCATTCTTTCCTTTACACGGATCAGTCATCCTGGTACCTTTGCAGAAAAACAGCCCCAAAGTATAATGTTTTCACCCCCATGCTTCACAGTAGGTATGGTGTTCTTTCTCCTCCAAACACAACAAGTTGAGTTTTTACCAAAAAGTTCTATTTTGGTTTCATCTGACCATATGACATCCTCCCAATCCTCTTCTGGATCATCCAAATGCTCTCTAGCAAACTTCAGACGGGCCTGGACATGTACTGGCTTAAGCAGGGGGACAAGTCTGGCACTGCAGGATTTGAGTCCCTGGCGGCGTAGTGTGTTACTGATGTAGCCTTTGTTACTTTGGTCCCAGCTCTCTACAGGTCATTCACTAGGTCCCCCCGTGTGGTTCTGGGATTTTTGCTCACCGTTCTCGTGATCATTTTGACCTCACGGGGTGAGATCCTGCGTGGAGCCCCAGATCGAGGAAGATTATCAGTGGTCTTGTATGTCTTCCATTTTCTAATAATTGCTCCCACAGTTGATTTCTTCACACCAAGCTGCTTACCTATTGCAGATTCAGTCTTCCCAGCCTGGTGCAGGTCTACAATTTTGTTTCTGGTGTCCTTTGACAGCTCTTTGGTCTTGGCCATAGTGGAGTTTGGAGTCTGACTGTTTGAGGTTGTGGACAGGTGTCTTTTATACTGATAACGAGTTCAAACAGGTGCCATTAATACAGGTAACGAGTGGAGGACAGAGGAGCCTCTTAAAGAAGAAGTTACAGGTCTGTGAGAGCCAGAAATCTTGCTTGTTTGTAGGTGACAAATACTTATTTTACTGAGGAATTTACCAATTAATTCATTAAAAATCCTTCAATGTGATTTTCTGGATTTTTTTTTCTCATTTTGTCTCTCATAGTTGAGGTATACCTATGATGAAAATTGGAGACCTGTCTCATCTTTTAAGTGGGAGAACTTGCACAGTTGGTGGCTGACTAAATACTTTTTTGTCCCACTGTGTATATATTGGTGCCGCGGCTCCATCAGAGCCCCCCGCCTGCTGCCTGTGTGGACAAGCGAACCGTTTATGGCCCACATCTCCACATTCAAAACACTTCATCTGTCCTGAGCTCGCATACACCATATAGGAGCCGTGCCCGTGTTTGACCCGGAAGGACACTTCCAGAGTTTCAGTTGGCGAGTCCAAAAACATGAACATCTGTCGCCTGAGTGATTTCACGTTTTAACTTGGTATCCTTGCACCCCAAAGTCACAGTTCTAAACGGGCCCACAAACTTCCCAAATCTGCGGAGCTCCGTCGCCAACTGCTCGTCAGTGATGAAAGGTGGAACACCTGAGACAGTGATACGCGTTGATGGGACAGATAAGGGGGACACCTGTACATACATATCTCCGATAACAACACCACTTCCAATCAGAGTGTGGACATCCTCCTCAGCAGCCAGAAACACAACTACAGCTCTATTCATTCGGGACGCAAAGCAGATCGCATCATGGCCCACCTGCTCGCCCACAGCCAGAAGGACCTCCTCCGCAGTAACGCTGCTGTCCGGTGGAACGATCCGCACCCCCTGGCGGATAGACGGAGATGGCATGTCCAAGGTCGCCATCCTCGCCCCCAAAAAAACAAAAACTGAATATGTGGCCAGTAGAGAGAGAGAGAGAGAGAGAGAGAGAGAGAGAGAGAGAGAGAGACTTTTTGACTTTTAAAAAAAACTTTTATTGCACAATTCAAGAAAAAGTAAGAGCACCATCTCATTCCACCAAGTGTCTCACATTGGAAAAAGTGCAAACATAAGTCTCCCCCACACACACACACAACACGGAGTATGCCTTGCAGTCCACCTATTCCACATTGCCAGTGGCAGTAGTGCGAGGCTTCCTCGTAGTCCGTGCAAAGACAAGCCAGAGGCCCCCAGTTCTTAAGCCAGGCCAAGTCCCCTTCCTCTGGCAGCAGAGATAGCACTGTGCGACCGCAGCCAGTTCCGTTGCACGTCCCAGAGACATTTTCCTCATCTCAGATGGATTGTAGTCCTTAGACCATGCGGGATTGTCAAGCAAGTCATCTTCGCAGCAGGCTCGTCCAGAGTGTCGAAAGAATGAAAACGTTGGGGCATCCATGCCCTGCAGGTAAAGATCCAGTTCTGTGACAGTCAATTACAGTCAATTAGAAACGTCATATAAAAGTCTGATCAAACAATATTCCAAAAATGTGTAAAACAGGCAGAGGAACGACCGCCATTTATTCCTCCTGTCAGGCACGCTTGACCCCGTTCCCCCTGCTGCTTTACACAGGGCTGTCAGGTGTTTCTTGAGGTGAAAACGTTTCCTTTCATCCAGGAGGTCAAGACCAACCTGCCTTCTTAGCACATCAACAGACTTAATGAATTTATCAGTGTCACTGAAGTAGTCAGTGACTTTAATGGCCTTGTTATAGGTTTCATTCAGAAAAGCATTTATTTCTTCCAGTGAATACAAACTCGTGTTTGTACTGCATTTTGCCTCAATAGACTCAGTATTAGACACAGTGTGGGGATCAGATTCCATTTCCTTGTCAGCACAACTCAGCTGACTGTTTGGTTCTCCTGGGCCAGTGGATTCATCATGGGCCACATTTTCCTGGATGCCACCCACAGCAGCTGACTGTCGCTGTTCCGTCCCCTGCTGTGAAACGGTAGCAGCCTCCGGAAGCACAGCCGCTGATGTCACACAGCGAGATTCTGACGCACCATCAATTCGGTGCTCCATCTCCTGCTCCGAAATGGTAGCAGCTTCCGGAGGCACAGCCGCTGATGTCACACAGCGAGATGATTGTGACGCACCATCAGTGACATTTTGGGCGCCCTCACCAGCGACGCTCCAGGCCGTAAGCTGGGCCGCGGGCGCCACAGCCGGGCCATCCACAGACACAGCAGCAGGCTCCGGAGCAGGGCCGGCGGAAGGCCCCGCAACGTCGTCTGCAGCAGCGGCGGGAGCGGAGGCCGCGCCGCCGTCCGCAGCTGCGGCGTGAGCGGAGGGTTTGCCGCCGGCACCATCCGCAGCTCCATCAGGGCCCTCCGCCCGCTGCCTGTGCGGACAAGCGAACCGTTTATGGCCCACGTCTCCACATTCAAAACACTTCATCTGTCCTGAGCTCGCATACACCATATAGGAGCCGTCCCAGTGTTTGACCCGGAAGGACACTTCCAGGGTCGCAGTTGGCAAGTCCAAAAACATGAACACCTGTCGTCTGAGTGATTTCACATGTTTTAACTCGGTCTCCTTGCATCCCAAAGTCAGAGTTGTAAACGGGCCTGCAAACTTCCCAAATCTGCGGAGCTCCGTCGCCAACTGCTCATCAGTGATGAAAGGCGGAACACCTGAGACGGTGATTCGCGTTGATGGGACAGATAAGGGGGACACCTGTACATACGTTTCCCCGATAACAACACCGCTTACAATCAGGGTGTGGACATCCTCTTCAGCAGCCAGAAACACAACCACAGCTCTATTCATTCGGGACGCAAAGCAGATCGCATCATGGTCCACCTGCTCGGCCACGGCCAGAAGCACCTCCTCCACAGTAACGCTGCTGTCCGGGGGAACGATCCTCACCCCCTGGTGGATAGATGGAGGTGGCATTTCCAAGGTCGCCATCTTCCACACAAAAAAACAAAAACTGAAAATGCAGCCAGTAGTAGAAAACCGATAAAAAAGTCCAAACAAACCACGGAGTTCCCTATTTCCACCCTCCTCCTTCGGCCGCCGGAAACAGAGAGAGTTTTAAAAAATCCCTTTATTGTACAATTCAAAAATGTAAGATCACCAATACCATTATCCCACCACGTGTCTCACATTTCAAAAGTGCAAACATAACTCATCCCCCTCTCCCACAGAACACAAAATATTCCCTACAGTCCATCTATTGGTGAATACCTCCAAACTGTCCACCAGTTTATAGTAAGAGTACTCCACCTGGAGTCTGACTTTTAACAAGGCCTTGAGAGAGAGAGAGAGAGAGAGAGAGAGAGAGAGAGAGAGAGAGAGAGAGAGAGAGAGAGAGAAAGAGAGACTTTGACTTTTAAAAAATGCCTTTATTGCACAATTCAAGAAAATGTAAGAGCACCAATATCATTCCACCAAGTGTGTCACATTGGAAAAGTGCAAACATAAGTCTTCCCCCCCCACACACAACACAAAGTATTCCTTACAGTCCACCTATTCCACATTGCCAGTGGCAGTAGTGCGAGTCTTCCTCGTAGTCCATGCAAAGACGAACCAGAGGCCTCCAGTTCTTAAGCAAGGCCAATTCCCCTTCCTCCGGCAGCAGAGATAGCGCTGTGCGGCCGCAGCCAGTTCCGCTGTACGTCCCAGAGACATTTTCCTCATCTCAGATGGATTGTAGTCCTTAGACCATGCAGAATTTTCAAGCAAGTCATCGTTGCAGCAGGCTCGTCCAGATTGTAGAAAGAAAACGTTGGGGCATCCATGCCCTGCAGGTAAAGATCCAGTTCCGTGACAGTCAATTATAGTCAATTAGAAACGTCATATAAAAGTCTGATCAAACAATATCCCAAAAATGTGTAAAACAGGCAGAAGAACGACCGCCATTTATTCCTCCTGTCGGGCACACTTGACCCCTATTCCCCTTGCTGCTTTACGCAGGGCTGTCAGGTGTTTCTTGAGAGAGAGAGAGAGAGAGAGAGATAGATTTTGATTTTTAAAAGATCTTTAATAAACACATTTGTCCATCAGTCAATACAATTTCTATGTCACGCTATATTACACAGAAAATTAATCCCCCAAAAAACGCCCAAAAAAAAGCTGTCCATCACAAACTGAACAGAGGACATTCTCCAGGGACCAGAGGGTCCTGAAACATTCCACATCCCCATTCCCCATAAAAAACTGAAAGTCCAGCCTGATTCTGGCTTTAAGTAGCCTCACAAATAAAATTTTGGCATCAACATCATTCTCAACATTCTCAAGTTTTCTTCTCCGGCTTACATAGATAGCCAACTTTGCCTGCCCTAAAACAAAGTTCAGTAGTTGACACTTCTGCTTAAAACGACGATTGTACATAAAACCACAAATGAAAACCTGCTTAGAGAAAACTTCCTTAAAAATATGAAAAAGTTCTGTGAGAAGTTCAAAGAGGCCACTCAGGCGCTGACATTCAATAAAACAATGAAAAACAGTCTCCCTAGAGGAACAAAAAACACACTGATCACTGACACTGCTGTTAATCACAGAAACAAAAGCATTGACTGCTATAATACCATGCAGGACCCTCCACTGTAAGTCTCCATGCCTCTTAGGGAGAGGGGCTTTATAAAGAGCCCTCCAGGCAGGCCGATGCCCTTTTCCTAGTTTAAAATAGGCTCTCCAAGGAGTGTCCACACAGGTGTTCAATCGGTCCTTGTTGAGTGCCATCACCACCAGTCTGTAGAGTGCCTTACCACTGGCTCCTCCAAAGTCCACACCAGTGGGAGCACAGAATGCCAGTAAGGAGCAAGGAGTGACGTCAAAGTCCATATAGCATTTAACATTTAACTCAAATTAAACATAAAGCCTCTAAATTGAATGATTTGGCCTCTGTTCCTCCTCATAATTTAAAAATTAAATGTGGTTTACTAAATATTAGGTCTCTAACTCCCAAGTCTCTGTTAGTCCATGATCTGTTAATTGATCATCAGATTGATTTAATTTCCCTTACAGAGACTTGGTTAGGGCAAGAGGATTATGTTGGTTTAAATGAATCAACTCCCTCTGGTTATTTAAACTGTCAAAATCCCAGAAGTTCTGGTCGTGGAGGAGGAGTAGCAACAATTTACCATTCCAAATTACTAGTTAATGTAAAGCAAAAAACATGTTATAATTCCTTTGAGGGCCTGGTCCTCAGTATTGGGCACTTTAGCAATTTTAGGTTAAACCCAATTTTATTTGCCATAGTTTATCGTCCCCCATCAACCTACTCAGAATTTTTATCCGAATTTGCTGATTTCTTAGCTGATTTAGTGCTGAAATCTGATAGAATAATTATAGTAGGGGACTTTAATATACATGTGGATGTAGATAGTGACTGCCTTAATGTGGCATTTAATTCAATATTAGACTCGATTGGGTTTTCTCAGAAAGTAGGAAATTCTACTCATTACCTCCACCATACATTGGACCTTGTTCTGACATATGGCATAGAAATAGAAAATCTTGTAGTGTCTCCTCATAACCCTGTACTGTCAGACCATTGTCTGTTAACCTTTGATTTTACCATTTCTGACTATTTGGCTCCTAAAGAAAAATATTATTACAGTAGATGCCTCTCAGATGATGCTGTTTCCAAATTTATGCAGATTGTTTCCTCTATGCCATGTGTCAACACAATGGAAATAAGCTATAGACAGCTTGCTCCTTCTGTAATTGATAACATGGTGGATAGTGTTTCAGCTTCTCTGCATCAGGCTCTAGACTTGGTGGCCCCCTTAAAAAAGAAAAAGTCTAATCAGAGATTTCTAACTCCTTGGTTCAACACAGAAACTCGTAGCTTAAAACAGAAGACTCGTCAATTAGAAAGAAAATGGTGCTCTACTAATTTAGATGAAATCTATTTAGCTTGGAGAAATCATCTTTTAATTTATAAAAAATCTCTTAGAAAAGCTAGAACAAGTTATTACTCTGCATTAATAGAAGAGAACAAGAATAATCCCAGGTTTCTTTTCAGTACTGTAGCCAGGTTGACAAAGAGTCAGGACTCTGTCAATCCTAGCATTCCCTTAGAGCTTACTAGTCAGGACTTTATGAACTTTTTCAATAATAAAATTTCATCCATCAGAGATAAAATCAATCAGATTCTTCCCACAGTTAACTTAAATACTGTAACTACTACAACTCCTTCTTTTGATGTCTGTCTTGATGAGTTTACTCCAATCGACCTTTGTGAGTTAGACAAAATAGTTTCCTCATCCAAACCTTTAACTTGTCTTTTAGACCCTATTCCTACTAGGTTATTTAAAGAAGTCTTCCCACTTATTGGTAGCTTTATTCTTCATATAATCAATTCTTCATTAACTTTAGGCCATGTACCGCAGGCTTTTAAAACAGCTGTAATTAAACCCTTACTCAAAAAGCCAACGCTAGATCCAGGAGCTTTAGCTAACTATAGACCAATCTCTAATCTCCCTTTCATTTCAAAAATTTTAGAAAGAGTTGTTGCTATGCAATTATTCGACCACCTGCAGGGAAATGGTTTACTTGAAGAGTTTCAATCTGGGTTTAGAATCCATCATAGTACTGAAACAGCCTTAGCGAAGGTCACTAACGACCTCCTCATTGCATCTGATAATGGACTAGTTTCTGTACTTGTCCTTTTAGACCTTAGTGCAGCTTTTGATACTATCGATCATAATATTCTACTTGATAGATTAGAACACTATGTTGGACTTAATGGAACTTCGTTGCAGTGGTTTAGATCTTATTTATCTGATAGGTTCCAGTTTGTTCATGTAAATAATGAGTTTTCTTTCAACTCAAAGCTTAGTCATGGAGTTCCACAGGGATCTGTGCTAGGCCCTACTCTTTTTAGTTTATATATGCTTCCGTTAGGCAACATTATTAGAAAGCACTGTATACATTTTCATTGTTATGCAGATGACACACAATTATACCTGTCAATGAAGCCAGATGATAGTAATCAATTAGCCAAGTTAGAAGCCTGTCTTAAGGAAATCAAAGCTTGGATGACTTGTAATTTCCTGCTATTAAATTCAGATAAGACTGAAGTCATTCTTGTTGGTCCAAAAAACCTTAGAAATTCCCTTCCAAATCAAACTTTCAGTTTGGACGCAGTTACTCTTTCTCTTAATAGCTCTGTGAGGAACCTTGGAGTTATTTTTGATCAGGATTTGTCCTTCAATTCACATATTAAATTTGTTTCTAAGACTGCCTTCTATCATTTGCATAATATTGCCAAGATTAGGAGCATCTTGTCTCAGAGTGATGCTGAGAAACTGATCCACGCTTTTGTTAGCTCGAGATTAGATTATTGTAATTCTTTATTATCAGGTTGTCCTAAAACATCTTTAAAAAGTCTTCAGCTGATCCAAAATGCTGCAGCAAGAGTTTTAACAGGTACTAGAAAGAGAGATCATATCTCTCTGGTTCTGGCCTCCCTTCATTGGCTTCCCATCGAGTTTAGAATTAAGTTTAAAATCCTTCTTCTTACTTACAAAGCTCTAAACAATCAGGCTCCTTTTTATTTAAAAGATCTGATACTACCGTATTATCCTAACAGAGCACTACGCTCCCAAAATGCAGGACTACTTGTAATACCTAGAATCTCCAAAAGTACAATGGGAGGCAGAGCCTTCAGTTATCAAGCTCCTCTCCTGTGGAATCAGCTGCCAATCTGGATTCGGGAGTCAGACTCGATCTCTGTTTTTAAGATTAGGGTTAAAACCTACCTTTTTGATATAGCCTACAATTAGGGAGGGATCATGTGTTTCTGAACCCTCCCTTAGTTATGCTGCTAATAGGTTTAGTCAGCCGGGGGACCTCCAGTAATGCACTGGGCCTCACTCCTTTCCTCACTCTCTATGAAATATTTTTTTTTTGCTGGTCATTAACATTTGTTTGTTCTCTCCCATAGATTGAGTCCCCATCGTGCTGTTTGCTCTCTACATGTCTGTTCTTTTCATCTTCTCTGTCCCCTCACCCCTCAGCCAGTCGCAGCAGATGACTGCCCCTCCCTGAGCCTGGTTCTGCTGGAGGTTTCTTCCTGTTAAAAGGGAGTTTTTCCTCTCCACCGTCGCCAAGTGCTTGCTCACAGGGGATCACCTGATTGCTGGGGTCTTTCTGCAACTGTGGGGGTTCCCCCCTACAGTTGATAGTGCTATGAGATGACTGTTGTTGTGAAATGGCTCTATATAAATAAAGTTGAATTGAATTGAATATAGAGCGTGAGAGAGGGAAGGGGGTCCGTGCTTTCCGGCTGCAGCGTGCCATTGCTAAAGTCCAAGAGTAGGGAGTGCTCAAGTCCATGAAGCTCCTGTTTCCAGTGTGCAAGAAGACCATCGATGAAACGATTCGACCTGACACCAAGATGAGCTGCTAAAGCTGAGGCGTTGTTGAGGCCAGGACCAGCCAGTTCCACCACTTGCTTCAGAGTGAGAACGTTCCTGGAACACAGCCTATCAAGGAAGGTCCTTCCAACCCCCGGCAGGACACCAAGGCGACCACCAAAAACCAGCGGCTCCCTCAACAACCAGTAGAGGGAATCGCATGGCCCTCTTTGTTTTTTAAAAAGAGTCCACACTGAAAAGAGACTGCGGTAAAAACTGGGTAAAGACAGTGCAGAGTTCTTAAAATCCATTAAAAACACAGGGAGGTCTAGCCCAAGCCCAAGGACTCTCTGTAAAATAACACAGGCCAAAGGCCTCCATACCAGGTCCTGGGGGCCCGTCAGCAGTCTCTGTATGAAAGTCAGTCTAAAAGCAGCACCTCTACTAGCTAAATGAATCACTCCTTGCCCCCCCTCCTCTTTGGGAAGAAATAACAGGGCTTGAGGAACCCAGTGGAGTCCACCCCCCCCAAAAAAGTCCACCAAAACAGACTGAATTTTGGACAACAAACCAGCAGGGGGGTCCATGCACATGATGCGGTGCCACAGGGATGAGGAAACAAGATTATTTAAAATGAGCACTCTTCCTCTAAAAGATATTCTTGGCATTAGCCACTTCCACTTGTTTAGTCTCCCGTTAATTTTCTCTATGACCCCATCCCAATTTTTTTGTTCAAACTGCTGATTTCCAATAAAGACACCAAGATACTTAAAACCTCCTTTTTTCCAAATCAACCCACCAGGCAGCGTAAGCTGATTTTCTAGTTTCTCCCCCACCATCAGAGCCTCGCTTTTTCCCCAGTTTATTTTTGCAGAGGAAAATTGGCCAAAAAGAGTAACACTCCTAACCAGAACGTCAATGTCACTCTGCTTATTTAGCAGAATGACTACATCATCTGCATAGGCCGACAGCTTGAACGTGGTGTCACAGCCAGGAAAAGTAACTCCTGATAGATCCCTTCTCAGGCAGTGAAGCAAAGGCTCTATGGCGAGGGAGTACAGCATCCCTGAGAGAGGGCAGCCCTGCCGAACCCCCCTCTGGACTTTTAAAGGGGCAGACAGGCCCCCATTTATCTTCAGCACACTCTCAATGTCACTGTACAAGACCCGTATCCTGGCTATGAAGCCTGGGCTGAACCCAAAAGCTGTTAAAACTGTCCATAAATATTGGTGTTCAACCCGATCAAACGCCTTTTCCTGGTCAATTGAAATCAAACCAGTTTCTACCGCCAATGAACCAGAGACCTCCAAAATATCCCGAATTAAAGTGACGTTGTCACTAATCAGCCTGCCAGGCACACAGTAAGTCTGGTCTACATGAATGAGCTCGCTCATCACCTTTCTCAGTCTTCGGGCCAGAGCTTTTGAGAGAATCTTATAGTCTGTGCAGAGCAGAGAGACTGGCCTCCAGTTCTTTAGGCTCTGGAGGTCCCCCTTTTTCGGCAACAATGTGATGATGGCCCTCCTGCAGGTCGTGGGTAGGGTCCCCCTTTCCAAGCTATCTTGGAGAACCTCCAGCGGGTCTGGACCAAGCAGGGGCCAGAATTCCTTAAAAAAGTCCACAGAGAGACCATCTATGCCTGGTGATTTTCCATTCTGGAGGCTCATTAGCGCCGTATGCAGCTCAGACAGAGACAGTGGAGCATCCAAGCCGGCAACAAGGTCCTCTGAGAGCACTGGAAGACCATCAAGGAAAACCTGGCCCAGTGACGTGTCCTCCCTCCACTCTGCTCTAAACAATTCACTGTAAAAGCTAGCAGCTTGTTTCCTGATCTCTGCTGCTGTGGAGATTGTTCTCCCGTCATCGCCCAACAAGGAGTGAATGAGCTTTCTCTGTCCATTTTTCCCCTCCAGTCCAAAAAAGTACTGGGAGGGCGAGTCCATCAGAGCTACATCCATGTAGCATGAGCGGACCAGAGCACCCTGTGCGGTGACCCCTAGCAAGCTAGCCAAGGCTGACCTTTTTGACTTAAGAGCCTCTAAGTGCTCCTGTTTTCTGGTAGAACTGAGTAACTCCTCTAGCTCTACCACCTCAGTCTCCAGAACTTTCAAGGATTGGGTCAAGCTACGAGTGACATTTTGAGTGTACTGTTGGCAGAATTGTTTTATCTGTGCCTTACCAAAATCCCACCACATTTGGAGAGAACTAAAAGAAGATTTTTGTTCCCTGTGTGACTTCCATACATCATGAAAAACTCCCTTAAAAAACACATCATTTAAAAGTGTATTATTAAAATGCCAAAAAGCACTCTTACACTTTACATTTTCAATGAAAACAGAACAAATCAGCAGGCAGTGATCAGTGAAACCAACAGGACAGATACAACTATTTTTAAAAACACTCATTTGGTGTTTAAAACCATAGAAACGGTCTAACCTAGCCATAGATAAGAGGTTATCTTTAGCATGGCTCCAGGTGTACTGCCTCTGGTCCCCATGATGTGATCTCCACACATCGGCCATTTCATGTGCCTTCACTAGTTCCCTCAGCCTATTGGCAGAAGCAGGGTGAGGCTCCTGATGGTTCCTGTCCAGTCTGTGGTTTAATGTACAGTTAAAATCACCCCCCAGAAATAAAAAACTATTTGGATTACAGGATCTAACCGTATCTGATAGCATATTAAAGACCCTGATCCTTTCTGCTCTCTGGGTTGGCACATACACGTTTATAAGAACCAAGTTTACGTTTTCAAACTGTACCTTTAGCAAGAGTACATGTCCTTTCACCACCTCTTCTACCTCATAAGAGACAGGCACACAACCCCGAGAGAAAAGTACAGCCACCCCTCCACTATTATTGGATTTGTGGCTAAAAAAAATGCAGCCATCCCACTCTTTTCTCCACTGGCACTCAATGTCTACAGTGCTGTGAGTCTCCTGGACCATCAGCACGTCAAGTGTCTTTAAATTAAAAAGCTTGTATAAAGAGGCCCTTTTTACATCATCCCTGGCCCTGTTTATATTAAGAGTGCCAATTCTAAGGTGGGGCATTAAAAAGGATAAAAATAAGGTACAGTAAAAAAACACACACATAGCATAAAAGGGAAGAAACAAACTAAGAGTCAACATGACTGTTAGTAATTTGTGATTTCAATTTGACAACCAGTTTCTTTAAACGAAATATTTCCTGATCAGTAAAAGTCTCATTCCCATCATTCAGTTTCATCAGCTTGCGAGCTGATGCCACAAATAACTCCAGATCTGGAAAGTAATTTTCCACTTTCACAGCTCTGCTCCCCTTGGTCACCTGGAGAAATTGCCTAATTTTGGTAAAACAATAGAAGCTTTGCTCCTCCTGCGTCTGCGTCTGCATCAGTTCAGACTCAGCTCCACTTTCATCAGAGACGCTCTCATCCAGTAAATCTAACTTCCCAACCCTACTAGATTTAGCAGAGCTCTGCAAGTTTTCAGCACTTTTTCTTTTTTGTGCAGCTTTAAAAGGATCCTCCTCAACAAAACTACATTCCTGCATTTCTTCGTGAACTGCAACATTCGTCATGCAGTGTTTGCTCTGTGTGTCCGCTACAGCCTCAAACCGCTCCTCCCCCGCCTGCAAAGTCTGCTCACCCACGTTCCTTCGTTTAACTGCACTCTTACTTACACCCTCCGCCTCTTTACTCCGGGTGACAGGCTCGTCACAATGATCAGAGCTGCCGCCAGACAGAAATTTCCCACCATCACTGTTTGGGGGGGCAACTACCGCGCCCGCTGCGGCTATCCCAGCAGAGGCGGCCGCGGCCGCCCCAGCACAAGTGGACGCGGACGCGGACACCCCCGCAGAAGTAGAAGCGGACGCGGCCGCAAGCGGGCGCCGCAGCGGCATCCGCCGCACCACATGTAGCGCTACCCTCTGGACCACCAGAAACAGCGGCGTCACCTTTCTTACCGCCAGTGCTCTTTGTGTTCGCCTTTTCAGGACATGACCTAATAAGATGGCCTTCTGCGCCACACGCAAAACACTTCATGGTTTCAGATGTTGCAAACACCAAGTAGCTAAAGCCGTCAATCCTGAAATTAAAAGACGCGTTCAGTTCAGCAGAGCTGTCTTTCAACACCATGAAACACTGCCTCCTGTGACATACAACATGCTTCAGCAGGGGTGATTTACTACCCAGAGAGACCATTCTGATAGGGGACACAACCTGGCCAAAACGGGACAACTCTCTAATCAGCTGATCATTTTTAATGAAAGGAGGAGCGTTTGAGATGGTGATCCTCCTAGACGGGTTCGCCAGCGGTAAAACGGGAGTAAAAGTGTCGCCTATGACCACTCCCTGTGCCACCACCTGATCAGCTTTTTCAGTCGAATCCAGAAAGATCACAATTGCGCTGTTCATCCTCGATGCTGATTTTATACCGTCATGCCCAACCGCCTGTCCTACAGCGAGGCTGGCCTCCTCCACAGAACAGGGAACTGTCGGGAGGATTCTCACGCCATGACGCCGGGTTAAGCGCTCAAACTCCACACCACCATCAATCACCGGCATGATGGCCGGCCGGGAAAAACAGGCAGCAGAAGCTACCGTTCCCCAACACACTCACTCCAACACTCACACCCCAGCACACACACACTCAACCCACTATATTAAACACACACACCTCAAACACACACGATAGAGAAAAGTTAGAAAAAACAAAGTTTAAAGTACTCACTCGACACCACTCCACACCCCTGCTCCCACAAACGCTCACGCATGCGCACGAGAGAGAGAGAGAGAGAGAGAGAGAGAGAGAGAGATAGTTTTAAAAAATCCCTTTATTGTACAATTCAAAAATGTAAGATCACCAATACCATCATTCCACCAAGTGTCTCACATTTCAAAAGTGCAAACATAACTCATCCCCCTCTCCCACAGAACACAAAATATTCCCTACAGTCCATCTATTGGTGAATACCTCCAAATTGTCCACCATTTTATAGTAAGAGTACTCCACCTGGAGTCTGGCTTTTAACAAGCGAGAGAGAGAGAGAGAGAGAGAGAGAGAGAGAGAGATTTGATTTTTCAACACACCTTTATTGTCACAAATTCAACAGAAAAACACAACAACTAAAACAACTAAAAGAAGCAATGGAAAAGAAAAATGACTCACTGACAAGAAATCAAAAACACAAGTAACCAAACCAGGGAAACTAAAACAAAAAACTTGCTTCTTACATCAGGATTATACCATAGGTAATTTTCCCCTCCTTAACACAACACAGGATGTGCTTAAAGCACCACATAGCCTCAAAGGTTTCAACATTTTGTATCAGATGATAGTAATTGTAATCAATCATTATTCGAGCCTTAATCATGCCAACCAGCATGTCTTTTACATTACAATCCAGTATTTGTTCAATTTTTCTTTTCCTACTAACATAGATAGCCATTTTAGCCTAACCCAGGATGAAATTTAAAAGTTCACTCTTTTTCTTAGTTCTCTGCCTATATGGAAAACCCAAGATAAAAATCTGCAGGGAAAAGACTTCTCCAAACAGATAAAACAGCTTCCCCAAAAAAACAAACAACAAATGCAGTCTGTTACAGTCCAGAAAACAATGAAACACAGTCTCTTTCTGAGGACAAAAAGGACAAACCTCAACAACATTTGGGTTTAAAATGGAGATAAAAGCATTTACAGCCACAGCACCATGTAAAACTCGCCATTGTAGGTCTCCAACCTTCTTAGTTAATGGTGGTTTATAGAGTGCTCTCCAGGCAGGACTCACCTCTGAACCCAAACCCAAGTCTTTCCTCCATGGTGTATCAGCTCGACCTTTTAACTTATTTACATTTAAAACTTTCACCAAAAGTCCATACATTTTTTTACCCGGAGAGTCACAAATGTTAATGTGTTCAGAGTTTAAAAACACACCAGTGCCATCTTTAAAATCAGGAGATAAAACACTAAAAGGAAAAGGCTCATCAGAAGTTCGCACAGAGTTTTTGCAGTGTAAAACAATAGCAGAGTGTTCTTCTGCAGACAGGCAGTCTCTCCAATCTTTCAGCAAATTCATTATAGTTCTGACTGAAGAAACGCCAAGAGCAGAGCACAGGGCAAGAGCATTGTCCAAGTTAGGACCACATAAATTTACCAAGTGTCCCAGCGTTGTGACCTTTGCAGAAATGAACTTTTTTAAAACAGAAGGTCCTAAAACATTGCCCACATCAAAACGGGTCCCGAACACAAGTGGTTCCTTTAAAAGCCAGAAAGGTGACAAGGAAGCCTGGGGAGAGTTCTTTTTAAAAAGTCCCCAGATTTTAAAAGCACTTTGGTAAAACTGGGGAAGTTCTGGGAGTTTTTGGCTCCTTAAGTCCATTAAAAACAGCGACTCCTCTAGTCCAAGCCCTCCACAGCGAGCCAGGACAGCCCTGGCAATAGGTCTCCACACAAGGTTGAGGGGGCCACTCAGCAGTCGCTGAATGAACTGCAGGCGGAAGACAGCCCCCCTGCTGGCCAGATGGATGAGCTCTTGACCACCTTCTTCCCTCGGTAAAAAAAGGATGCTCTGTGGAACCCAGTGAAGACGGTCCCAGAAAAAGTCCACGACTATAGACTGCACTCTGGCCAGCAAATTGGGTGGAGGGTCCAGACAAGACAGTCGACGCCACAGCATCGAAGCAATCAAATTGTTGATGATTAAAACACGACCTCTGAAGGACAAGTTTGGCAGAATCGATTTCCATTTTTTCAGTCTTCCTTCAACTTTTTCTAAAAAACACTCCCAATTTTTCCCAGTAAAAGTCTGATTTCCTAAGAACACACCAAGATATTTAAAACCACCTTGTGTCCACGAGAGGCCACCAGGTAGGACAATTTTTTGTGGTCTCCCCCCCACCACAACAGCTTCACTCTTAGCCCAATTCACTCTCGCTGAGGAGCACTCACCAAAAAGATTGACAGTTCTTAAAAGGTAGTCTACATCATTTTGATTTCTTGTAAAAACAACAACGTCATCAGCATAGGCAGACACTTTAAAAACAGAGTCAGAGTTGGGGACTTTAAAACCAGTGAGGCCTTGCCTTAGTTTACAAAGGAGGGGCTCAATGGCAAGAGAGTACAGCATACCTGAGAGGGGGCAGCCCTGTCGGACACCCCTCTCAACTTTGAAAGGAGCACTCAAACCACCATTAATCTTAAGAATACTCTCAATGTCTCTATACAAAGCCTGGATCATGGTGATGAACCCTGAGCTGAAACCAAAGGCCTCTAATGTCTGCCAAAGGTATGGATGTTCAACTCGGTCAAACGCCTTTTCTTGGTCTATTGAAATAAGACCAAGTTCTTTGACCAATGAGCTGGAGAGGTCCAAAACATCACGAATTAAAAAAATGTTGTCTGTAACCAACCTACCAGGTACACAGTAGGTCTGGTCTACATGTATGACCTGCTCCATCGCCTTCCTCAGTCTGGTAGCCAACACTTTGGAGAGAATTTTGTAGTCAGTACAGAGGAGGGCCACCGGACGCCAGTTTTTAATGTCTTTCAAGTCGCCTTTCTTTGGAAGGAGGGTGAGGACTGCTCTCCTACAACTTAGGGGCAGGTGACCCTTCAGCAGACTGTCAGACAGTACTTCCAGCAAGTCCTCACAGATCTCAGACCAGAACGCCTTGTAGAACTCCGATGGTAGACCATCTATCCCTGGGGCTTTTCCACACTGAAGAGACTGGACAGCCACTGCCAGTTCTTGCAGAGTGATCCCGCTCTCCAGCTCCGCATTCACGCTAGCCATCACCTTTGGCAAGTCCGTCAAAAAATGACTCAGTGCATGTGGATTCTCAACAAATTCTTTCTTAAAGAGATCCTTGTAGAAAGCAACTGCAAAGCGACGGATCTCCACAGACTCATGGATCGGCCGCCCGTCCTCGGAGCTAAGAGAGTGGATCATCCTCCTCTGACCATTCTTCCTCTCCAAACCAAAGAAAAAATGAGATGGAGCGTCCATTAGTGCGATGTTCTGGAACCTACTGTGTACCACAGCGCCCCTGGCAGCCACACCCAGTAGGTCAGTTAAAACAGACTTTTTGCCATTGAGGGCCTCAAAATGTCCTCTTTCTCCTGTGGAGCCTGCCAAAGACTGCAGCTCCACTACTTCTCTCTCCAGGTCCCTGACAGACCTGGCCAAGTCTCCAGAGACATTGCGAGTATACTGTAGGCACAGATTCTTTATTTGGCTCTTCCCTACATCCCACCACTGCTGCGAAGAACTAAAATTTGATTTTGTTAATTTAAAATTACTCCAAAAAAACATAAAAGCAGTTTTAAAACTGTTATCCGATAAAAGTGACGTGTTAAAATGCCAGTATGCACTACTGCACTTTATATTCTTGATAAAAACACAACACTGAACCAGGGAATGATCTGTGAAGCCAACAGGGACTATAAAAGCACTTTTAAAAATGCTAAAATGGTGCTTAAAACTGTAAACCCTATCCAGTCTAGCTAAGGACAAAATATTGTCCTTTCTATGGCTCCATGTGTACTGTCTAGCCTTGCCATGAAAATTTCTCCACACATCACACAGATCATGAGCTTCTATGAGACCTTTTAAAACTCTCTTGGATGCAGCATGTGGCTCTGGGTGATTCCTATCCTTTAAGAGGATTTTCTGTACAAGTAAAATCACCTCCCACAAATAAAAAGTCATCATTACTGCAATTTTTGATCGTGTCATCTAAAATATTTAAAAAGGCCAATCTTTCTGTGCCTACGGTTGGAGCATACACATTTATAAAAACAACTTTCACATTCTCAAAAACAGCTCGAACTTTTAAAATGTGGCCTGCAATTATCTCATCAATGTCATAAGAAAGTGGAATAAAATCTCGAGAAAATAAAATACCCACTCCACCACTGCTGCTGCTTTTATGACTAAGAATAATTTCACCTCAAAATTCCTTCCTCCAGTCAGCAGCATTGTCCTCAGAACTATGAGTCTCCTGAACAAACAGAACATTAATTTTCTTGCATTCTGCAAGAGTAAAAACACATGCTCGCTTGGACATTTCTCTTGCCCCATTGATGTTGAGTGTGCCAAAATTAAAACTGCACATGCATATAAAAGGGTAAAACCAATACAAAAACAGAAAAGAAAGAATGAGCGATAAAAGACTAATCATCCTGGGCAATTTGGTTCTTAACTTTTAGCACAAGCTTTTTTAGTCTGTAGACCTCCTGATCAGTAAAACTTTCCTGCTCAAGCTCTCCCCTATTTTTCATGTAGGCCCGAGCAGAGTCAACAAAACGTTTTAGATCGGGGAAGAAGCTTTCAACTTTAACCATTCTGGATCCCTTAGTGTTCTGCAAAAACTTCTGTATTTTTGTGAAGGGGTAACCACCTCCACTGGCCACATCATCACTGCTTTCACCATCACTCTCTATCTCAGACCCAGCATAAGAATCTGGCTGAGATAGAGAAACCTCAGAACTGTCTTTGACAACCCTTTTTACTTTGCTCCTCTGCTGTTTGGTTTCCAAATTCTTTCGCTTGATTGAGATTTTACATAATTCTTCATCTATTTCAATGTCATCCTCGTCCTCCAACACTGACTCAGCCACCCTGGTAGCTGTCTCTTCTTGCTTCTCGCTCAACCTGTGCTGTGGTTTTATATTAATTTTTCTAGTCCCACCATCTACCTGGGCCTCATTTGGCTCATCTGTCTGACCCTCAGCATGGTCCCTCTCAGTAATCTCACCCTTGTCCGCAATGTTGGTCTGTGCAGCAGCCCTGCGATGTGCTTTAACTTTTGCTGCTGTTTCATTTATGATCGACAGGCCGGCTGCGGAGGGCGGCAAAGCCGCCCCGCCGCCAGACGGCCTCGCGGCCTCAGCCGAAGCCCCGCCGCCAGACGGCCCCGCGGCCTCAGCCAAAGCGCCAAACAGCGCGGTAGCACCGTCAGCCTCGGAGAGCGGCAAAGCCGCTCCGCCGCCAGACGGCCCCGAGGCCGCACTAGCGGCCTCCCCCGAGTGATCACCCCCCACTCCCTGAGGGCATGATCGAATCAAGTGTGCCCTCCATTCCACAGCCGAAACACTTCATATTATCGGAGGTGACGTGGATGGTGTAATCAAAGCCGTCAATCCGGTATTTAAATACGAGGTTGAGGCTTTCCTTGCTATTCTTTAAAATCATGACCACCTGTCGCCTAAAAGACATGACATGCTTTAAACGCTGGGACTTACAACCGAGAGGGATGTGCTTAATGGGGGACAAAAGCTGCCCGTGTCTCGACAGCTCCTTCTCCAACAGCTCATTCTTTAAAAATGGTGGGACATTTGAGATCGTAATTCTCTTCCTGGGATTTACCAGAGACAGAACAGGAACCAGTGTGTCTTTAATCACAACCCCGCTCTCCACTACCTGGTTAACTTTTTCAATACTATCCAGGAAGATCACTACGGCACTATTCATTCTAGAAGCTGATCTAACGCTTTCATAACCGACCAGCTTGCCCACAGCCAGACTACACTCCTCCACTGAGCAGCTGACAGCCGGAGTCAGTTTGACAGCATGCCGGCGTGTCAGCTTCTCAAACCCAGAGCCTCGCTCCAAAACCATGCTGACCAGCAGAGCTGGCAGCAGAAACCCCCCTCCCAAAACGCCTACCCCACCCCAGCTACAGAAAACAACAAAAATTAAGATTATTTAACAAAAAAACACCTTAAACACAAAAAGATAGAGAAAAATTTGAGATAATTCACTCATGCTGTCACACGCTCTCAGCTCGCACTCACGACCACGCCCACTCAGAGAGAGAGAGAGAGAGAGAGAGAGAGAGAGAGAGAGAGAGAGAGAGAGAGAGAGAGAGAGATTTTGATTTTTAAAAGATCTTTAATAAACACACTTGTCCATCAGTCAATACAATTTCTATATCATGCTATGTTACACAGAAAATTAATCCCCCAAAAAACGCCCCAAAAAAAGCTGTCCATCATGAACTGAACAGAGGACATTCTCCAGGGACCAGAGGGTCCTGAAACCTTCCACATCCCCATTCCCCATAAAAAACTGAAAGTCCAGCCTGATTCTGGCTTTAAGTAGCCTCACAAATAAAATTTTGACATCAACATCATTCTCAACATTTTCAAGTTTTCTTCTCCGGCTTACATAGATAGCCAACTTTGCCTGTCCTAAAACAAAGTTCAGTAGTTGACACTTCTGCTTAAAACGACGATTGTACATAAAACCACAAATGAAAACCTGCTTAGAGAAAACTTCCTTAAAAATATGAAAAAGTTTTGTGAGAAGTTCAAAGAGGCCACTCAGGCGCTGACATTCAATAAAACAATGAAAAACAGTCTCCCTAGAGGAACAAAAAACACACTGATCACTGACACTGCTGTTAATCACAGAAACAAAAGCATTGACAGCTATAATACCATGCAGGACCCTCCACTGTAAGTCTCCATGCCTCTTAGGGAGAGGGGCTTTGTAAAGAGCCCTCCAGGCAGGCCGATGCCCTTTTCCTAGTTTAAAATAGGCTCTCCAAGGAGTGTCCACACAGGTGTTCAATCGGTCCTTGTTGAGTGCCATCACCACCAGTCTGTAGAGTGCCTTACCACTGGCTCCTCCAAAGTCCACACCAGTGGGAGCACAGAATGCCAGTAAGGAGCAAGGAGCGACGTCAAAGTCCATATAGAGCGTGAGAGAGGGAAAGGGGTCAGTGCTTTCTGGCTGCAGCGTGCCATTGCTAAAGTCCAAGAGTAGGGAGTGCTCAAGTCCATGAAGCTCCTGTTTCCAGTGTGCAAGAAGACCATCGATGAAACGATTCGACCTGACACCAAGATGAGCTGCTAAAGCTGAGGCGTTGTTGAGGCCAGGACCAGCCAGTTCCACCACTTGCTTCAGAGTGAGAATGTTCCTGGAACACAGCCTATCAAGGAAGGTCCTTCCAACTCCCGGCAGGACACCAAGGCGACCACCAAAAACCAGCGGCTCCCTCAACAACCAGTAGAGGGAATCGCATGGCCCTCTTTGTTTTTTAAAAAGAGTCCACACTGAAAAGAGACTGCGGTAAAAACTGGGTAAAGACAGTGCATTAGAGTTCTTAAAATCCATTAAAAACACAGGGAGGTCTAGCCCAAGCCCAAGGACTCTCTGTAAAATAACACAGGCCAAAGGCCTCCATACCAGGTCCTGGGGGCCCGTCAGCAGTCTCTGTATGAAAGTCAGTCTAAAAGCAGCACCTCTACTAGCTAAATGAATCACTCCTTGCCCCCCCTCCTCTTTGGGAAGAAATAACAGGGCTTGAGGAACCCAGTGGAGTCCACCCCCCCCAAAAAAGTCCACCAAAACAGACTGAATTTTGGACAACAAACCAGCAGGGGGGTCCATGCACATGAGGCGGTGCCACAGGGATGAGGAAACAAGATTATTTAAAATGAGCACTCTTCCTCTAAAAGATATTCTTGGCATTAGCCACTTCCACTTGTTTAGTCTCCCGTTAATCTTCTCTATGACCCCATCCCAATTTTTTTGCTCAAACTGCTGATTTCCAATAAAGACACCAAGATACTTAAAACCTCCTTTTTTCCAAATCAACCCACCCGGCAGCGTAAGCTGATTTTCTAGTTTCTCCCCCACCATCAGAGCTTCGCTTTTTCCCCAGTTTATTTTAGGTTTATTTTTAGGAAAGTTGGCCAAAAAGAGTAACACTCCTAACCAAAATGTCAATGTCACTCTGCTTGTTTAGCAGAATGACTACATTATCTGCATAGGCCGACAGCTTGAACGTGGTGTCACAGCCAGGAAAAGTGACTCCTGATAGGTTCCTTCTCAAGCAGTGAAGCAAAGGCTCTATGGCGAGGGAGTACAGCATCCCTGAGAGAGGGCAGCCCTGCCGAACCCCCCTCTGGACTTTTAAAGGGGCAGACAGGCCCCCATTTATCTTCAGCACACTCTCAATGTCACTGTACAAGACCCGTATCCTGGCTATGAAGCCTGGGCTGAACCCAAAAGCTGCTAAAACTGCCCATAAATATTGGTGTTCAACCCGGTCAAACGCCTTTTCCTGGTCAATTGAAATCAAACCAGTTTCCACCGCCAATGAACCAGAGACCTCCAAAACATCCCAAATTAAAGTGACGTTGTCACTAATCAGCCTGCCAGGCACACAGTATGTCTGGTCTACATGAATGAGCTCGCTCATCACCTTTCTCAGTCTTCGGGCCAGAGCTTTTGAAAGAATCTTATAGTCCGTGCAGAGCAGAGAGACTGGCCTCCAGTTCTTTAGGCTCTGTAGGTCCCCTTTTTTCGGCAACAGTGTGATGATGGCCCTCCTGCAGGTCGTGGGTAGGGTCCCCCTCTTCAAGCTATCTTGGAGAACCTCCAGTAGGTCTGGACCAAGCAAGGGCCAGAATTCCTTAAAAAAGTCCACAGAGAGACCATCTATGCCTGGTGATTTTCCATTCTGGAGGCTCATTAGCGCCGTATGCGCTCAGACAAAGACAGTGGAGCATCCAAGCCAGCAACAAGGTCCTCTGAGAGCAATGGAAGACCATCAAGGAAAACCTGGCCCAGTGACGTGTCCTCCCTCCACTCTGCTCTAAACAGTTCACTGTAGAAACTAGCAGCATATTTCCTGATCTCTGCTGCTGTGGAGATTGTTCTCCCGTCATCGTCCAACAAGGAGGGAATGAGTTTTCTCTGTCCATTTTTCCCCTCCAGTCCAAAAAAGTACTGGGAGGGCGAGTCCATCAGAGCTACATCCATGTAGCGCGAGCAGACCAGAGCACCCTGTGCGGTGACCCCTAGCAGGCTAGCCAAGGCTGACCTTTTTGACTTAAGAGCCTCTAAGTGCTTTTGTTTTCCTGTAGAACTGAGCAACTCCTCTAGCGCTACCACCTCAGTCTCCAGAACTTTCAAGGATTGGGTCAAGCTACGAGTGACATTTCGAGTGTACTGTTGGCAGAGTTGTTTTATCTGGGCCTTACCAAAATCCCACCACATTTGGAGAGAACTAAAAGAGGGTTTTTGTTCCCTGTGTGACTTCCATACATCATGAAAAACTCCTTTAAAAAACACATCATTTAAAAGTGTATTATTAAAATGCCAAAAAGCACTCTTACACTTTACATTTTCAAAACACAGAACAAAACAGCAGGCAGTGATCAGTGAAACCAACAGGACAGATACAACTATTTTTAAAAACACTCATTTGATGTTTAAAACCATAAAAACGGTCTAACCTAGCCGTAGATAAAAGGTTATCTTTAACATGGCTCCAGGTGTACTGCCTCTGGTCCCCATGATGTGATCTCCACACATCAGCCATTTCGTGTGTCTTCACCAGTTCCCTCAGCCTATTGGCAGAAGCAGGGTGAGGCTCCTGATGGTTCCTGTCTAGTCTGTGGTTTAATGTACAGTTAAAGTCACCCCCCAGAAATAAAAAACTATTTGGATTACAGGACCTAACCATATCCGATAGCACATCAAAGACCCTGATCCACTCTGCTATCTGTGTTGGCACATACACGTTTATAAAAACCAAGTTCACGTTTTCAAACTGTACCTTTAATAAGAGTACATGGCCTTTCACCACCTCTTCTACCTCATAAGAGACAGGCACACAACCCCTAGAGAAAAGTACAGCCACCGCCCCACTGCTATTGGATTTGTGGCTAAAAAAAATGCAGCCATCCCACTCTTTTCTCCACTGGCTCTCAATGTCTACAGTGCTGTGAGTCTCCTGGAGCATCAGCACGTCAAGTTTCTTTATATTAAAAAGCTTGTATAAAGAGGCCCTTTTTACATCATCCCTGGCCCCATTAATATTCCATCCATCCATCCATCTTCTACTGCTTTTCCGGAGGTCCGGGTCGCGGAGGCAGCAGTTCAAGCAGAGAAGCCCAGACTTCCCTCTCCCCAGCCACCTGCTCCAGCTCTTCAGAGGGAATACCAAGGCGTTCCCAGACCAGCTGGGAGACATAGTCTCTCCACCAAGTCCTGGGTCTGCCCCGGGGTTTCCTCCCAGTGGGACGTGCCTGAAACACCTCAAGTGGGAGGCGTCCAGGAGGCATCCTAATCAGATGCCCATACCACCTCAACTGACTCCTTTCAATGTGGAGGAGCAGCGGTTCTACTCTGAGCCTCTCCCGGATGACTGAGCTCCTCACCCTATCTCTGAGGGTGAGTCCAGCAATCCTACGGAGAAAGCTCATTTCAGCCGCTTGTATCCGCGATCTCGTTCTTTCGGTCATTACCCAAAGCTCATGACCATAGGTGAGAGTAGGAACGTAGATTGACTGGTAAATCGACAGCTTTGCCTTAGAACTAAGCTCCCTCTTCACCACAACAGACCGGTACAACGTCCGCATCACTGCAGATGCTGCTCCAATCCATCTGTCGATCTCTTGCTCCATTTTCCCCTCACTTGGGAACAAGACCCCAAGATACTTAAACTCCTCCACTTGGGGCAGGAGCCTCTCCCCAACCCGAAGAGGACAATCCACCTTTTTCCGGCTGAGGACCATGGACTCGGACTTGGAGGTGCTGATTCTCATCCCAGCCACTTCACACTCAGCGGTAAACTGTCCCAGCAAGAGCTGTAGGTCATTGCTGGATGAAGCCAACAGGACAACATCATCTGCAAACAACAGAGATGAGATCCTGTGGTCACCATGCATGACACCCTCCATTCCCTGGCTGCGCCTAGAAATCCTGTCCATAAAAATTATGAACAGGATCGGTGACAAAGGGCAGCCCTGGCGGAGTCCAACTCTCACTGGGAATGACTCCGACCGAGTGTTGGCAATACAAACCAAACTCTCACAACGGTCGTACAGAGACCGAATAGCTCGTAACAACAAGCCCGATACCCCATACTCCTGAAGCACCCCCCATAAAAACCCACGAGGGACGCAGTCAAATGCCTTCTCCAAGTCCACAAAACACATGTAAACTGGTTGGGCAAACTCCCACGAACCCTCAAGAATTCTCGAGAGGGAAAAGAGCTGGTCCGATGTGCCACGTCCAGGACGAAAACCACATTGCTCCTCCTGAATCCGAGGTTCGACCAACGGCCGGACTCTCCTCTCCAGTACCTTGGCATAGACCTTCCCAGGGAGGCTGAGGAGTGTGATCCCTCTAAAGTTGGAGCACACCCTCCGGTCCCCTTTTTTGAAGAGAGGAACCACCACCCCGGTTTGCCATGCCAAAGGCACTGCCCCCGACCTCCACGCAATGTTGCAGAGGCGTGTCAACCATGACAACCCAACAACATCCAGGGCCTTGAGGTAATCAGGGCGAATCTCGTCCACCCCCGAGGCCCGGCCACCACCACCGGCCACCCATTAATATTAAGAGTGCCAATTCTAAGGTGGGGCATTAAAAAGGATAAAAATAAGGTACAGTAAAAAAAGCACACACATAGCATAAAAGGGAAGAAACAAACTAAGAGTCAACATGACTGTTAGTAATTTGTGATTTCAGTTTAAGAACCAGTTTCTTTAAACAATATATTTCCTGATCAGTGAAAGTGTCATTCCCATCATTCAGTTTCATAAACTTGCGAGCCGATGCCACGAATAACTCCAGATCTGGAAAATAATTTTCCACTTTCACAGCTCTGCTCCCCTTAGTCACCTGAAGAAATTTCCTAATCTTGGTAAAACAATAGGAGCTTTGCTCCTCCTGCGTCTGCATCAGTTCAGACTCAGTTCCATTTTCCTCGGAAGCGCTCTCGTCCAGTATTTCCAAATTCCCAACCCTACTAGATTTAGCAGAACTCTGCAAGTTTTCAGCACTTTTTCTTTTTTGTGCAGCTTTAAAAGGATCCTCCTCAACAAAACTACATTCCTGCATTTCTTCGTCAACTGCAACGTTTGTCATGCAGTGTTTACTCTGTGTGTCCACCACAGCCTCAATCTGCTCCTCCCCCGCCTGCAAAGTCTGTTTATTCACGTTCTTTCGTTTAACTGCATTCATTTCGCCCTCCACCTGTTTACTCCGGGTGACAGGCTCGTCACAATGATCAGAGCTGCCGCCAGACAGAAATTCCCCGCCATCACTGTTTGGAGGGGCAATCACCGTGCCCGCCACGGCCGCCCCAGCGGAAGCGGATGCCGCAACGGCATCCGCCGCACCACATGTAACGCTACCCTTCGGACCACCAGAAACAGCGGCGTCACCTTTCTTACTGCCAGTGTTCTTTGTGTTCACCTTTTCAGGACATGATCTAATGAGATGGCCCACTGCACCACATGCAAAACACTTCTGGTTTCAGATGTTGCAAAGACTAAGTAGCTAAAGCCCTCAATCCTGAAGTTAAAAGACATGTTCAGTTCTGCAGAGCTGTCTTTTAACACCATAAAACACTGCCTCCTGTGACACACGACATGCTTCAGCAGGGGGGGATTTACTACCCAGAGACACAATTCTGATAGGGGAAACAACTTGGCCAAAACGGGACAACTCTCTTATCAGCTGATCGTTTTTAATGAAAGGAGGAGCGTTTGAGATGGTGATCCTCCTAGAAGGGTTCACCAGTGGTAGAACAGGAGTAAAAGTGTCATTTATGACAACTCCCTGTTCCACCACCTGATCAGCCTTTTCAGTGGAATCCAGAAAGATGACAATTGCGCTGTTCATCCTTGATGCTGACTTTATACTGTCATGCCCAACCACCTGTCCTACAGCGAGGCCGGCCTCCTCCACAGAACAGGGAACTGTTGGGAGGATTCTCACGCCATGCCGCCGGGTCAAGTGCTCAAACTCTACACCACCGTCAAACACCTACATGATGCCGGCCGGGAAAAACAGGCAGCAGAAGCTACCATTCCCCGACACACTCACACCAACACTCACACCCCAGCACACACACACTCAAACCGCTATATAATAAACACACACACCTCAACACACACGATAGAGAAAAGTTAGAAAAAACAAAGTTTAAAGTACTCACTCGACACCACTCCACACCCCTGCTCCCACAAACACTCACGCATGCGCACGAGAGAGAGAGAGAGAGAGAGAGAGAGAGAGAGAGAGAGAGAGAGAGAGAGAGAGAGAGAGAGAGAGAGAGAGAGAGAGATTTTGATTTTTCAACACACCTTTATTGTCACAAGTTCAACAGAAAAACACAACAATTAAAACAACTAAAAGAAGCAATGGAAAAGTAAAATGACTCACTGACAAGAAATCAAAGACATAAGTAACCAAACCAGGAAAACTAAAAAAAACTTGCTTCTTACATCATGACCATACCATAGGTAATTTTCCCCTCCTTAACACAACACAGGATGTGCTTAAAGCACCACATAGCCTCAAAAGTTTCAACATTTTGCATCAGATGATAGTAATTGTAATCAATCACTATTCGAGCCTTGATCATGTCAACCAGCATGTCTTTTACATTACAATCCAGCATTTGTTCAATTTTCCTTTTCCTACTAACATAAATAGCCATTTTAGCCTGACCCAGGATGAAATTTAAGAGTTCACTCTTTTTCTTAGTCCTCTGTCTATATGGAAAGCCCAAGATAAAAATCTGCAGGGAAAAGACTTCTCCAAACAGATAAAACAGCTTCCCCCCCAAAAAACAAACAACAATTGCAGTCTGTTACAGTCCAGAAAACAATGGAACACAGTTTCTTTCTGAGGACAAAATGGACAAACCTCAACAACATTTGGGTTTAAAAGAGAGATAAAAGCATTTACAGCCACAGCACCATGTAAAACTCGCCATTGTAGGTCTCCAACCTTCTTAGTTAATGGTGGTTTATAGAGTGCTCTCCAGGCAGGCCTCACCTCTGGACCCAAACCCAAGTGTTTCCTCCATGGTGTATCAGCTCGACCTTTTAACTTATTCACATTTAGAATTTTCACCAAAAGTCCATACATTTTTTTACCAGGAGAGTCACAAATGTTAATGTGCTCAGAGTTTAAAAACACACCAGTGCCATCTTTAAAATCAGGAGATAAAACACTAAAAGGAAAAGGCTCATCAGCAGTTTACACAGAGTTTTCGCAGTGTAAAACAATAGCAGAGTGTTCTTCTGCGGACAGGCAGTCTCTCCAATCTTTCAACAAGTTCATTATAACTCTGACTGAAGAAACGCCAAGAGCCGAGCACAGGGCAACAGCATTGTCCAAGCAAGTTAGGACCACATAAATTCACCAAATGTCCCAGTGTTGTAACCTTTGCAGAAATGAACTTTTTTAAAACAGAAGGTCCTAAAACATTGCCCACATCAAAACGGGTCCCGAACACAAGTGGTTCCTTTAAAAGCCAGAAAGGCGACAAGGAAGCCTGGGGAGAGTTCTTTTTAAAAAGTCCCCAGATTTTAAAAGCACTTTGGTAAAACTGGGGAAGTTCTGGGAGTTTTTGGCCCCTTAAATCCATTAAAGGCAGCGACTCCTCTAGTCCAAGCCCTCCACAGCGAGCCAGGACAGCCCTGGCAATAGGTCTCCACACAAGGTCAAGGGGGCCACTCAGCAGTCGCTGAATGAACTGCAGGCGAAAGACAGCCCCACTGCTGGCCAGATGGATGAGCCCTTGACCACCTTCTTCCCTCGGTAAAAACAGGATACTCTGTGGAACCCAGTGAAGACGGTCCCAGAAAAAGTCCACGACTATAGATTGCACTCTGCAGCAAATTGGGTGGAGGGTCCAGACAAGACAGTCGATGCCACAGCATTGAAGCAATCAAGTTGTTGATAATTAAAACACGACCTCTGAAGGACAAGTTTGGCAGAATCCATTTCCATTTTTTTAGTCTTCCTTCAGTTTTTTCTAAAAAACACTCCCAATTTTTCTCAGTAAAAGTCTGATTTCCTAAAAACACACCAAGATATTTAAAACCACCTTGTGTCCACGAAAGGCCACCAGGTAGGGCAATTTTTTGTGGTCTCCCCCCCACCACAACAGCTTCACTCTTACCCCAATACACTCTCGCTGAGGAGCACTCACCAAAAAGATTAACAGTTCTTAAAAGGTAGTCTACATCATTTTGATTTCTTGTAAAAACAACAACATCATCAGCATAGGCAGACACTTTAAAAACAGAGTCAGAGTTGGGGATTTTAAAACCAGTGAGGCCTTGCCTTAGTTTACAAAGGAGGGGCTCGATGGCAAGAGAGTACAGCATACCTGAGAGGGGGCAGCCCTGTCGGACACCCCTCTCAACTTTGAAAGGAGCACTTAAACCACCATTAATCTTAAGAATACTTTCAATGTCTCTATACAAAGCCTGGATCTTGGCGATGAACCCTGAGCTGAAACCAAAGGCGTCTAGTGTCTGCCACAGGTATGTATGTTCAACTCGGTCAAACGCCTTTTCTTGGTCTATTGAAATAAGACCAAGTTCCTTGACCAATGAGCTGGAGAGGTCCAAAACATCACGAATTAAAAAAATGTTGTCTGTAACCAACCTACCAGGTACACAGTAGGTCTGGTCTACATGTATGACCTGCTCCATCACCTTCCTCAGCCTGGTAGCCAACACTTTGGAGAGAATTTTATAGTCAGTACAGAGGAGGGCCACCGGACGCCAGTTTTTAATGTCTTTCAAGTCGCCTTTCTTGGGAAGGAGGGTGAGGACTGCTCTCCTACAACTTAGGGGCAGGTGACCCTTCCGCAGACTGTCAGACAGTACTACCAGCAAGTCCTCACAGATCTCAGACCAGAACGCCTTGTAGAACTCTGATGGTAGACCATCTATCCCTGGGGCTTTTCCACACTGAAGAGACTGGACAGCTACTGCTAGTTCCTGCAGAGTGATCCCGCTCTCCAGCTCCGCATTCATGCTAGCCATCACTTTTGGCAAGTCCGTCAAAAAATGACTCAGCACATGTGGATTCTCAACAAATTCTTTCTTAAAAAGATCTTTGTAGAAAGCAGCTGCAAAGCGACGGATCTCCGCAGACTCATGGATTAGCCACCCGTCCTCGGAGCTGAGAGAGTGGATCATCCTCCTCTGACCATTCTTCCTCTCCAAACCAAAGAAAAAATGAGATGGAGCGTCCATTAGTGCGATGTTCTGGAACCTACTGCGTACTACAGCGCCCCTGGCGGCCACACCTAGTAGGTCAGTTAAAACAGACTTTTTGCCATTGAGGGCCTCAAAATGTCCTCTTTCTCCTGTGGAGCCTGCCAAAGACTGCAGCTCCACTACTTCTCTCTCCAGGTCCCTGACAGGCCTGGCCAAGTCTCCAGAGACATTGCGAGTATACTGTAGGCACAGATTCTTTATTTGGCTCTTCCCTACATCCCACCACTGCTGCAAAGAACTAAAACTTGATTTTGTTAATTTAAAATTACTCCAAAAAAACATAAAAGCAGTTTTAAAACTGTTATCCGATAAAAGTGATGTGTTAAAATGCCAGTATGCACTACTGCACTTTATATTCTTGATAAAAACACAACTGACATGTTTCGGGACCCAGGAGACAGACACTGACACGGGCAAATTAGTGAACAATAATCTTTATTAGAGTGAAGGGGTGTGTAGTGCAAGCGTGAGCGTGTGGATAGTATCCTGGTCACTGGAACTGAGCACTCTGGACGGAGACCTGGCAACCCTGGAACATATAAGCACAGACCATTACTTTTGTCCCACGCTAATGACAAGCTATCAGTAGTGAGGCTTACTTGGGAGAAGTGCAGGTTACGTCCTGCTGAGAACCAGCGGCCGTGCAACGTGGAGGTGAAGGCGTCCGGTAACGAGCTGGGGCTTCCACCTGTGACTGAGACGAGGACAGGTCTTCCAGTCACTCCGGCTGTGACACCACAGACCGGGGCGATGACAAACCAGCTGATGACAAGACGAGTGATTCCACAGAACGTGGTGACGATGATAATCCAGACGATGACAAGGCGGGTGATTCCACAGAGCGTGGTGACCATGACAATACAGACGACGACGAGGTGAGTGATTCCACAGAGCGTGGTGACGAGGACACAACAGATGACGATGACACAAACTCCACCGGTAACGGTGGCCAGTACTCCTGTAACTGATACAGTAATAGTTCAGGAATTTGTGGAGCCAGACGTACCGGTAGTCGTGGTGGTAGCGAGCCGCTACGTGAGCGAGTTGGCGTAACCCCGTCAGCTGGGGACGCAGGTCCACCGCCAAGGGAGTCCACCTGTGCACAGGGGTAGAGGTTAGGAGTAGAGTAGCAAACAGCTCTCTTACGTGCTTGACTTTGAACTGATGTCCTTGACGAGGCGAGAGACGTTCTAGACGAGGCCAGAGAAGATTCTGACGAGGCAGTTCCTGACGAGACAGCTTCAGACGAGACAGCTTCCGACAAGACAGCTTCCGACAAGACAGCTTCTGACGAGACAGCTTCTGACGAGACAGCTTCTGATGAGACAGTCTCTGACGAGGCAGTTCTTGACAAGACAATTCCTGACGAGACAGCTTCTGACGAGACAGTTTCTGACGAGGCAGTTTTTGACAAAACAATTCTTGACGAGACAGACTCTGACGAGACAAGAGAATACCTTGACGAGGCCAGAGAAGGGAGTTCTGGTTCTTTCTCAGACGAGGAGGACAGACGACTCCGTGCCGGGCTGTCAGCAACACTGGCTTTTAACAGCTGCTGATTAACCCCTGTGGATCTGTGCGCAGCTGGAGTTAATGATGCTAATGACGGCCCAGAGGCCGCCATGACAGTACTCCCCCCTCTAGCAGTGCCTCCAGGCACCTGCCCAATCCTACCTGGATTCGCCCGGTGAAAGTCGCGAATCAGCTGCTTATCCAAGATCAACGCTGGGCGAATCCAAGACCGATCCTCCGGTCCAAAGCCCTCCCAGTCCACCAGATACTGAAGGCCACGACCCCGCCTACGAACATCCAAGATGGCAGTCACCCCCCAGGCCGGATGGCCATCGATCATCCTCGGGGGTGGGGGTGCCGCGGGAGCAGGGCACAGGGGGTCAGAGACGTACGGCTTGACCTGGGAGACATGAAAGGTGGGGCAGATACGCATCGAAGAGGGGAGAGACAAGCGCACAGACACAGGGTTAACAATACAATTAATGGTGTAGGGACCAATAAAGCGTTTAGTCAGCTTACGCTTTTCAGCCGGCACACCAATATTCCGGGTAGATAACCAAACCTTCTGACCCACCTTATACTCCGGGGCGGGTCTCCTATGCCGGTTGGCCACCTGGATATTACGTTCAGTAGTTTTCAACAAAGCTTTGCGAGCGAGGAGCCACACTCGCCGGCAGCGTTTAATATGTGCCTGGACAGAAGGAACCGCTACCTCCTTCCCCTCCTCAGGAAACAACGGAGGATCAAACCCACAAGAGGCTTTAAACGGGGAGACGCCCGTGGCCGTGGAGATCGTAGCGTTGTGAGCGTACTCAATCCAGGGCAGGAACTTGCTCCAGGAAGATGAGCAGGAGGAGATGACACAACGGAGGGCGGCTTCCAGCTCCTGATTAGCCCTCTCACACTGACCATTACTTTGGGGGTGATAGCCAGAAGAGAGGCTGGCAGTGGCTCCTAGTGCCGTGCAGAAGGCCTTCCAAACTTGAGATACAAACTGGGGTCCTCGATCGGACACAATATCCGCAGGGATGCCATGAAGACGTACTACGTGTTGCACCAGGAGGTCCGCAGTCTCCTGGGCCGAAGGCAGACCCCGAAGTGGCACAAAATGGGCCGCCTTCGAAAACCGGTCCACAATGGTTAATACTGTGGTGTAGTCATCTGAAGTGGGTAACCCAGTCACAAAGTCCATTGCTACATGAGACCAGGGGCATGAAGGAACAGGTAACGGATGTAGTAAGCCTGCCGGGGGAGATGACGACGTCTTCCCGGTGGCGCACTGAGCGCAGGCCCGGATGTAGCCAACAACGTCCTTCCGCAACCCTGGTCACCAGAAGGTCCTTTGAAGAAGATCCACAGTCCGACCCACTCCAGAATGACAAGCCAACTTGGAAGCGTGACCCCACTCAATCACCTTGCCTCGGACAGTGCGTGGAACAAACAAGCGGCCCGGGCCCCCCCCCCCCCCCCCCCCAGGGTCCGGCTCAGTCTTCTGGGCCTGGCGAACCGTCTTGCAGATTCCCCAGGACAGGGCACCCACGACGCAGGAAGGCAGCAGGATAGGGATCTACCGATCCTCGGAGGATGGGGGGTCAAACTGCCGGGAGAGAGCGTCCGGCTTACCGTTCTTGCTTCCCGGCCGGTACGTGATAGTAAAATTAAACCGGCCGAAGAAGAGGGACCAACGAGCCTGGCGTGCATTCAGGCGCTTAGCCGTCCTGAGGTACTCCAGGTTACGGTGATCAGTCCAAACCACGAACGGCTGAGCAGCCCCCTCCAGCCAATGTCTCCATTCCTCCAAGGCCAATTTCACAGCCAGTAACTCCCTGTCCCCGATGCTGTAGTTTCTCTCTGCAGGGGAGAGACGATGAGAGAAAAAAGCACAAGGGCGAATCTTACCATCCATGGGAGATCGTTGGGAGAGTACTGCTCCGACTCCCGCATCAGACGCATCCACCTCCACCAAACATTGAAGCTTCGGGTCCACCTGGGTAAGGACTCGGGCCGAGGCGAACTCCCTCTTGAGCTTCTCAAATGCATCGGCTGCTTCCTTACTCCAGCAAAATGAAATCTTAGGGGAGGTGAGAGCAGTCAAAGGACGGGCAATATTACCAAAGTTAGGCACGAACCTCCTATAAAAATTTGCAAACCCCAGGAACCCTTGAAGCTGCTTTCTGGAGGTGGGTGCAGGCCATTCCACCACTGCCTTGACTTTGGCAGGGTCAGGAAGCACCTGGTTCCGAGCAATAATAAATCCAAGGAAAGAAGTCTGATCAGTATGAAATTCGCATTTCTCGGCCTTGACGAACAGCTGGTTCTCCAGGAGGCGCTGTAATACTCTGCGGACATGCACCCGATGCTCCTCTAGTGTGCGGAAGAAGATGAGGATATCATCGAGATAAATGAAAACAAATGAGTTCAAGAAATCCCGTAGTACATCGTTGATTAAACGCTGGAAAACGGCTGGGGCGTTAGTTAACCCAAACGGCATTACCAGGTGCTCAAAATGACCGCTGGGGGTCCGGAAAGCCGTTTTCCACTCATCACCTTCTCTAATGCGCACAAGATGATAAGCATTCCTGAGGTCCAATTTAGTAAACCATGATGCCCCCTGGAGGGAGTCAAACGCAGTGTTCATCAAGGGCAGTGTATATTTATCCTTGACCGTTATTTCATTCAGCCCCCGGAAGTCAATACAGGGGCGTAGTGAACCGTCCTTCATTCCAACAAAAAAAAATCCGGCCCCCACAGCCGACGACGACGGGCGAATAATACCAGAGGCCAAAGATTCCTTAATGTAAGTGTCCATGGCCTCGCGCTCCGGGGCTGATAGGCTGTAAAGGCGGCTAGCAGGTAGAGGGGCCCCAGCCTTCAGATTAATGGTGCAGTCATACGGACGATGGGGGGGTAAGGACAACGCCCGAGATTTGCTGAACACTTGCCCCAAATCATGATAAACCTCTGGTACCTTAGATAAATCCGGTGGAGATGAATCGGGCAGAGGCATCTTCACAGATGGGGCGCACGCCGCTGATTGGAGACAGGCACTAAGGCAAAACGTACTCCATGCCGTTATTCTCCCAGCTTGCCAGTCAATAGTGGGGTTATGTAGGCGCAGCCAGGGATATCCCAGAATAACGGGCGAAGAGGAAACGGGCAGCACTAGGAACTGAATCTCCTCCCTGTGATTTCCTGAGACAATTATAGACACAGGTGCTGTCTGAAGGTTAATGGTAGTCAACGACGCCTTCGACAGGGTAATCAATCTAACAGGGGGTTCTAAAGACTGACAACTGAGGCCCATCCGGGTTGCCAGGTCTCTAGAAATGAAATTTTGCTCAGCTCCAGAATCAATTAACGCTAGTGTTGAGTGTTCAGTGTGAGTAGGAATGAGTCTGAGGGGTAAATGACAACAAGTAAGGGGTTCCTCTGTGTTCTTGCCCGTGAATCCCCCTACTGCGATCCACGGGCCTTCCCTTTTAACTTACTAGGACATTCAGAAACCCCATGTGACTCCTTCCCACAATAGAAACACAGGCCTTGATCCCTACGGCGCTGTTTCTCAGCTGCAGACACCTTAGAATGACCAACAATCATGGCTTCCTGATCCAGGGCCTTCTCTGACGCGGGTAAAGCGAGAGGAAGTGAGACAGGGACACGAGGGCGGGGTTTAACTGGACGGGAAGTAACTCGCCGACCAGCCGCCCGTTCCCTTAACCTACTATCGATACTAACTGCTAAAGCAATTAAATCTTGCAAGTTATCTGATCTATCCCGTGCCGCTAACTCATCCTTTAGCTCGTCGCTAAGGCTGCGTAGAAAAATGCCACAAAGAGATGGCTCCCCCCACCCAATCTCTGCGGCCAAAACCCGGAAGTCGATGGCGTAATCTGCAGCTGATCTCTTTCCCTGCTGTAGGCTTAAAAAACGTTCTGTCAACACCTCTCCCCTATCCGTATGATCAAATACAGACAGAAATTCTGACACAAACTCCTGGTAGGTAAGCTGAGAATAGTTAGGTCTAGCCATGATCGAATATGCCCAGTCCAAGGCTCTACCTGCCAGCAAATTTATGACATAGCCTATCCGGCTAGAGTCGAGAGAAAAATCCCCCGGCACACGCAGAAAAACTGATTCACACTGTAAAATGAATCCTCGAGCTTCACCGAGTTTTCCGCTGAACCGGGCAGGTGTTGGAATAGGAGTGAGGCAAGAGGACGAGGAGGTGTTAGCTAGTCCTGACGCCAAGCCTGCAGGGGTTGAGGTATTTGCGGTCGGGGGAAACGTTTGGTGTCCCTCCAAACGATCCAGCCGACCATTAATTTGAGTTAATTGGTTCAAGATTACTGTCTGCTGATGGGCAAGCAAATCTACCCGGGCGCTAAGAGTGTTAATTAAGCGCGACAGTGAGCTGTCCGCTGGGTCAACGTGACGGAGTCGTACTGGCACCACAGACCGGGGCGATGACAAACCAGCTGATGACAAGACGAGTGATTGCACAGAACGTGGTGACGATGATAATCCAGACGATGACAAGGCGGGTGATTCCACAGAGCGTGGTGACCATGACAATACAGACGACGACGAGGTGAGTGATTCCACAGAGCGTGGTGACGAGGAGACAACAGATGACGATGACACAAACTCCACCGGTAACGGTGGCCAGTACTCCTGTAACTGATACAGTAATAGTTCAGGAATTTGTGGAGCCAGACGTACCGGTAGTTGTGGTGGTAGCGAGCCGCTACGTGAGCGAGTTGGCGTAACCCTGTCAGCTGGGGACGCAGGTCCGCCGCCAAGGGAGTCCACCTGTGCACAGGGGTAGAGGTTAGGAGTAGAGTAGCAAACAGCTCTCTTACGTGCTTGACTTTGAACTGATGTCCTTGACGAGGCGAGAGACGTTCTAGACGAGGCCAGAGAAGATTCTGACGAGGCAGTTCCTGACGAGACAGCCTCAGACGAGACAGCTTCCGACAAGACAGCTTCTGATGAGACAGTCTCTGACGAGGCAGTTCTTGACAAGACAATTCCTGACGAGACAGCTTCTGACGAGACAGTTTCTGACGAGGCAGTTTTTGACAAAACAATTCTTGACGAGACAGACTCTGACGAGACAAGAGAATACCTTGACGAGGCCAGAGAACGGAGTTCTGGTTCTTTCTCAGACGAGGAGGACAGACGACTCCGTGCCGGGCTGTCAGCAACGCTGGCTTTTAACAGCTGCTGATTAACCCCTGTGGATCTGTGCGCAGCTGGAGTTAATGATGCTAATGACGGCCCAGAGGCCGCCATGACAACAACACTGAACCAGAGAGTGATCTGTAAAGCCAACAGGGACTATAAAAGCACTTTTAAAAATGCTAAAATGGTGCTTAAAACTGTAAACCCTATCCAGTCTAGCTAAGGACAGAATATCGTCCTTTCTATGGCTCCACGTGTACTGTCTAGCCTTGCCATGAAAATCCCTCCACACATCACACAGATCATGAGCTTCTATGAGACCTTTTAAACTTTTCTTGGATGCAGCATGTGGCTCTGGGTGATTCCTATCCATAAGAGGATTTTCTGTGCAATTAAAATCACCACCCACAAATAAAAAGTCATCATTACTGCAATTTTTGATCGTGTCATCTAAAATATTTAAAAAGGCCAATCTTTCTGTGCCTACGGTTGGAGCATACACATTTATAAAAACAACTTTCACATTCTCAAAAACAGCTCGAACTTTTAAAATGTGGCCTGCAGTTACCTCATCAATGTCATAAGAAAGTGGAATAAAATCTCGAGAAAATAAAATACCCACTCCACCACTACTGCTGCTTTTATGACTAAGAATAATTTCCCCTCGAAATTCCCTCCTCCAGTCAGCAGCATTGTCCTCAAAACTATGAGTCTCCTGAACAAACAGAACATTAATTTTCTTGCATTCTGCAAGAGTAAAAACACATGCTCGCTTGGACATTTCTCTTGCTCCATTGATGTTGAGTGTGCCAAAATTAAAACTGCACATGCATATAAAAGGGTAAAACCAACACAAAAACAGAAAAGAAAGAATGAGCGATAAAAGACTAATCATCCTGGGCAATTTGGTTCTTAACTTTTAGCACAAGCTTTTTTAGTCTGTAGATCTCCTGATCAGTAAAACTTTCCTGCTCAAGCTCTCCCCTATTTTTCATGTAGGCCTGAGCAGAGTCAACAAAACGTTTTAGATCGGGGAAGAAATTTTCAACTTTAACCATTCTGGATCCCTTAGTGTCCTGCAAAAACTTCTGTATTTTTGTGAAGGGGTAACCGCCTCCACTGGCCACATCATCACTGCTTTCACCATCACTCTCTATCTCAGACCCAGCATAAGAATCTGGCTGAGATAGAGAAACCTCAGAACTGTCTTTGACAACCCTTTTTACTTTGCTCCTCTGCTGTTTGGTTTCCAAATTCTTCCGCTTGATTGAGATTTTACATAATTCTTCATCTATTTCAATGTCATCCTCGTCCTCCAACACTGACTCAGCCACCCTGGTAGCTGTCTCTTCCTGCTTCTCGCTCATCCTGTGCTGTGCTTTTATATTCATTTTTCTGGTCCCACCATCTACCTGGGCCTCATTTGGCTCATCTGTCTGACCCTCAGCGTGATCCCGCTCGGTAATCTCACCCTTGTCCGCAATGTTGGTCTGTGCAGCAGCCCTGCGATGTGCATTAACTTTTGCTGCGTTTTCATTTATGATCGACAGGCTGGCCGCGGAGGGCGGCAAAGCCGCCCCGCCGCCAGATGGCCTCGCGGCCTCGGCCGAAGCACCGCCGCCAGACGGCCCCGTGGCCTTGGCCGAAGTGCCCGACAGCGCGGCAGCGCCACCAGCCTCAGAGAGCGGCAAAGCCGCTCCGCCACCAGACGGCCCCGAGGCCGCACTAGCGGCCTCCCCCGAGTGATCACCCCCCACTCCCTGAGGGCATGATCGAATCAAGTGTCCCTCCATTCCGCAGCCGAAACACTTCATATTATCAGAGGTGACGTGGATGGTGTAATCAAAGCCGTCAATCCGGTATTTAAATACGAGGTTGAGGCTTTCCTCGCTATTCTTTAAAATCATGAGCACCTGTCGCCTAAAAGACATGACATGCTTTAAACGCAGGGACTTACAACCGAGAGGGATGTGCTTAATCGGGGACAAAAGCTGCCCGTGTCTCGACAGCTCCTTCTCCAACAGCTCATTCTTTAAAAATGGTGGGACATTTGAGATCGTAATTCTCTTCGCGGGATTCACCAGAGACAGAACAGGAACCAGTGTGTCTTTAATCACAACCCCGCTCTCCACTACCTGGTTAACTTTTTCAACACTATCCAGGAAGATCACCACGGCACTATTCATTCTCGAAGCTGATCTAACGCTTTCATAACCGACCAGCTCCCCCACAGCCAGACTACACTCCTCCACTGAGCAGCTGACAGCCGGTGTCAGTTTGACAGCATGCCGGCGTGTCAGCTTCTCAAACCCGGAGCCTCGCTCCAAAACCATGCTGACCAGCAGAGCTGGTAGCAGAAACCCCCCTCCCAGAACGCCTACCCCACCCCAGCTACAGAAAACAACAAAACCTAAGATTATTTAGCAAAAAAAAACCACCTTAAACACAAAAAGATAGAAAAAAGTTTGAGATAATTCACTCACGCTGTCACACGCTCTCAGCTCGCACTCACGACCACGCCCACTCAGAGAGAGAGAGAGAGAGAGAGAGAGAGAGATTTTTGATTTTTAAAAGATCTTTAATAAACACACTTGTCCATCAGTCAATACAATTTCTATATCATGCTATGTTACACAGAAAATTAATCCCCCCCAAAAAAGCTGTCCATCATGAACTGAACAGAGGACATTCTCCAGGGACCAGAGGGTCCTGAAACCTTCCACATCCCCATTCCCCATAAAAAACTGAAAGTCCAGCCTGATTCTGGCTTTAAGTAGCCTCACAAATAAAATTTTGACATCAACATCATTCTCAACATTTTCAAGTTTTCTTCTCCGGCTTACATAGATAGCCAACTTTGCCTGCCCTAAAACAAAGTTCAGTAGTTGACACTTCTGCTTAAAATGACGATTGTACATAAAACCACAAATGAAAACCTGCTTAGAGAAAACTTCCTTAAAAATATGAAAAAGTTCTGTGAGAAGTTCAAAGAGGCCACTCAGGCGCTGACATTCAATAAAACAATGAAAAACAGTCTCCCTAGAGGAACAAAAAACACACTGATCACTGACACTGCTGTTAATCACAGAAACAAAAGCACTGACAGCTATAATACCATGCAGGACCCTCCACTGTAAGTCTCCATGCCTCTTAGGGAGAGGGGCTTTGTAAAGAGCCCTCCAGGCAGGCCGATGCCCTTTTCCTAGTTTAAAATAGGCTCTCCAAGGAGTGTCCACACAGGTGTTCAATCGGTCCTTGTTGAGTGCCATCACCACCAGTCTGTAGAGTGCCTTACCACTGGCTCCTCCAAAGTCCACACCAGTGGGAGCACAGAATGCCAGTAAGGAGCAAGGAGCGACGTCAAAGTCCATATAGAGCGTGAGAGAGGGAAAGGGGTCAGTGCTTTCTGGCTGCAGCGTGCCATTGCTAAAGTCCAAGAGTAGGGAGTGCTCAAGTCCATGAAGCTCCTGTTTCCAGTGTGCAAGAAGACCATCGATGAAATGATTCGACCTGACACCAAGATGAGCTGCTAAAGCTGAGGCGTTGTTGAGGCCAGGACCAGCCAGTTCCACCACTTGCTTCAGAGTGAGAATGTTCCTGGAACACAGCCTATCAAGGAAGGTCCTTCCAACTCCCGGCAGGACACCAAGGCGACCACCAAAAACCAGCGGCTCCCTCAACAACCAATAGAGGGAATCGCATGGCCCTCTTTGTTTTTTAAAAAGAGTCCACACTGAAAAGAGACTGCGGTAAAAACTGGGTAAAGACAGTGCATTAGAGTTCTTAAAATCCATTAAAAACACAGGGAGGTCTAGCCCAAGCCCAAGGACTCTCTGTAAAATAACACAGGCCAAAGGCCTCCATACCAGGTCCTGGGGGCCCGTCAGCAGTCTCTGTATGAAAGTCAGTCTAAAAGCAGCACCTCTACTAGCTAAATGAATCACTCCTTGCCCCCCCTCCTCTTTGGGAAGAAATAACAGGGCTTGAGGAACCCAGTGGAGTCCACCCCCCCAAAAAAAGTCCACCAAAACAGACTGAATTTTGGACAACAAACCAGCAGGGGGGTCCATGCACATGAGGCGGTGCCACAGGGATGAGGAAACAAGATTATTTAAAATGAGCACTCTTCCTCTAAAAGATATTCTTGGCATTAGCCACTTCCACTTGTTTAGTCTCCCGTTAATCTTCTCTATGACCCCATCCCAATTTTTTTGCTCAAACTGCTGATTTCCAATAAAGACACCAAGATACTTAAAACCTCCTTTTTTCCAAATCAACCCACCCGGCTGATTTTCTAGTTTCTCCCCCACCATCAGAGCCTCGCTTTTTCCCCAGTTTATCTTTGCAGAGGAAAGTTGGCCAAAAAAATTGACACTCCTAACCAGAACGTCAATGTCACTCTGCTTGTTTAGCAGAATGACTACATCATCTGCATTGGCCGACAGCTTGAACGTGGTGTCACAGCCAGGAAAAGTAACTCCTGATAGATCCCTTCTCAGGCAGTGAAGCAAAGGCTCTATGGCGAGGGAGTACAGCATCCCTGAGAGAGGGCAGCCCTGCCGAACCCCCCTCTGGACTTTTAAAGGGGCAGACAGGCCCCCATTTATCTTCAGCACACTCTCAATGTCACTGTACAAGACCCGTATCCTGGCTATGAAGCCTGGGCTGAACCCAAAAGCTGTTAAAACTGTCCATAAATATTGGTGTTCAACCCGATCAAACGCCTTTTCCTGGTCAATTGAAATCAAACCAGTTTCTACCGCCAATGAACCAGAGACCTCCAAAATATCCCGAATTAAAGTGACGTTGTCACTAATCAGCCTGCCAGGCACACAGTAAGTCTGGTCTACATGAATGAGCTCGCTCATCACCTTTCTCAGTCTTCGGGCCAGAGCTTTTGAGAGAATCTTGTAGTCTGTGCAGAGCAGAGAGACTGGCCTCCAGTTCTTTAGGCTCTGGAGGTCCCCCTTTTTCGGCAACAGTGTGATGATGGCCCTCCTGCAGGTCGTGGGTAGGGTCCCCCTTTCCAAGCTATCTTGGAGAACCTCCAGCAGGTCTGGACCAAGCAGGGGCCAGAATTCCTTAAAAAAGTCCACAGAGAGACCATCTATGCCTGGTGATTTTCCATTCTGGAGGCTCATTAGCGCCGTATGCAGCTCAGACAGAGACAGTGGAGCATCCAAGCCGGCAACAAGGTCCTCTGAGAGCACTGGAAGACCATCAAGGAAAACCTGGCCCAGTGACGTGTCCTCCCTCCACTCTGCTCTAAACAATTCACTGTAAAAGCTAGCAGCGTGTTTCCTGATCTCTGCTGCTGTGGAGATTGTTCTCCCGTCATCGCCCAACAAGGAGTAAATGAGCTTTCTCTGTCCATTTTTCCCCTCCAGTCCAAAAAAGTACTGGGAGGGCGAGTCCATCAGAGCTACATCCATGTAGCGTGAGCGGACCAGAGCACCCTGTGCGGTGACCCCTAGCAAGCTAGCCAAGGCTGACCTTTTTGACTTGAGAGCCTCTAAGTGCTCCTGTTTTCCTGTAGAACTGAGCAACTCCTCTAGTTCTACCACCTCAGTCTCCAGAACTTTCAAGGATTGGGTCAAGCTACGAGGGACATTTTGAGTGTACTGTTGGCAGAGTTGTTTTATCTGGGCCTTACCAAAATCCCACCACAATTGGAGAGAACTAAAAGAGGGTTTTTGTTCCCTGTGTGACTTCCAAACATCATGAAAAACCTCTTTAAAAAACACATCATTTAAAAGTGTATTGTTAAAATGCCAAAAAGCACTCTTACACTTTACATTTTCAATAAACACAGAACAAAACAGCAGGCAGTGATCAGTGAAACCAACAGGACAGATACAACTATTTTTAAAAACACTCATTTGATGTTTAAAACCATAAAAACGGTCTAACCTAGCCATAGATAAAAGGTTATCTTTGACATGGCTCCAGGTGTACTGCCTCTGGTCCCCATGATGTGATCTCCACACATCGGCCATTTCATGTGTTTTCACCAGTTCTCTCAGCCTATTGGCAGAAGCAGGGTGAGGCTCCTGATGGTTCCTGTCTAGTCTGTGGTTTAATGTACAGTTAAAATCACCCCCCAGAAATAAAAAACTATTTGGATCACAGGACTTAACCGTATCCGAAAGCACGTCAAAGACCCTGATCCTCTCTGCTCTCTGTGTTGGCACATACACGTTTATAAAAACGAAGTTCACGTTTGCAAACTGTACCTTTAATAAGAGGAAATGACCTCTCACCACCTCTTCTACCTCATAAGAAACAGGCACACAACCCCTAGAGAAAAGTACAGCCACCCCCCACTGCTACTGGATTTGTGGCTAAAAAAAATGCAGCCATCCCACTCTTTTCTCCAATGGCTCTCAATGTCCACAGTGCTGTGAGTCTCCTGGACCATCAGCACGTCAAGTTTCTTTAAATTAAAAAGCTTGTATAAAGAGGCCCTTTTTACATCATCCCTGGCCCCATTAATATTGAGAGTGCCAATTCTAAGGTGGGGCATTAAAAAGGATAAAAATAGGGTACAGTAAAAAAACACACACATAGCATAAAAGGGAAGAAACAAACTAAGAGTCAACATGACTGTTAGTAATTTGCAATTTCAGTTTAGCAACCAGTTTCTTTAAACGATAAATTTCCTGATCAGTGAAAGTCTCATTCCCATCATTCAGTTTCATAAATTTGCGAGCTGATGCCACGAATAACTCCAGATCTGGAAAGTAATTTTCCACTTTCACAGCTCTGCTCCCCTTAGTCACCTGGAGAAATTGCCTAATTTTAGTAAAACAATAGGAGCTTTGCTCCTCCTGCGTCTGCGTCTGCATCAGTTCAGACTCATCTCCACTTTCGTCAGAAGCGCTCTCATTCAGTAAATCTAAATTCCCAACCCTACTAGATTTAGCAGAGCTCTGCAAGTTTTCCGCACTTTTCCTTTTTTGTGCAGCTTTAAAAGGATCCTCTTCAACAAAACTACATTCCTGCATTTCTTCATGAAACGCAACGTTTGTCATGCAGTGTTTGCTCTGTGTGTCCGCTACAGCCTCAAACCGCTCCTCCCCCGCCTGCAAAGTCTGTTCATTCACGTTCCTTCGTTTAACTGCACTTTTACTTACACCCTCCACCTGTTTACCCCGGGCGACAGGCTCGTCACAATGATCAGAGCTGCCGCCAGACAGAAATTCCCCACCATCACTGTTTGGGGGGGCAACTACCGCGCCCGCCGCGGCCACCCCAGCAGAGGCGGCCACGGCCGCCCCAGCACAAGCGGACGCGGACGCGGACGCGGACGCGGACGCGGACGCGGACGCGGACGCCCCCGCAGAAGTAGAAGCGGACGCGGCCGCGGAAGCGGACGCGGCCGCAGTCGCGGCGGCGACCGCCCCAGCAGAAGCGGGCGCCGCAGCGGCATCCGCCGCACCACATGTAGCGCTACCCTCCGGACCACCAGAAACAGCGGCGTCACCTTTCTTACCGCCAGTGCTCTTTGTGTTCGCCTTTTCAGGACATGACCTAATAAGATGGCCTTCTGCGCCACACGCAAAACACTTCATGGTTTCAGATGTTGCAAACACCAAGTAGCTAAAGCCGTCAATCCTGAAATTAAAAGACGCGTTCAGTTCAGCAGAGCTGTCTTTCAACACCATGAAACACTGCCTCCTATGACATACAACATGCTTCAGCAGGGGTGATTTACTACCCAGAGAGACCATTCTGATAGGGGACACAACCTGGCCAAAACGGGACAACTCTCTAATCAGCTGATCATTTTTAACGAAAGGAGGAGCGTTTGAGATGGTGATCCTCCTAGACGGATTCGCTAGCGGTAAAACGGGAGTAAAAGTGTCACCTATGACCACTCCCTGTGCCACCACCTGATCAGCTTTTTCAGTCGAATCCAGAAAGATCACAATTGCGCTGTTCATCCTCGATGCTGATTTTATGCTGCCATGCCCAACCACCTGTCCTACAGCGAGGCTGGCCTCCTCCACAGAACAGGGAACTGTCGGGAGGATTCTCACACCATGACGCCGGGTTAAGCGCTCAAACTCCACACCACCATCAATCACCGGCATGATGCCGGCCGGGAAAAACCGGCAGCAGAAGCTACCGTTCCCCAACACACTCACTCCAACACTCACACCCCAGCACACACACACTCAACCCACTATATTAAACACACACACCTCAAACACACAAGATAGAGAAAAAGTTAGAAAATACAAAGTTTAAAGTACTCACTCGACACCACTCCACACCCCTGCTCCCACAAACGCCCACGCATGCGCACGAGAGAGAGAGAGAGAGAGAGAGAGAGAGAGAGAGAGAGAGAGAGAGAGAGAGAGAGAGAGAGAGAGAGAGATTTTGATTTTTAAAAGGTCTTTAATAATAAACACATTTTTTCATCATTCAGTACAATTACTATACCATACCACATTACAAAGAATTATTCCCCCAAAAAATGCCCAAACAAAAGCTGTTCATCACGGACTAAACAAAGGACATCCTCAAGGGACCAGAGGGTCCTAAAACCTTCCACATCCCCATTCCCCATAAAAAAAAACTCAAAATCCAGCCTGATTCTGGCTTTAAGTAGCCTCACAAATAAAAATTTTAACATCAACATCATTCTCAACATTATCAAGTTTCTTCTCTGGCTTACATAGATAGCCAACTTTGCCTGCACTAAAACAAAGTTCAGTAGTTGACACTTCTGTTTAAAACGATGATTGTACATAAAACCACAAATGAAAACCTGCTTGGAGTAAACTTCCTTAAAGCTGTGAAAAAGTTCTGTGAGTAGTTCAAAGAGACTATTTAAGATAAGATAAGATAAGATAAGCCTTTATTAGTCCCACAACGGGGAAATTCCAGGATTGCAACAGCACAGGGATAGCAACACTCAGAAGGCAAGAAAAAAACAAGCAAGCAAGAGCAGCTAATATACATATGTACATATTACTATAAAATATATATATATACACACACACAGACACACAGTGCAGAGCATTGTAGCTGGATGGAATAAATATATGAATATATAAACACACAGTGCAGAGCACTGTAGCTAGATGGAATAAATATGTAAATATATAAACACCCACAGTACGGAGCATTGCAGCTAGGTGGAATAAATATGTAAGTATATAAACACACACAGTGCGGAGCAATGTAGCTAGATGGAATAATATGTAGATATATAAAAACACAGTGCGGAGCATTGTAGCTAGATGGAATAAATATATAGATATATAAATATAAACACACCCAGTGCTGAGCATTGTAGCTAGATGGAATAAATATGTAAATATATAAACACACACAGTGCAGAGCATTGTTGCTAGATGGGATGAAACAGTATAACCGTCTACTTAGTTATCCTACATGGTATGATTATGTGCCCATACATATTCTCACCCTCCATAGTGACCGGTATTTTCCTAGTTGTATGCCGGAGGGGACCATTGTGTAAGTCTATTGCATCTTTTGCATTCAAAAAACTATTAGTTTGTTACGTCTTTTTGCTATCTCTGCGAGCAGCCCTGCTTAGGTTGTACAGTCTGACAGCCGTTGGTAGGAAGGACCTACGAAATGACATCCCTGTACACCAGACAAGTACAGAGGATGGCCGACTCGATTTTAAATGATGACTCCCACCCTTTGCACTGCAACTTTCAGCTTCTTCCCTCCAGACGGAGGTTTGCTGTCCCAAAAAGTAGAACCCAGCGCTACAAAAACAGCTTTGTCCCTGCTGCTGTCAAAGAGTTGAACAAGCTATAAAAATTATATTGTACATATTTTATATTTACCTATTTTGTAAGATGTGTGCCTGTGTTTGTGTCTATGTTGAATGTAATTGTGGCTTGTAAATATGGATGTCACCAACTGCAAAACAAATCTACCTACGGGTACAAATAAAGTAACCTGAACCTGAACCTGAAACCACTCGGTTGTGCACCTGGGATGATGTAGTCTGCTGCTAAATGAGCTCCTCAGTGCATTCAGTATGTCCTGCATAGGGTGGGACTCGAACTCGGACATAAGCACTGGAGAAGTCAAAGAACATGATCCTCACCATATTCCCGGGCTTCTCCAGGTGGGACAGAGAACGGTGAAGGAGGAAGATCACCGCATCCTCCACCCCAATGCTATGCTGGTAGGCGAACTGGAGTGGATCCATCGCTGGTTCCACCAGGGGGCGGAGGTGAGCAAGGAGCAGTCTCTCCAGCATCTCCATTTAGATGCTGACATTCAGTAAAACAGTGAAAAACTGTCTCTCTAGAGCAGGGGTCACCAACCTTTTTGAAACCAAGAGCT